>OX336388.2:812983484-813383167 GCA_946902985.2 Meconema thalassinum | reverse complement strand
TAGGCCCCATGGGCCCCTGCCTAGTGGCGTAGTATCGACGAGTGCAGGGCTGGATTTACCAATTGGCCCCATGGGCACAAGCCTACGGGCACACTATGTACGAGTGTAGGGTTGTATTTACCAATATGCCCCTTGGGCCCCAGCCTAGGGGCGCAATATGTACGAGTGTAGGGTTGTATTTACCAATTGGCCACATGGGCCCCAGCCTAGGGGCGTAGTATCTACGAGTGCAGGGCTGGATTTACCAATAGGCCTCATGGGCCCAAGCCTAGGGGCACACTATGTACGATTGTAGGGTTGAATTTACCAATTTGCCCCATGGGGCCCCATTCTAGGGGCGCACTATGTACGAGTGTAGGGTTGTATTTACCAATATGCCCCATGGGCCCCAGCCTAGGGGCGCACTCTCTACGATTGTAGGGCTGGATTTACCAATAGGCCTCATGGACCCCAGCCTAGGGGCGCACTATGTACGAGTGTAGTGCTGGATTTACCAATAGGCCCCATGGGCCCCAGCCTAGAGGCGCACTATGTACGAGTATAGGGCTGGATTTACCAGTAGGCACCATGGGCCCAGCCTAGGGGCGCACTACATACGAGTGTAGAGCTGGATTTACCAATAGGCCCCATGGGCCCCAGCTTAGGGGTGCAGTATCTACGATTGCAGGGCTGGATTTACCAGTAGCCCCATGGACCCCAGCCTAGGGGCGCACTATGTAAGAGTGTAGGGTTGTTTTTACCTATAGGCCCCATTGACCCCAGCCTAGCGGCGACTATGTACGAGTGTAGGGTTGTATTTACCAATATACACCATGGGCCCCAGTCTAGGGGCATACTATGTACGAGTGCAGGGTTGTATTTACCAATATGTCCCATGGGCCCCTGTCTGGGGGGACACTATGTACGAGTGTAGGGCTGGATTTACCAATATGCCTCATGGGCCCCAGCCTAGGGGCGCTCTATCTACGAGTGAAGGGCTGGATTTAACAATAGTCCTCATGGTCCCCATCCTAGGGGCGCAATATGTACGAGTGTAAGGCTGAATTTACCAATATGTCCCATGGGCCCCAGCCTAGGGGCGCAGTATCTACGAGTGTAGGGCTGGATTTCCCAATAGGCCCCATGGGCCCCAGCCTAGGGGCGTAGTATCTACGAGTGCAGGGCTGGATTTACCAATAGGCCTCATGGGCCCGAGCCTAGGGGCACACTATGTACGAGTGTAGGGTTGTATTTACCAATATGCCCCATGGGCCCCATTCTAGGGGCGAACTATTTATTAGTGTAGGGTTGTATTTACCGATATGCACTATGGGCCCCAGCCTAGGGGCGCACTATGTACGCGTGTAGGGTTGTATTTACCAATAGGCCTCTTGGCCCCAGCCAAGGGGAGCACTATCTACGACTGTAGGGTTGTATTTACCAAGATGCCCCATGTGCCCCAGCCTAGGGGCGCACTATGTACGAGTGTAGGGTTGTATTTACCAATAGGCCTCATAGGCCCCAGCCTAGGGGCGCACTATGTACGAGTGTAGGGCTGGATTTACCAACATGCCCCAAGGGCACCAGCCTAGGAGCCTAGTATCTACGAGTGCAGGGCTGGATTTACCAATAGGCCCCATGGGCCTCATCCTAGGGGCGCAGTATCTACGATTGCAGGGCTGGATTTACCAATAGGCCCCATGGACCCCAGGCTAGGGGCGCAATATGTATGAGTGTAGAGCTGGATTTACAAATAGGCCCCATGGGCCCCAGCCTAGGGGCGCACTATGTACGAGTGTAGGTTTGTATTTACAAATAGGCCTCATGGACCCTACCCTAGGGGTGCACTATGTACGAGTGTAGGGCTGGATTTACCAATAGACCTCATGGACCCCAGCCTGGGGGCGCACTATGTACGAGCGTAGGGCTGGATTTACCAATATGCCCCATGGGCCCCAGCCTAGGGGCGCACTATCAACGAGTGTAGGGCTGGATTAACCAATAGGCCTCATGGACCCCAGCCTATGGGCGCACTATGTACGAGTGTAGGGCTGGATTTACCAATAGGCCTCATGGACCCCAGCCTAGGGGCAAACTATGTACGAGAGTCGGGGGTTGTATTTACCAATATGCCCCATGGGCCCCATTCTAGGGGTGCACTATGTACGAGTGTAGGGTTGTATTTACCAATATGCCCCATGGGCCCCAGCCTAGGGGCGCACTATGTACGAGTGTAGGGTTGTATTTACCAATAGGCCCCATGGGCCCTAGCCTAGGGGCGCACTATCTACGAGTGTAGGGTTGTATTTACCAATATTCCCCATGGGCCCCAGCCTAGGGCGCACAATGTACGAGTGTAGGGTTGTATTTACCAATAGACCTCATGGGCCCCAGCCTAGGGGCGCACTATGTACGAGTGTAAGGCTGGATTTAACAATATGCACCATGGGCCCAAGCCTAGGGGCGCAGTATCTACGAGTGTAGGGCTGGATTTCCCAATAGGCCCCATGGGCCCCTGCCTAGGGGCGTAGTATCGACGAGTGCAGGGCTGGATTTACCAATTGGCCCCATGGGCACAAGCCTACGGGCACACTATGTACGAGTGTAGGGTTGTATTTACCAATATGCCCCTTGGGCCCCAGCCTAGGGCCGCAATATGTACGAGTGTAGGGTTGTATTACCAATTTGCCACATGGGCCCCAGCCTAGGGGCGTAGTATCTACGAGTGCAGGGCTGGATTTACCAATAGGCCTCATGGGCCCGAGCCTAGGGGCACACTATGTACGAGTGTAGGGCTGTATTTACCAGTAGGCCTCATGGGCCCAGTCTAGGGGCGCACTACATACGAGTGTAGAGCTGGATTTACCAATAGGCCCCATGGGCCCCAGCTTAGGGGCGCAGTATCTACGATTGCAGGGCTGGATTTACCAGTAGCCCCATGGACCCCAGCCTAGGGGCGCACTATGTACGAGTGTAGGGTTGTTTTTACCTATAGGCCCCATTGACCCCAGCCTAGCGGCGACTATGTACGAGTGTAGGGTTGTATTTACCAATATACACCATGGGCCCCAGTCTAGGGGCATACTATGTACGAGTGCAGGGTTGTATTTACCAATATGTCCCATGGGCCCCTGTCTAGGGGGACACTATGTACGAGTGTAGGGCTGGATTTACCAATATGCCTCATGGGCCCCAGCCTAGGGGCGCTCTATCTACGAGTGAAGGGCTGGATTTAACAATAGTCATCATGGTCCCCATCCTAGGGGCGCAATATGTACGAGTGTAAGGCTGAATTTACCAATATGTCCCATGGGCCCCAGGCTATGGGCGCAGTATCTATGAGTGTAGGGCTTGATTTCCCAATAGGCCCCATGGGCCCCAGCCTAGGGGCGTAGTATCTACGAGTGCAAATCTGGATTTACCAATATGCCTCATGGGCCCGAGCCTAGGGGCACACTATGTACGAGTGTAGGGTTGTATTTACCAATATGCCCCATGGGCCCCATCCTAGGGGCGCAATATGTACGAGTGTAAGGCTGAATTTACCAATATGTCCCATGGGCCCCAGGCTATGGGCGCAGTATCTACGAGTATAGGGCTGGATTTCCTAATAGGCCCCATGAGCCCCTGCCTAGGGGCGTAGTTTCGACGAGTGCAGGGCTGGATTTACCAATTGGCCCCATGGGCATAAGCCTACGGGCACACTATGTACGAGTGTAGGGTTGTATTTACCAATATGCCCCTTGGGCCCCAGTCTAGGGGCGCAATATGTACGAGTGTAGGGTTGTATTTACCAATATGCCACATGGGCCCCAGCCTAGGGGCGCACTATGTACGAATGTAGGGTTGTATTTACCAATATACCACATGGGCCCCAGCCTAGGGGCGCACTATGTACGAGTGTAGGGCGGGATTTACCAATATCCCCCATGGGCACCAGCCTAGGAGCGCACTATCTACGATTGTAGGGCTGGATTTACCAATAGGCCTCATGGACCCCAGCCTAGAGGCGCACTATGTACGAGTGTAGGTCTGGGTTTACCAATAGGCCCCATGGGCCCCAGCCTTAAGGCGCACTATGTACGAATATAGGGTTGGATTTACCAGTAAGCCCCATGGGCCCAGCCTAGGGGCGCACTACATACGAGTGTAGAGCTGTATTTACCAATAGGCCCCATGGGCTCCAGCTTCGGGGCGCAGTATCTACGATTGCAGGGCTGGATTTACCAATAGCCCCATGGACCCCAGCCTAGGGGCGCAGTATGTACGAGTGTAGGGTTGTTTTTACCTATAGGCCCCATTGACCCCAGCCTAGCGGCGACTATGTACGAGTGTAGGGTTGTATTTACCAATATACACCATGGGCCCCAGTCTAGGGGCATACTATGTACGAGTGCAGGGTTGTATTTACCAATATGTCCCATGGGCCCCTGTCTAGGGGGACACTATGTACGAGTGTAGGGCTGGATTTACCAATATGCCTCATGGGCCCCAGCCTAGGGGCGCACTATCTACGAGTGAAGGGCTGGATTTAACAATAGTCCTCATGGACCCCAGCCTAGGGGCGAACTATGTACGAGTGTAGGGCTGGATTTACCAATAGGCCCCATGGGCCCCAGCCTAGGGGCGCACTATGTACGAGTGTAAGGCTTGATTTACCAATATGTCCCATGGGCCCCAGACTAGGGGCGCAATATCTACGAGTGTAGGCCTGGATTTCCCAATAGGCCCCATGGGCCCCAGCCTAGGGGCGTAGTATCTACGAGTGCTGTGCTGGATTTACCAATAGTCCTCATGGGCCCGAGCCTAGGGGCACACTATGTACGAGTGTAGGGTTGTATTTACCAATATTCCCCACGGGCCCCATTTTAGGGGCGCACTATGTAGGAGTGTAGGGTTGTAATTACCAATATGCCCCATGGGCCCCAGCCTAGGGGCGCACTTTGTACGCGTGTAGGGTTGTATTTACCAATATACACCATGGGCCCCAGTCTAGGGGCAAAGTATGTACGAGTACAGGGTTGTATTTACCAATATGTCCCATGGGCCCCAGTCTAGGGGCACACTATTTACGAGTGCAGGGCTGGATTTACCAATAGGCCCCATGGATCCCAGCCTAGGGGCGCACTTAGTACGAGCGTAGGGCTGGATTTACCAATATGCCCCATGGGCCCCAGCCTAGGGGCGCACTATCTACGAGTGTAGGGCTGGATTAACCAATAGGCCTCATGGACCCCAGCCTAGGGGCGCACTATATACGAGTGTAGGGCTGGATTTACCAATAGGCCTCATGGACCCCAGCCTAGGGGCGCACTATGTACGAGTGTAGGACTTGATTTACCAATAGGTCCCATGGGCCCCTGCCTAGGGGCGCACTATGTACGAGTGTAAGGCTGGATTTACCAATATGCCACATGGGCTCCAGCCTATAGGCGCAGTATCTACGAGTGCAGGGCTGAATTTCCCAATAGACCCCATGGGCCCCAGCCTATGGGCGTAGTATCTACGAGTGCAGGGCAGGATTTACCAATAGGCCCCATGGGCCCAAGCCTAGGGGCAAAATATGTACGAGTGTAGGGTTGTATTTACCAATATGCCCAATGGGCCCCAGCCTACTGGCGCAATATGTACGATTGTAGGGTTGTATTTACCAATATGCCTCATGGGCCCCTGCCTAGGGGCGCCCTATGTACGAGTGTAGGTTTGTATTTACCAATAGGCCTCATGGCCCCCAGCCTAGGGGCGCACTTACTACGAGTGTAGGGTTGTATTTACCAATATGCCCCATTGGCCCCAGCCTAGGGCGCACTATGTACGAGTGTAGGATTGTATTTACCAATAGACCTCATGGGCCCCAGCCTAGGGGCGCACTATGTACGAGTGTAAGGCTGGATTTAACAATATGCACCATTGGCCCAAGCCTAGGGGCGCAGTATCTACGAGTGTAGGGCTGGATTTCCCAATAGGCCCCATGGGCCCCTGCCTAGGGGCGTAGTTTCGACGAGTGCAGGGCTGGATTTACCAATTGGCCCCATGTGCATAAGCCTACGGGCACACTATGTACGAGTGTAGGGTTGTATTTACCAATATGCCCCTTGGGCCCCAGTCTAGGGGCGCAATATGTACGAGTGTAGGGTTGTATTTACCAATATGCCACATGGGCCCCAGCCTAGGGGCGCACTATGTACGAATGTAGGGTTGTATTTACCAATATGACACATGGGCCCCAGTCTAGGGGCACAATATGTACGAGCGTAGGGTTTTATTTACCAATAGGCCTCATGGGTCCCAGCCTAGGGGCGCATTATCTACGAGTGTAGGGTTGTATTTACCAATATACCACATGGGCCCCCGCCTAGGGGCGCACTATGTACGAGTGTAGGGCGGGATTTACCAATATCCCCCATGGGCACCAGCCTAGGAGAGGACTATCTACGATTGTAGGGCTGGATTTACCAATAGGCCTCTTGGACCCCAGCCTAGGGGCGCACTATGTACGAATATAGGGCTGGATTTACCAGTAGGCCCCATGGGCCCAGCCTAGGGGCGCACTACATACGAGTGTAGAGCTGTATTTACCAATAGGCCCCATGGGCTCCAGCTTCGGGGCGCAGTATCTACGATTGCAGGGCTGGATTTACCAATAGCCCCATGGACCCCAGCCTAGGGGCGCACTATGTACGAGTGTAGGGTTGTTTTTACCTATAGGCCCCATTGACCCCAGCCTAGCGGCGACTATGTTCGAGTGTAGGGTTGTATTTACCAATATACACCATGGGCCCCAGTCTAGGGGCATACTATGTACGAGTGCAGGGTTGTATTTACCAATATGTCCCATGGGCCCCTGTCTAGGGGGACACTATGTACGAGTGTAGGGCTGGATTTACCAATTTGCCTCATGGGCCCCAGCCTAGGGGCGCAATATCTACGAGTGAAGGGCTGGATTTAACAATAGTCCTCATGGACCCCAGCCTAGGGGCGAACTATGTACGAGTGTAGGGCTGGATTTACCAATAGGCCCCATGGGCCCCAGCCTAGGGGCGCACTATGTACGAGTGTAAGGCTTGATTTACCAATATGTCCCATGGGCCCCAGCCTAGGGGCGCAATATCTACGAGTGTAGGGCTGGATTTCCCAATAGGCCCTATGGGCCCCAGACTAGGGGCGTAGTATCTACGAGTGCTGTGCTGGATTTACCAATAGGCCTCATGGGCCCGAGCCTAGGGGCACACGATGTACGAGTGTAGGGTTGTATTTACCAATATGCCCCACGGGCCCCATTTTAGGGGCGCACTATGTAGGAGTGTAGGGTTGTATTTACCAATATGCCCCATGGGCCCCAGCCTAGGGGCGCACTATGTACGCGTGTAGGGTTGTATTTACCAATAGCCCTCATGGGCCCCAGCATAGGGGCGCACTATGTACGAGTGTAGGATTGTTTTTACCAATAGCCCTCAATGACCCCAGCCTAGGGGCCCACTATGTACGAGTGTAGGGTTGTATTTACCAAGATGCCCCATGGGCCCCAGCCTAGGGGAACACTATGTACGAGTGTAGGGTTGTATTTACCAATAGGCCTCATGGGCCCCAGCCTAGGGGCGCACTATGTACGTGTGTAGGATTGTTTTTACCAATAGCCCTCAATGACCCCAGCCTAGGGGCCCACTATGTACGTGTGTAGGGTTGTATTTTCTAATAGGCCCCATGGACCCAAGCCTAGGGGCGCAATATGTACGAGTGTAGAGCTGGGTTTACCAATAGTCCTCATGGACCCCAGCCTAGGGGCGCGCTATGAACGAGTGTAGGGCTGGATTTACCAATAGGCTTCATGGACCCCAGCATAGGGGCGCACTATTTATGAGTGTAGAGCTCGATTTACCAATAGGCCCAGTGGGCCCCAGCCTAGGGGCGCACTATGTACGAGTGTAGGTTTGTATTTACAAATAGGCCTCATGGACCCTACCCTAGGGGTGCACTATGTACGAGTGTAGGGCTGGATTTACCAATAGACCTCATGGACCCCAGCCTAGGGCCGCACTATGTACGAGCGTAGGGCTGGATTTACCAATAAGCCCCATGGGCCCAAGCCTACGGGTACACTATGTACGAGTGTAGGGTTGTATTTACCAATATGTCCCATGGGCCCCTGCCTAGGGGCGCACTATATACGAGTGTAGGGTTGTATTTACCAATAGTCCTCATGGCCCCGGCCTTGGGGCGCACTCTCTACGAGTGTAGGGTTGTATTTACCAAGATGACCCATGGGCCCCTGCCTAGGGGCGCACTATGTACGAGTGTAGGGTTTTATTTACCAATAGGCCTCATGGGCCCCAGCCTAGGGGCGCACTATGTACGAGTGTAAGGCTGGATTTACCAATATGCCTCATGGGCCCCAGACTAAGGGCGCACAATGTACGAGCTTAGGGTTGTATTTACCAATAGGTCTCATGGGGCCAAGCCTAGGGGCGCACTATCTACAAGTGTAGGGTTGTATTTACCAATACTCCCCATTGGCCCCAGCCTAGGGGCGCAATATATACGAGTGTAGGGATGGATATAACAATATGCCCCATGGGCACCAGCCTAGGAGCGCACTATCTACGATTGTTGGGCTGGATTTACCAATAGGCCTCATGGACCGCAGCCTAGGGGCGCACTATGTACGAGTGTAGGGCTGGATTTACCAATAGGCCCCATGGGCCCCAGCCTTGGGTCGCACTATGTACGAGTATAGGGCTGGATTTACCAGTAGGCCCCATGGGCCCAGCATAGGGGTGCACCATATACGAGTGTAGAGCTGGATTTACCAATAGGCCGCATGGGCACCAACCTAGGCGCGCAGTATCTACGATTGCAGGGCTGGATTTACCAATAAGCCCCATAGGCCCCAGCCAAGGGGCACACTATGTACGAGTGTAGGGTTGTATTTACCAATAGGCCCCATTTTCCGCAGCCTAGGGGCGCACTATGTACGAGTGTAGGGCAGGATTTACCATTAGGCCTCATGGACCCCAGCCTAGTGGCGCACTATGTATGAGAGTAGAGCTGGATTTACCAATAGGCCCAATGGTCTCCTGCCTAGGAGCGCATTACGTACGAGTGTAGGGTTGTATTTACCAATATGCCTCATGGTCCCTACCCTAGGGGCGCACTATGTATGAGTGTAGGGCTGGATTTACCAATAGACCTCATGGACCCCAGCCTAGGGGCGCACTATGTACGAGTGTAGGGCTGGATTTACCAATATGCCCCAAGGGCACTAGCCTAGGAGCCTAGTATCTACGAGTGCAGGGCTGGATTTACCAATAGGACCCACGGGTCTCATCCTAGGGGCGCAGTATCTACGATTACAGGGCTGGATTTACCAATAGACCCCATGGGCCCCAGCCAAGGGGCACACTATGTACGAGTGTAGGGTTGCATTTACCAATAGGCCCCATGCGCCCCTGCCTAGGGGCGCACAATGTACGAGCGCAGGGCTGGGTTTACCAATAGGCCCCTTGGGCCCCAGCCTAGGGGCACACTATGTACGAGTATAGGATTGTATTTACCAATATGCCCCATGGGCCCCAGTCTAGGGGCACATTTTGTATGGGTGTAGGGTTGTATTTACCAATATGCCCCATGGGCCCCAGTCTAGGGGCACACTATGTACGAGTGCAGGGCTGGATTTACCAATAGGCCCAATGGACTCCAGCCAAGGGGCGCAATATGTACGAGTGTAGGGTTGTTTTTACCAATCGGCCCCATTGACCCAAGCCTAGCGGCGACTTTGTACGAATGTAGGGTTGTATTTACCAATATACACCATTGGTCCCAGTCTAGGGGCACACTATGTACGAGTGCAGGGTTGTATTTACCAATATGTCCCATGGGCCCCATTCTAGGGGCACACTATGTACGTTTGCAGGGCTGGATTTACCAATAGAACCCATGGATCCCAGCCTAGGGGCACATTGTGAACTAGTGTAGGGTTGTTTTTACCTTTAGGCCCCATGGATCCCAGCCTATGGGCTCACTATGTACGAGTGTAGGGTTGTTTTTACCAATAGCCCTCAATGACCCCAGCCTAAGGGCCGACTTTGTACGAGTGTAGGGTTGTATTTTCTAATAGGCCCCATGGACCCAAGCCTAGGGGCGCAATATGTACAAGTGTAGAGCTGGGTTTAGCAATAGGCCTCATGGACTCCAGCCTAGGGGCACGCTATGAACGAGTGTAGGGCTGTATTTACCAATAGGCTTCATGGACCCCAGCCTAGGGGCGCACTATGTATGAGTGTAGAGCTGGATTTACCAATAGGCCCCATGGGCCCCAGCCTAGGGGCGCACTATGTACGAGTGTAGGTTTGTATTTACAAATACGCCTCATGGGCCCCAGCCAAGGGGCGCACTATCTACGAGTGTAGGACTGAATTAACCAATAGGCCTCATGGACCCCAGCCTAGGGGCGCACTATGTACGAGTGTAAGGCTGGATTTACCAATATGCCCCATGGGCCCCAGCCTACGGGCGCAGTATCTACGAGTGCAAGACAGAATTTCCCAATAGACCCCATGGGCCCCAGCCTAGGGGCGTAGTATCTACGAGTGCTGGGCTGGATTTACCAATAGTCCCCATGGGCCCAAGCCTAGGGGCAAACTATGTACGAGTGTAGGGCTGTATTTACCAATACGCCCAATGGGCCCCAGGCTAGGGGCGCAATATGTACGATTGTAGGGTTGTATTTACCAATATGCCTCATGGGCCCCAGCCTAGGGCACACCATGTACGAGTGTAGGGTTGTATTTACCAATAGACCTCATGGGCCCCAGCCTAGGGGCGCACTATGTACGAGTGTAAGGCTGGATTTAACAATACGCACCATGGGCCCAAGCCTAGGGGCGCAGTATCTACGAGTGTAGGGCTGGATTTCCCAATAGGCCCCATGGGCCCCTGCCTAGGGGCACAATATGTACGAGTGTAGGGTTGTATTTACCAATATGCCACATGGGCCCCAGCCTAGGGGCGCACTATGTACGAGTGTAGGTTTTATTTACCAATATGCCACATGGGCCCCAACCTAGGGGCGCATTATGTACGAGCGTAGGGTTTATTTACCAATAGGCCTCATGGGTCCCAGCCTAGGGGACGCACTATCTACGAGTGTAGGGTTGTATTTACCAATATACCACATGGGCCCCACCCTAGGGGCGCACTATGTACGAGTGTAGGGCGGGATTTACCAATATCCCCCATGGGCACCAGCCTAGGGGCGCACTATCTGCGATTGTCGGGCTGGATTTACCAAAAGGCCTCATGGACCCCAGCCTGGGGGCGCACTATGTACGAGTGTAGGGCTGGATTTACCAATAGGCCCCATGGGCCCCAGCCTTGGGGCGCACTATGTATGAGTATAGGGCTGGATTTACCAGTAGGCCCCATGGGCCCAGCCTAGGGGCGCACTTTATACGAGTGTAGAGCTGGATTTACCAATAGGCCCCATGGGCCCCAGCTTAGGGGCGCAGTATCTACGATTGCAGTGCTGGATTTACCAATAGGCCCCATGGACCCCAGCCTAGGGGCGCACTATGTACGAGTGTAGGGTTGTTTTTACCTATAGGCCCCATTGACCCCAGCCTAGCGGCGACTATGTACGAGTGTAGGGTTGTAATTACCAATATACACCATGGGCCCCAGTCTAGGGGCATACTATGTACGAGTGCAGGGTTGTATTTACCAATATGTCCCATGAGCCCCTGGCTAGGGGGACACTATGTACGGGTGTAGGGCCGGATTTACCAATATACCTCATGGGCCCCAGCCTAGGGGCGCACTATCTACGAGTGAAGGGCTGGATTTAACAATAGTCCTCATGGACCCCATCCTAGGGGCGAAATATGTACGAGTGTAGGGTTGGATTTACCAATAGGCCCCATGGACCCCAGCCTAGGGGCGCACTATGTACGAGTGTATGGCTGGATTTACCAATATGTCCCATGGGCCCCAGCCTAGGGGCGCAGTATCTACGCGTGTAGGGCTGGATTTCCCAATAGGCCCCATGGGCCGAAGCCTTGGGGCGTAGTATCTACGAGTGCAGGCCTGGATTTACCAATAGGCCTCATTGGCCCGAGCCTAGGGGCACACTATGTACGAGTGTAGGGTTGTATTTACCAATATGCCCCATGGGCCCCATTCTAGGGGCGCACTATGTACGAGTGTAGGGTTGTATTTACCAATATGCCCCATGGGCCCCAGCCTGGGGGCGCACTATGTACGCATGTAGGGTTGTATTTACCAATAGGCCTCATGGGCCCAGCCTAGGGGCGCACTATGTACGAGTGTATGGCTGGATTTACCAATATAACCCGTGGGCCCCAGCCTAGGGGCGCAGTATCTACGAGTGTAGGGCAGGATTTCCCAATAGGCCCCATGGGCCCCAGCCTAGGGGCGTAGTATCTACGAGTGCAGGGCTGGATATACCAATAAGCCCCATGGGCCCAAGTCTACGGCCACACTATATACGATTGTAGGGTTGTATTTACCAATATGTCCCATGGGCCCCAGCCTAGGGGCGCACTATGTACGAGTGTAGGGTTGTATTTACCAATAGTCCTCAAGGGCCCCGGCCTTGGGGCGCACTATCTACGAGTGTAGGTTTGTATTTACCAAGATGACCCATGGGCCCCAGCCTAGGGGCGCACTATGTACGAGTGTAGGGTTTTATTTACCAATAGGCCCCATGGGCCCCAGCCTAGGGGCGCACTATGTACGAGTGTAAGGCTGGATTTACCAATATGCCACATGGGCCCCACCCTAAGGGCGCACAATGTACGAGCTTAGGGTTGTATTTACCAATAGGCCTCATGGGTCCAAGCCTAGGGGCGCACTATCTACGAGTGTAGGGTTGTATTTACCAATATTCCCCATTGGCCCCAGCCTAGGGGCGCAATATGTACGAGTGAAGGGCTGGATTAACAATATGCCCCATGGGCACCAGCCTAGGGGCGCACTATCTACGATTGTTGGGCTGGATTTACCAGTAGGCCCCATGGGCCCAGCCTAGGGGTGCACTATATACGAGTGTAGAGCTGGATTTACCAATAGGCGGCATGGGCCCCAACCTAGGGGCGCAGTATCTACGATTGCAGGGCTGGATTTACCAATTAGCCCCATGGGCCCCAGCCAAGGGGCACACTATGTACGAGTGTAGGGTTGTATTTACCAATAGGCCCCATTTGCCGCAGCCTAGGGGCGCACTATGTACGAGTGAAGGGATGGATTTACCAATAGGCCCCATGGGCCCCAGCCTAGGGGCACAATATGTACGAGTATAGGGTTGTATTTACCAATATGCCCCATGGACCCAGTCTAGGGGCACATTATATACGGGGGTAGGGTTTTATTTACCAATATGACCCATGGGCCCCAGTGTAGGGGCACACTATGTACGAGTGCAGGGCTGGATTTACCAATAGGCCCCATGGACCCCAGCCTAGGGGCGCACTATATACGAGTGTAGTGTGGTTTTTACCAATAGTCCCCATTGACACCAGCCTAGCGGCACATTATGTACGAGTGTAGGGTTGTATTTACCAATATACACCATGGTCCCCAGTCTAAGGGCACACTATGTACGAGTGCAGGGTCGTATTTTCCAATATGTCGCATGGATCCCAGCCTAGGGGCACATTATGTACGAGTGTAGGGTGTTTTTACCAATAGGCCCCATGGATCCCAGGCTAGGGGGGCTCTATGTACGAGTGTAGGGTTGTTTTTACCAATATGCCTCATGGGCCCCTGCCTAGGGGCGCCCTATGTACGAATATAGGGTTGTATTTACCAATAGGCCTCATGGGCCCCAGCCTATGGGCGCACTATCTACGAGTGTAGGGTTGTATTTACCAATATGCCCCATGGGCCCCAGCCTAGGGCGCACTATGTACGAGTGTAGGGTTGTATTTACCAATAGACCTCATGGGCCCCAGCCTAGGGGCGCACTATGTACGGGTGTAAGGCTGGATTTAACAATATGCCCCATGGGCCCAAGCCTTGGGGCGCAGTATCTACGAGTGTTGGGCTGGATTTCAGAATAGGCCCCATTGGCCCCAGCCTAGGGGCGTAGGATCGACGAGTGCAAGGCTGGATTTACCAATTGGCCCCATGGGCCCAAGCCTACGGGCACACTATGTACGAGTGTAGGGTTGTATTTACCAATAGGCCTCATGGGTCCAGCCTAGGGGCGCACTATCTACGAGTGTAGGGTTGTATTTACCAATAGGCCTCATGGGTCCAGCCTAGGGGCGCACTATCTACGAGTGTAGGGTTGTATTTACCAATATACCACATGGGCCCCAGCCTAGGGGCGCACTATGTACGAGTGTAGGGCGGGATTTACCAATATCCCCCATGGGCACCAGCCTAGGGGTGCACTATCTACGACTGTAGGGCTGGATTTTCCAATAGGCCTCATGGACCCCAGCCTAGGGGCGCACTATGTACGAGTGTAGGGCTGGATTTACCAATAGGCCCAATGGGCCCCAGCCTTGGGGCGCACTATGTACGAGTATAGGGCTGGATTTACCAGTAGGCCCCATGGGCCCAGCCTAGGGGCGCACTACATACGAGTGTAGAGCTGGATTTACCAATAGGACCCATGGGCCCCAGCTTAGGGCCGCAGTATCTACGATTGCGGGGCTGGATTAACCAATATGCCTCATGGGCCCAGCCTAGGGGCGCACTATCTACGACTGTATGGCTGGATTTCCCAATAGGCCCCATGGGCCCCACCCTAGGGGCGTAGTATCTACGAGTGCAGGGCTTGATTTACCATTACGCCCCATGGGCCCATGCCTACGGGCACAATGTGTACGAGTGTAGGGTTGTATTTACCAATATGCCCCATGGTCCCCAGCCTAGGGGCGCACTATGTACGAGTGTAGGGTGGTATTTACTAATAGTCCTCATGGGCCCCAGCCTATGGGCGCACTATCTACGAGTGTAGGGTTGTATTTACCAAGATGACCCATGGGCCCCAGCCTAGGGGCGCACTATGTACGAGTGTAGGGTTTCATTTACCAATAGGCCTCATGGGCCCCAGTCTAGGGGCGCACTATGTACGAGTGTAGGGCTGGATTTAACAATATGCCCCATGGGCACCAGCCTAGGGGCACACTTTCTACGATTGTAGGGCTGGATTTACCAATAGGCCTCATGGACCGCAGCCTAGGGGCGCACTATGCACGAGTGTAGAGCTGGATATACCAATAGGCCCCATGTGCCCCAGCCTTGGGTCACACTATGTACGAGTATAGGGCTGGATTTAACAGTAGGCCCCATGGGCCCAGCCTAGTGGTGCACTATATACGAGTGTAGAGCTGGATTTACCAATAGGCCGAATTGGCCCCAACCTAGGGGCGCAGTATCTACGATTGCAGGGCTGGATTTACCAATAAGCCCCATGGGCCCCAGCCAAGGGGCACACTATGTACGAGTATAGGATTGTATTTACCAATATGCCCCATGTACCCAGTCTAGGGGCACATTATGTACGGGTGTAGGGTTGTATTTACCAATATGCCCCATGGGCCCCAGTGTAGGGGCACACTATGTACGAGTGCAGCGCTGGATTTACCAATAGGCCCCATGGACCCCAGCCTAGTGGCGCACTATATACGAGTGTATGGTTTTTTTTACCAATAGGCCCCATTGACCCCAGCCTAGCGGCGACAATGTACGAGTATAGGATTGTATTTACCAATATGCCCCATGGACCCAGTCTAGGGGCACATTATTTACGGGTGTAGGGTTGTATTTACCAATATGCCCCATGGGCCCCAGTGTAGGGGCACACTATGTACGAGTGTAGGGCTGGATTTACCAATGGGCCTCATGGACCCCAGCCTAGGGGCGCGCCATGAACGAGTGTAGGGCTGGATTTACCAATAGGCCTCATGGACCCCAGCCTAGGGGCGCACTATGTATGAGTGTAGAATTGAATTTGCCAATAGGCCCCATGGGCCCCAACCTAGAGGCGCACTATGTACGAGTGTAGTGCTGGATATACCAATACGCCTCATGGACCCCAACCTAGTGGCGCACTATATATGAGTGTAGAGCTGGATTTACCAATTGGCCCAATGGACCCCAGCCTAGGGGCGCACTATGTACGAGTGTAGGGTTGTATTTACCAATATGCCTCCTGGACCCTACCCTAGGGACGCACTATGTGTGAGTGTAGGGCCGGATTTACCAATAGACCTCATGGACCCCAGCCTAGGGGTGCACTATGTACAAGTGTAGGGCTGGATTTACCAATATGCCCCATGGGCAGCAGCCCAGGGGCGCACTATCTAAGCGTGTAGGGCTGGATTTACCAAAAGGCCTCATGGGCCCCAGCCTAGGGGCGCAATATGTACGAGTGTAAGGCTGGATTTACCAACATGCCCCATGGGGCCCAATCTAGGGGCGCACTTTGTAAGAGCATGGGGTTGTATTTACCAATAGGCCCCATGGACCCCAGTCTAGGGGCACACTATGTACGAGTGTAGGGTCGTATTTACCAATATGCCCCATGGGCCCCTGTCTAGGGGCGCACTATGTGCGAGTGTAGTGTTGTATTTACCAATATGCTCCATGGGCCCTATTCTAGGGGCGCACTATATACGAGTGTAGGTTTGTATTTACCAATATGCCCCATGGTCCCCAGCCTAGGGGCCCACTATGTACCAGTGTAGGGTTGTATTTTCCAATAGGCCCCATGGACCCCAGCCTAGGGGCGCACTATGAACGAGTGTATGGTTGGATTTACCAATAGGCCTCATGGACCCCAGCCTAAGGGCACGCTATGAACGAGTGTAGGGCTGGATTTACCAATAGGCCTCATGGACCCCAGCCTAGGGGCGCACTATGTATGAGTGCAGAGCTGGATATACCATTAGGCCCCATGGGCCCCAGCCTAGAGGCGCATAAATTACGGGTGTAGGGCTGGATTTACCAATAGGCCTAATGGACCCCAGCCTATTGGCGCACTATGTATGAGTTTAGAGCTGGATTTATTAATAGGCCCAATGGACCCCAGCCTAGGGGCGCACTATGTACGAGTGTAGGGTTGTATATACTAATAGGCCTCATGGACCCTACCCTAGGGGCGCACTATGTATGAGTGTAGGGCTGGATTTACCAATGGACCTCATGGACCCCAGCCTTGGGGCGGACTATCTACGAGTGTAGGGCTGGATTTACTTATAGGGCTCATGGACCCCAGCCTAGTGGCGCACTATGTATGAGTGTAGGGCTCGATTTACCAATAATCCCCAGCCTTGGGACGCACTATGTACGAGTGTAAGCCTGGATTTACCAATATGCCCCATGGGCCCCAGCCTACGGGCCTAGTATCTACGAGTGCAGGGCTGGATTTACCAGTAGGCCCCATGGGCCCAGCCTAGGGGCGCAATATATACGAGTGTAGAGCTGGATTTTCCAATAGGCCCCATGGGCCCAGCCTAGGGGCGCAGTATCTACGATTGTAGGGCTGGATTTACCAAGAGGCCCCATGGGCCTCAGCCAAGGGGCACACTGTACGAGTGTAAGGTGGTATTTACCAAAAGGCCCCATGGGCCCCAGCCTAAGGGAACACTATGAACGAGTAAAGGGTTGTATTTACCGATATGCCCCATGGACCCCAGTCTAGGGGCACATTATGTACGAGTGCAAGGCTGGATTTACCAATAGGACCCATGGACCCCAGCCTAGGGGCGCAATTTGTACGAGCGTAGGGTTGTTTTCTCCAATAGGCCCCATTGACCCCAGCCTAGCGGCGACTATGTACGAGTGTAGGGTTGTATTTACCAATATACACCATGGGCCCCAGTCTAGGGACAAACTGTGTACGAGTGCAGGCTTGTATTTACCAATATGTCCCATGGGCCCCAGTATAGGGGCGCACTATGTACGAGTATAGGGTGTATTTACCAATATACACCATGGGCCCCAGCCTAGGGGCGCACTATGTACGAGTGTAGGGCTGGATTTACCAATATGTCCCTGGGGCCCCAGTCTAGGGGCGCACTATGTGCGAGTGTAGTGTTGTATTTACCAATATGCTCCTTGGGCCCTAGTCTAGGGGCGCATTATGTACGAGTGTAGGGTTGTATTTACCAATATGCCCCATGGACCCCAGCCTAGGGGCGCACTATGTACTAGTGTAGGGCTGGATTTAAGAAAAGGCCTCATGGACCCCAGCCTAGGGGCGCACTATGTACTAGTGTAGGGCTGGATTTACCTATAGGCCTCATGGACCCCAGCCTAGGTCCAAGCTATGAACGAGTGTAGGGCTGGATTTACCAATAGGCCTCATGGACCCCAGCCTAGGGGTGCACTATGTATGAGTGCAGAGCTGGATTTACCAATAGGCCCCATGGGCCCCAGCCTAGAGGCGCATTAAGTACGAGTGTAGGGCTGGATTTACCAATAGGCCTCATGGACCCCAGCCTAGTGTCGCACTATGTACGAGTGTAGGGCTGGATTTACCAATAGGCCCAATGGACCCCAGCCTAGGGGCGCACTATGTGCGAGTGTAAGCCTGCATTTACCAATATGCCCTATGGGCCCCAGCCTAGGGGCGCAGTATCTACGTGTGTAGGGCTGGATTTCCCAATAGGCACCATGGGCCCCAGCCTAGGGGCCTACTATCTACGTGTTCAGGGCTGGATTTACCAATCGGCCCCATGGGCCCCAGCCAAGGGGCAGAATATGTACGAGTGTGGGGATGTATTTACCAATATGCACCATGGGCCCCAGCCTATGGGCACACTATGTACGAGTGTAGGGCTGGATTTACCAATATGCCCCATGGGCCCCAGCCTAAGGGCGCAGTATCTACGAGTGCAAGACAGAATTTCCCAATAGACCCCATGGGCCCCAGCCTAGGGGCGTAGTATCTACGAGTGCTGGGCTGGATTTACCAATAGGCCCCATGGGCCCAAGCCTAGGGGCAAACTATGTACGAGTGTAGGGCTGTATTTACCAATATGCCTCATGGGCCCCAGCCTAGGGCACACTATGTACGAGTGTAGGGTTGTATTTACCAATAGACCTCATGGGCCCCAGCCTAGGGGCGCACTATGTACGAGTGTAAGGCTGGATTTAACAATATGCACCATGGGCCCAAGCCTAGGGGCGCAGTATCTACGAGTGTAGGGCTGGTTTTCCCAATAGGCCCCATGGGCCCCTGCCTAGGGGCGCAATATGTACGAGTGTAGGGTTGTATTTACCAATATGCCACATGGGCCCCAGCCTAGGGGCGCACTATGTACGAGTGTAGGGTTGTATTTACCAATATGCCACATGGGCCCCATCCTAGGGGCGCATTATGTACGAGCGTAGGGTTTATTTACCAAGAGGCCTCATGGGTCCCAGCCTAGGGGACGCACTATCTACGAGTGTAGGGTTGTATTTACCAATATACCACATGGGCCCCACCCTAGGGGCGCACTATGTACGAGTGTAGGGCGGGATTTACCAATATCCCCCATGGGCACCAGCCTAGGGGCGCAATATCTGCGATTGTCGGGCTGGATTTACCAAAAGGCCTCATGGACCCCAGCCTGGGGGCGCACTATGTACGAGTGTAGGCTGGATTTACCAATAGGCCCCATGGGCCCCAGCCTTGGGGCGCACTATGTACGAATATAGGGCTGGATTTACCAGTAGGCCCCATGGGCCCAGCCTGGGGGCGCACTTTATACGAGTGTAGAGCTGGATTTACCAATAGGCCCCATGGGCCCCAGCTTAGGGTCGCAGTATCTACGATTGCAGTGCTGGATTTACCAATAGGCCTCATGGACCCCAGCCTAGGGGCGCACTATGTACGAGTGTAGGGTTGTTTTTACCTATAGGCCCCATTGACCCCAGCCTAGCGGCGACTATGTACGAGTGTAGGGTTGTATTTACCAATATACACCATGGGCCCCAGTCTAGGGGCATACTATGTACGAGTGCAGGGTTGTATTTACCAATATGTCCCATGAGCCCCTGGCTAGGGGGACACTATATACGAGTGTAGGGCTGGATTTACCAATATACCTCATGGGCCCCAGCCTAGGGGCGCACTATCTACGAGTGAAGGGCTGGATTTAACAATAGTCCTCATGGACCCCATCCTAGGGGCGAGATATGTACGAGTAAAGGGTTGGATTTACCAATAGGCCCCATGGGCCCCAGCCTAGGGGCGCACTATGTACGAGTGTATGGCTGGATTTACCAATATGTCCCATGGGCCCCAGCCTAGGGGCGCAGTATCTACGCGTGTAGGGCTGGATTTCCCAATAGGCCCCATGGGCCGCAGCCTTGGGGCGTAGTATCTACGAGTGCAGGGCTGGATTTACCAATAGGCCTCATGGGCCCGAGCCAAGGGGCACACTATGTACGAGTGTAGGGTTGTATTTACCAATATGCCCCATGGGCCCCATTCTAGGGGCGCACAATGTACGAGTGTAGGGTTGTATTTACCAATATGCCCCATGGGCCCCAGCCCGGGGGCGCACTATGTACGCATGTAGGGTTGTATTTACCAATAGACCTCATGGGCCCCAGCCTAGGGGCGCACTATCTACGAGTGTAGGGTTGTATTTACCAAGATGCCCCTTGGGCCCCAGCCTAGGGGCGCACTATGTACGAGTGTAGGGTTGTATTTACCAATAGGCCTCATGGGCCCAGTCTAGGGGCGCACTATGTACGAGTGTATGGCTGGATTTACCAATATAACCCGTGGGCCCCAGCCTAGGGGCGCATTATCTACGAGTGTAGGGCAGGACTTCCCAATAGGCCCCATGGGCCCCAGCCTAGGGGCGTAGTATCTACGAGTGCAGGGCTTGATATACCAATAAGCCCCATGGGCCCAAGTCTACGGCCACACTATATACGAGTGTAGGGTTTTATTTACCAATATGTCCCATGGGCCCCAGCCTAGGGGCGCACTATGTACGAGTGTAGGGTTGTATTTACCAATAGTCCTCATGGGCCCCGGCCTTGGGGCGCACTATCTACGAGTGTAGGTTTGTATTTACCAAGATGACCCATGGGCCCCAGCCTAGGGGCGCACTATGTACGAGTGTAGGGTTTTATTTACCAATAGGCCCCATGGGCCCAGCCTAGGGGTGCACTATATACGAGTGTAGAGCTGGATTTACCAATAGGCGGCATGGGCCCCAACCTAGGGGCGCAGTATCTACGATTACAGGGCTGGATTTACCAATTAGCCCCATGGGCCCCAGCCAAGGGGCACACTATGTACGAGTGTAGGGTTGTATTTACCAATAGGCCCCATTTGCCGCAGCCTAGGGGCGCACTATGTACGAGTGAAGGGATGGATTTACCAATAGGCCCCATGGGCCCCAGCCTAGGGGCACAATATGTACGAGTATAGGGTTGTATTTACCAATATGCCCCATGGACCCAGTCTAGGGGCACATTATATACGGGGGTGGGGTTTATTTACCAATATGACCCATGGGCCCCAGTGTAGGGGCACACTATGTACGAGTGCAGGGCTGGATTTACCAATAGGCCCCATGGACCCCAGCCTAGGGGCGCACTATATACGAGTGTAGTGTGGTTTTTACCAATAGTCCCCATTGACACCAGCCTAGCGGCACATTATGTACGAGTGTAGGGTTGTATTTACCAATATACACCATGGTCCCCAGTCTAAGGGCACACTATGTACGAGTGCAGGGTCGTATTTTCCAATATGTCGCATGGATCCCAGCCTAGGGGCACATTATGTACGAGTGTAGGGTGTTTTTACCAATAGGCCCCATGGATCCCAGGCTAGGGGGGCTCTATATACGAGTGTAGGGTTGTTTTTACCAATATGCCTCATGGGCCCCTGCCTAGGGGCGCCCTATGTACGAATATAGGGTTGTATTTACCAATAGGCCTCATGGGCCCCAGCCTATGGGCGCACTATCTACGAGTGTAGGGTTGTATTTACCAATATGCCCCATGGGCCCCAGCCTAGGGCGCACTATGTACGAGTGTAGGGTTGTATTTACCAATAGACCTCATGGGCCCCAGCCTAGGGGCGCACTATGTACGGGTGTAAGGCTGGATTTAACAATATGCCCCATGGGCCCAAGCCTTGGGGCGCAGTATCTACGAGTGTAGGGCTGGATTTCCGAATAGGCCCCATTGGCCCCAGCCTAGGGGCGTAGGATCGACGAGTGCAAGGCTGGATTTACCAATTGGCCCCATGGGCCCAAGCCTACGGGCACACTATGTACGAGTGTAGGGTTGTATTTACCAATATGCCACATGGGCCCCAGCCTAGGGGCGCACTATGTACGAGTGTAGGGCGGGATTTACCAATATCCCCCATGGGCACCAGCCTAGGGGTGCACTATCTACGATTGTAGGGCTGGATTTTCCAATAGGCCTCATGGACCCCAGCCTAGGGGCGCACTATGTACGAGTGTAGGGCTGGATTTACCAATAGGCCCAATGGGCCCCAGCCTTGGGGCGCACTATGTACGAGTATAGGGCTTGATTTACCATTACGCCCCATGGGCCCATGCCTACGGGCACACTATATACGAGTGTAGGGTTGTATTTACCAATATGCCCCATGGTCCCCAGCCTAGGGGCGCACTATGTACGAGTGTAGGGTGGTATTTACTAATAGTCCTCATGGGCCCCAGCCTATGGGCGCACTATCTACGAGTGTAGGGTTGTATTTACCAAGAAGACCCATGGGCACCAGCCTAGGGGCGCACTATGTACGAGTGTAGGGTTTTATTTACCAATAGGCCTCATGGGCCCCAGTCTAGGGGCGCACTATGTACGAGTGTAGGGCTGGATTTAACAATATGCCCCATGGGCACCAGCCTAGGGGCACACTTTCTACGATTGTAGGGCTGGATTTACCAATAGGCCTCATGGACCGCAGCCTAGGGGCGCACTATGCACGAGTGTAGGGCTGGATTTACCAATAGGCCCCATGTGCCCCAGCCTTGGGTCGCACTATGTACGAGTATAGGGCTGGATTTAACAGTAGGCCCCATGGGCCCAGCCTAGGGGTGCACTATATACGAGTGTAGAGCTGGATTTACCAATAGGCCGAATTGGCCCCAACCTAGGGGCGCAGTATCTACGATTGCGGGGCTGGATTAACCAATATGCCTCATGGGCCCCAGCCTAGGGGCGCACTATCTACGACTGTATGGCTGGATTTCCCAATAGGCCCCATGGGCCCCACCCTAGGGGCGTAGTATCTACGAGTGCAGGGCTTGATTTACCATTACGCCCCATGGGCCCATGCCTACGGGCACACTATATACGAGTGTAGGGTTGTATTTACCAATATGCCCCATGGGCCCCAGCCAAGGGGCACACTATGTACGAGTGTAGGGTTGTAATTACCAATAGGCCCCATTTGCCGCAGCCTAGGGAAGCACTATGTACGAGTGAGGGGCTGGATTTACCAATAGGCCCCATGGGCCCCAGCCTAGGAGCACAATATGTACGAGTATAGGATTGTATTTACCAATATGCCCCATGTACCCAGTCTAGGGGCACATTATGTACGGGTGTAGGGTTGTATTTACCAATATGCCCCATGGGCACCAGTGTAGGGGCACACTATGTACGAGTGTAGGGCTGGATTTACCAATGGGCCTCATGGACCCCAGCCTAGGGGCGCGCCATGAACGAGTGTAGGGCTGGATTTACCAATAGGCCTCATGGACCCCAGCCTAGGGGCGCACTATGTATGAGTGTAGAATTGAATTTGCCAATAGGCCCCATGGGCCCCAGCCTAGAGGCGCACTATGTACGAGTGTAGTGCTGGATATACCAATACGCCTCATGGACCTCAACCTAGTGGCGCACTATATATGAGTGTAGAGCTGGATTTACCAATTGGCCCAATGGACCCCAGCCTAGGGGCGCACTATGTACGAGTGTAGGGTTGTATTTACCAACAGGCCTCCTGGACCCTACCCTAGGGACGCACTATGTATGAGTGTAGGGCCGGATTTACCAATAGACCTCATGGACCCCAGCCAAGGGGTGCACTATGTACGAGTGTAGGGCTGGATTTACCAATATGCCCCATGGGCAGCAGCCCAAGGGCGCACTATCTAAGAGTGTAGGGCTGGATTTACCAAAAGGCCTCATGGCCCCCAGCCTAGGGGCGCAATATGTTCGAGTGTAAGGCTGGATTTACCAATATGCCCCATGGGGCCCAATCTAGGGGCGCACTATGTAAGAGCATGGGGTTGTATTTACCAATAGGCCCCATGGACCCCAGTCTAGGGGCACACTATGTACGAGTGTAGGGTCGTATTTACCAATATGCCCCATGGGCCCCAGTCTAGGGGCGCACTATGTGCGAGTGTAGTGTTGTATTTACCAATATGCTCCATGGGCCCTATTCTAGGGGCGCACTATATACGAGTGTAGGTTTGTATTTACCAATAGGCCCCATGGTCCCCAGCCTAGGGGCCCACTATGTACCAGTGTAGGGTTGTATTTTCCAATAGGCCCCATGGACCCCAGCCTAGGGGCGCACTATGAACGAGTGTATGGTTGGATTTACCAATAGGCCTCATGGACCCCAGCCTAAGGGCACGCTATGAACGAGAGTAGGGCTGGATTTACCAATAGGCCTCATGGACCCCAGCCTAGGGGCGCACTATATATGAGTGCAGAGCTGGATATACCATTAGGCCCCATGGGCCCCAGCCTAGAAGCGCATAAATTACGGGTGTAAGGCTGAATTTACCAATAGGCCTAATGGACCCCAGCCTATTGGCGCACTATGTATGAGTGTAGAGCTGGATTTACTAATAGGCCCAATGGACCTCAGCCTAGGGGCGCACTATGTACGAGTGTAGGGTTGTATATACCAATAGGCCTCATGGACCCTACCCTAGGGGCGCACTATGTATGAGTGTAGGGCTGGATTTACCAATGGACATCATGGACCCCAGCCTTGGGGCGGACTATCTACGAGTGTAGGGCTGGATTTACCAATAGGCCTCATGGACCCCAGCCTAGTGGCGCACTATGTATGAGTGTAGGGCTCGATTTACCAATAGTCCCCAGCCTTGGGACGCACTATGTACGAGTGTAAGCCTGGATTTACCAATATGCCCCATGGGCCCCAGCCTAGGGACCTAGTATCTACGAGTGCAGGGCTGGATTTACCAGTAGGCCCCATGGGCCCAGCCTAGGGGCGCAATATATTCGAGTGTAGAGCTGGATTTTCCAATAGGCCCCATGGGCCCAGCCTAGGGGCGCAGTATCTACGATTGTAGGGCTGGATTTACCAATAGGCCCCATGGGCCTCAGCCAAGGGGCACACTGTACGAGTGTAAGGTGGCATTTACCAATAGGCCCCATGGGCCCCAGCCTAAGGGAACACTATGAACGAGTAAAGGGTTGTATTTACCAATATGCCCCATGGACCCCAGTCTAGGGACACATTATGTACGAGTGCAGGGCTGGATTTACCAATAGGACCCATGGACCCCAGCCTAGGGGCGCAATTTGTACGAGTGTAGGGTTGTTTTCTCCAATAGGCCCCATTGACCCCAGCCTAGCGGCGACTATGTACGAGTGTAGGGTTGTATTTACCAATATACACCATGGGCCCCAGTCTAGGGACAAACTGTGTACGAGTGCAGGCTTGTATTTACCAATATGTCCCATGGGCCCCAGTATAGGGGCGCACTATGTACGAGTATAGGGTGTATTTACCAATATACACCATGGGCCCCAGCGTAGGGGCGCACTATGTACGAGTGTAGGGCTGGATTTACCAATATGTCCCTGGGGCCCCAGTCTAGGGGCGCACTATGTGCGAGTGTAGTGTTGTATTTACCAATATGCTCCTTGGGCCCTAGTCTAGGGGCGCACTATGTACGAGTGTAGGGTTGTATTTACCAATATGCCCCATGGACCCCAGCCTAGGGGCGCACTATGTACGAGTGTAGGGCTGGATTTAAGAAAAGGCCTCATGGACCCCAGCCTAGGGGCGCACTATGTACTAGTGTAGGGCTGGATTTACCAATAGGCCTCATGGACCCCAGCCTAGGGCCACGCTATGAACGAGTGTAGGGCTGGATTTACCAATAGGCCTCATGGACCCCAGCCTAGGGGTGCACTATGTATGAGTGCAGAGCTGGATTTACCAATAGACCCCATGGGCCCCAGCCTAGAGGCGCATTAAGTACGAGTGTAGGGCTGGATTTACCAATAGGCCTCATGGACTCCAGCCTAGTGTCGCACTATGTACGAGTGTAGGGCTGGATTTACCAATAGGCCCAATGGACCCCAGCCTAGGGGCGCACTATGTGCGAGTGTAAGCCTGCATTTACCAATATGCCCCATGGGCCCCAGCCTAGGGGCGCAGTATCTACGAGTGTAGGGCTGGATTTCCCAATGGGCACCATGGGCCCCAGCCTAGGGGCCTACTATCTACGTGTTCAGGGCTGGATTTACCAATCGGCCCCATGGGCCCCAGCCAAGGGGCAGAATATGTACGAGTGTGGGGATGTATTTACCAATATGCGCCATGGGCCCCAGCCTATGGACACACTATGTACGAGTGTAGGGCTGGATTTACCAATATGCCCCATGGGCCCCAGCCTAAGGGCGCAGTATCTACGAGTGCAAGACAGAATTTCCCAATAGACCCCATGGGCCCCAGCCTAGGGGCGTAGTATCTACGAGTGCTGGGCTGGATTTACCAATAGGCCCCATGGGCCCAAGCCTAGGGGCAAACTATGTACGAGTGTAGGGCTGTATTTACCAATACGCCCAATGGGCCCCAGGCTAGGGGCGCAATATGTACGATTGTAGGGTTGTATTTACCAATATGCCTCATGGGCCCCAGCCTAGGGCACACTATGTACGAGTGTAAGGTTGTATTTACCAATAGACCTCATGGGCCCCAGCCTAGGGGCGCACTATGTACGAGTGTAAGGCTGGATTTAACAATATGCACCATGGGCCCAAGCCTAGGGGCGCAGTATCTACGAGTGTAGAACTGGTTTTCCCAATAGGCCCCATGGGCCCCTGCCTAGGGGCGCAATATGTACGAGTGTAGGGTTGTATTTACCAATATGCCACATGGGCCCCAGCCTAGGGGCGCACTATGTACGAGTGTAGGGTTGTATTTACCAATATGCCACATGGGCCCCATCCTAGTGGCGCACTATGTACGAGCGTAGGGTTTTATTTACCAATAGGCCTCATGGGTCCCAGCCTAGGGGCGCACTATCTACGAGTGTAGGTTTGTATTTACCAATATACCACATGGGCCCCACACTAGGAGCGCACTATGTACGAGTGTAGGGCGGGATTTACCAATATCCCCCATGGGCACCAGCCTAGGGAAGCACTATCTGCGATTGTCGGGCTGGATTTACCAAAAGGCCTCATGGACCCCAGCCTGGGGGCGCACTATGTACGAGTGAGGGGCTGGATTTACCAATAGGCCCCATGGGCCCCAGCCTAGGGGCACAATATGTACGAGTATAGGATTGTATTTACCAATATGCCCCATGTACCCAGTCTAGGGGCACATTATGTACGGGTGTAGGGTTGTATTTACCAATATGCCCCATGGGCCCCAGTGTAGGGGCACACTATGAACGAGTGCAGGGCTGGATTTACCAATAGGCCCCATGGACCCCAGCCTAGTGGCGCACTATATACGAGTGTAGGGTTTTTTTAACCAGTAGGCCCCATTGACCCCCGCCTAGCGGCGACAATGTACGAGTATAGGATTGTATTTACCAATATGCCCCATGGACCCAGTCTAGGGGCACATTATGTACGGGTGTAGGGTTGTATTTACCAATATGCCCCATGGGCCCCAGTGTAGGGGCACACTATGTACGAGTGTAGGGCTGGATTTACCAATGGGCCTCATGGACCCCAGCCTAGGGGCGCGCCATGAACGAGTGTAGGGCTGGATTTACAAATAGGCCTCATGGACCCCAGCCTAGGGGCGCACTATGTATGAGTGTAGAATTGAATTTGCCAATAGGCCCCATGGGCCCCAGCCTAGAGGCGCACTATGTACGAGTGTAGTGCTGGATATACCAAAACGCCTCATGGACCCCAACCTAGTGGCGCACTATATATGAGTGTAGAGCTGGATTTACCAATTGGCCCAATGGACCCCAGCCTAGGGGCGCACTATGTACGAGTGTAGGGTTGTATTTACCAACAGGCCTCCTGGACCCTACCCTAGGGACGCACTATGTATGAGTGTAGGGCCGGATTTACCAATAGACCTCATGGACCCCAGCCTAGGGGTGCACTATGTACGAGTGTAGGGCTGGATTTACCAATATGCCCCATGGGCAGCAGCCCAGGGTCGCACTATCTAAGAGTGTAGGGCTGGATTTACCAAAAGGCCTCATGGGCCCCAGCCTAGGGGCGCAATATGTACGAGTGTAAGGCTGGATTTACCAATATGCCCCATGGGGCCCAATCTAAGGGCGCACTATGTAAGAGCATGGGGTTGTATTTACCAATAGGCCCCATGGACCCCAGTCTAGGGGCACACTATGTACGAGTGTAGGGTCGTATTTACCAATATGCCCCATGGGCCCCAGTCTAGGGGCGCACTATGTGCGAGTGTAGTGTTGTATTTACCAATATGCTCCATGGGCCCTATTCTAGGGGCGCACTATATACCGGTGTAGGGTTGTATTTTCCAATAGGCCCCATGGAACCCAGCCTAGGGGCGCACTATGAACGAGTGTATGGTTGGATTTACCAATTGGCCTCATGGACCCCAGCCTAAGGGCACGCTATGAACGAGTGTAGGGCTGGATTTACCAATAGGCCTCATGGACCCCAGCCTAGGGGCGCACTATGTATGAGTGCAGAGCTGGATATACCATTAGGCCCCATGGGCCCCAGCCTAGAGGCGCATAAATTACGGGTGTAGGGCTGGATTTACCAATAGGCCTAATGGACCCCAGCCTAGTGGCGCACTATGTATGAGTGTAGAGCTGGATTTACTAATAGGCCCAATGGACCCCAGCCTAGGGGCGCACTATGTACGAGTGTAGGGTTTTATTTACCAATAGGCCCCATGGGCCCCAGCCTAGGGGCGCACTATGTACGAGTGTAAGGCTGGATTTACCAATATGCCACATGGGCCCCACCCTAAGGGCGCACAATGTACGAGCTTAGGGTTGTATTTACCAATAGGCCTCATGGGTCCAAGCCTAGGGGCGCACTATCTACGAGTGTAGGGTTGTATTTACCAATATTCCCCATTGGCCCCAGCCTAGAGGCGCAATATGTACGAGTGAAGGGCTGGATTAACAATATGCCCCATGGGCACCAGCCTAGGGGCGCACTATCTACGATTGTTGGGCTGGATTTACCAGTAGGCCCCATGGGCCCAGCCTAGGGGTGCACTATATACGAGTGTATAGCTGGATTTACCAATAGGCGGCATGGGCCCCAACCTAGGGGCGCAGTATCTACGATTGCAGGGCTGGATTTACCAATTAGCCCCATGGGCCCCAGCCATGGGGCACACTATGTACGAGTGTAGGGTTGTATTTACCAATAGGCCCCATTTGCCGCAGCCTAGGGGCGCACTATGTACGAGTGAAGGGATGGATTTACCAATAGGCCCCATGGGCCCCAGCCTAGGGGCACAATATGTACGAGTATAGGGTTGTATTTACCAATATGCCCCATGGACCCAGTCTAGGGGCACATTATATACGGGGGTAGGGTTTTATTTACCAATATGACCCATGGGCCCCAGTGTAGGGGCACACAATGTACGAGTAAAGGGCTGGATTAACAATAGGCCCCATGGACCCCAGCCTAGGGGCGCACTATATACGAGTGTAGTGTGGTTTTTACCAATAGGCCCCATTGACACCAGCCTAGCGGCACAATATGTACGAGTGTAGGGTTGTCTTTACCAATATACACCATGGTCCCCAGTCTAAGGGCACATTATGTACGAGTGCAGGGTCGTATTTTCCAATATGTCGCATGGATCCCAGCCTAGGGGCACATTATGTACGAGTGTAGGGTGTTTTTACAAATAGGCCCCATGGATCCCAGGCTAGGGGGGCTCTATGTACGAGTGTAGGGTTGTTTTTACCAATATGCCTCATGGGCCCCTGCCTAGGGGCGCCCTATGTACGAATATAGGGTTGTATTTACCAATAGGCCTCATGGGCCCCAGCCTATGGGCGCAATATCTACGAGTGTAGGGTTGTATTTACCAATATGCCCCATGGGCCCCAGCCTAGGGCGCACTATGTACGAGTGTAGGGTTGTATTTACCAATATACCTCATGGGCCCCAGCCTAGGGGCGCACTATGTACGAGTGTAAGGCTGGATTTAACAATATGCCCCATGGGCCCAAGCCTTTGGGGCGCAGTATCTACGAGTGTAGGGCTGGATTTCCTAATAGGCCCCATGGGCCCCAGCCTAGGGGCGTAGGATCGACGAGTGCAAGGCTGGATTTACCAATTGGCCCCATGGGCCCAAGCCTACGGGCACACTATGTACGAGTGTAGGGTTGTATTTACCAATATGCCCCTTGGGCCCCAGCCTAGGGGCGCAATATGTACGAGTGTAGGGTTGTATTTACCAATATGCCACATGGGCCCCAGCCTAGGGGCGCACTATGTACGAGTGTAGCGTTGTATTTACCAAAATGCCACATGGGCCCCAGCCTAAGGGCGCACTATGTACGAGTGTAGGGCGGGATTTACCAATATCCCCCATGGGCACCAGCCTAGGGGTGCACTATCTACGATTGTAGGGCTGGATTTTCCAATAGGCCTCATGGACCCCAGCCTAGGGGCGCACTATGTACGAGTGTAGGGCTGGATTTACCAATAGGCCCAATGGGCCCCAGCCTTGGGGTGCACTATGTACGAGTATAGGGCTGGATTTATCAGTAGGCCCCATGGGCCCAGCCTAGGGGCGCACTACATACGAGTGTAGAGCTGGATTTACCAATAGGCCCCATGGGCCCCAGCTTAGGGCCGCAGTATCTACGATTGCAGGGCTGGATTAACCAATATGCCTCATGGGCCCCAGCCTAGGGGCGCACTATCTAAGACTGTATGGCTGGATTTCCCAATAGGCCCCATGGGCCCCACCCTAGGGGCGTAGTATCTACGAGTGCAGGGCTTGATTTACCATTACGCCCCATGGGCCCAAGCCTACGGGCACACTATGTACGAGTGTAGGGTTTTATTTACCAATAGGCCTCATGGGCCCCAGCCTAGGGGCGCACTATGTACGAGTGTAGGGCTGGATTTAACAATATTCCCCATGGGCACCAGCCTAGGGGCACACTTTCTACGATTGTAGGGCTGGATTTACCAATAGGCCTCATGGACCGCAGCCTAGGGGCGCACTATGCACGAGTGTAGGGCTGGATTTACCAATAGGCACCATGTGCCCCAGCCTTGGGTCACACTATGTACGAGTATAAGGCTGGATTTAACAGTAGGCTCCATGGGCCCAGCCTAGGGGTGCACCATATACGAGTGTAGAGCTGGATTTACCAATAGGCCGAATTGGCCCCAACCTAGGGGCGCAGTATTTACGATTGCAGGGCTGGATTTACCAATAAGCCCCATGGGCCCCAGCCAAGGGGCACACTAAGTACGAGTGTAGGGTTGTAATTACCAATAGGCCCCATTTGCCGCAGCCTAGGGAAGCACTATGTACGAGTGAGGGGCTGGATTTACCAATAGGCCCCATGGGCCCCAGGCTAGGGGCACACTATGTACGAGTATAGGGTTGTATTTACCAATATTCCCCATGGACCCCAGTCTGGGAGCACATTATGAACGGGTGTAGGGTTGTATTTACCAAGAGGCCCCATGGGCCGTAGTCTAGAGTCAACTATGTACAAGTGCAGGGCTGGATTTACCAATAGGCCCCATGGACCCCAGCCTAGGGGCGCACTATATACGAGTATAGGGTTTTTTTTTACCAATAGGCCCCATTGACCTCAGCCTAGCGGCGACAATGTACGAGTATAGGATTGTATTTACCAATATGCCCCATGGACCCAGTCTAGGGGCACATTATGTACGGGTGTAGGGTTGTATTTACCAATATGCCCCATGGGCCCCAGTGTAGGGGCACACTATGTACGAGTGTAGGGCTGGATTTACCAATGGGCCTCATGGACCCCAGCCTAGGGGCGCGCTATGAACGAGTGTAGGGCTGGATTTACCAATAGGCCTCATGGACCCCAGCCTAGGGGCGCACTATGTTTGAGTGTAGAATTGAATTTGCCAATAGGCCCCATGGGCCCCATACTCGAGGCGCACTATGTACGAGTGTAGTGCTGGATTTACCAATACGCCTCATGGACCCCAACCTAGTGGCGCACTATATATGAGTGTAGAGCTGGATTTACCAATTGGCCCAATGGACCCCAGCCTAGGGGCGCACTATGTACGAGTGTAGGGTTGTATTTACCAATAGGCCTCCTGGACCCTACCCTAGGGACGCACTATGTATGAGTGTAGGGCCGGATTTACCAAAAGGCCTCATGGGCCCCAGCCTAGGGGCGCAATATGTACGAGTGTAAGGCTGGATTTACCAATATGCCCCATGGGGCCCAATCTAGGGGAGCACTATGTAAGAGCATGGGGTTGTATATACCAAATGGCCCCATGGACCCCAGTCTAGGGGCACACTATGTACGAGTGTAGGGTCGTATTTACCAATATGCCCCATGGGCCCCAGTCTAGGGGCGCACTATGTGCGAGTGTAGTGTTTTATTTACCAATATGCTCCATGGGCCCTATTCTAGGGGCGCACTATATACGAGTGTAGGTTTGTATTTACCAATATGCCCCATGGTCCCCAGCCTAGGGGCCCACTATGTACCAGTGTAGGGTTGTATTTTCCAATAGGCCCCATGGACCCCAGCCTAGGGGCGCACAATGAACGAGTGTATGGTTGGATTTACCAATAGGCCTCATGGACCCCAGCCTAAGGGCACGCTATGAACAAGTGTAGGGCTGGATTTACCAATAGGCCTCATGGACCCCAGCCTAGGGGCGCACTATGTATGAGTGCAGAGCTGGATATACCATTAGGCCCCATGGGCCCCAGCCTAGAGGCGCATAAATTACGGGTGTAGGGCTGGATTTACCAATAGGCCTAATGGACCCCAGCCTATTGGCGCACTATGTATGAGTGTAGAGCTGGATTTACTAATAGGCCCAATGGACCCCAGCCTAGGGGCGCACTATGTACGAGTGTAGGGTTGTATATACCAATAGGCCTCATGGACCCTACCCTAGGGGCGCACTATGTATGAGTGTAGGGCTGGATTTACCAATAAACCTCATGGACCCCAGCCTAGGGGCGGACTATATACGAGTGTAGGGCTGGATTTACCAATAGGCCTCATGGACCCCAGCCTAGTGGCGCACTATGTATGAGTGAAGAGCTGGATTTACCAATAGGCTCAATGGACCCCAGCCTAGGGGCGCACTATGTACGAGTGTAAGCCTGGATTTACCAATATGCCCCATGGGCCCAAGCCTAGGGGCCTAGTAACTACGAGTGCCGGGCTGGATTTACCAATAGGCCCAATGGGCCCCTGCAAAGGGGCAGACTATGTACGAGTGTAGGGATGTATTTACCAGTATGCCCCATGGGCCCCAGCCTAGGGGCACACTATGTACGAGTGTAGGGCTCGATTTACCATTAGTCCCCAGCCTTGGGACGCACTATGTACGAGTGTAAGCCTGGATTTACCAATATGCCCCATGGGCCCCAGCCTAGGGGCCTAGTATCTACGAGTGCAGGGCTGGATTTACCAGTAGGCCCCATGGGCCCAGCCTAGGTGCGCAATATATACGAGTGTAGAGCTGGATTTACCAATAGGCCCCATGTGCCCAGCCTAGGGGCGCAGTATCTACGATTGTAGGGCTGGATTTACCAATAGGCCCCATGGGCCTCAGCCAAGGGGCACACTGTACGAGTGTAGGGTGGTATTTACCAATAGGCCCCATGGGCCCCAGCCTAAAGGAACACTATGAACGAGTAAAGGGTTGTATTTACCAATATGCCCCATGGACCCCAGTCTAGGGGCACATTATGTACGAGTGCAGGGCTGGATTTACCAATAGGACCCATGGACCCCAGCCTAGGGGCGCAATTTGTACGAGTGTAGGGTTGTTTTCTCCAATAGGCCCCATTGACCCCAGCCTAGCGGCGACTATGTACGAGTGTAGGGTTGTATTTACCAATATACACCATGGGCCCCAGTCTAGGGGCAAACTGTGTACGTGTGCAGGCTTGTATTTACCAATATGTCCCATGGGCCCCAGTATAAGGGCGCACTATGTACGAGTATAGGGTGTATTTACCAATATACACCATGGGCCCCAGCCTAGGGGCGCACTAAGTACGAGTGTAGGGCTGGATTTACCAATAATGCCCTGGGGCCCCAGTCTAGGGGCGCACTATGTGCGAGTGTAGTGTTGTATTTACCAATTTGCTCCTTGGGCCCTAGTCTAGGGGCGCACTATGTACGAGTGTAGGGTTGTATTTACCAAGAAGCCTCATGGACCCCAGCCTAGGGCCACGCAATGAACGAGTGTAGGGCTGGATTTACCAATAGGCCTCATGGACCCCAGCCTAGGGGTGCACTATGTATGAGTGCAGAGCTGGATTTACCAATAGGCCCCATGGGCCCCAGCCTAGAGGCGCATTAAGTACGAGTGTAGGGCTGGATTTACCAATAGGCCTCATGGACCCCAGCCTAGTGTCGCACTATATATGAGTGTAGGGCTGGATTTACCAATAGGCCCAATGGACCCCAGCCTAGGGGCGCACTATGTGCGAGTGTAAGCCTGCATTTACCAATATGCCCCATGGGCCCCAGCCTAGGGGCGCAGTATCTACGAGTGTAGGGCAGGATTTCCCAATAGGCACCATGGGCCCCAGCCTAGGGGCCTACTATCTACGTGTTCAGGGCTGGATTTGCCAAACGGCCCCATGGGCCCCAGCCAAGGGGCAGAATATGTACGAGTGTGGGGATGTATTTACCAATATGCGCCATGGGCCCCAGCCTATGGGCACACTATGTACGAGTGTAGGGCTGGATTTACCAATAGGCCCCAGCCTTGGGGCGCACAATGTACGAATATAGGGCTGTATTTACCAATTGGCCCCATGGGCACAGCCGAGGGGCGCACTTTATACGAGTGTAGAGCTGGATTTACCAATAGGCCCCGTGGGCCCCAGCCTAGGGGCGCAGTATCTACGATTGCAGGGCTGGATTTACCAATAGGCCCAATGGGCCCCAGCCAAGGGGCACACTACGTACGAGTGTAGGGTGGTATTTACCAATAGGCCCCATGGGCCCCAGACTAGGGGCACATTATGAACGGGTGTAGGGTTGTATTTACCAAGAGGCCCCATGGGCCCTAGTCTAGAGTCACACTATGTTCGAGTGCAGGGTTGTATTTACCAATAGGCCTCATGGGCCCCAGCCTATGGTCGCACTATCTACGAGTGTAGGGTTGTATTTACCAATATGCCCCATGGGCCCCATTCTAGCGGCGACTATGTACGAGTGTAGGGTTGTATTTACCAATAGGCGTCATGGGCCCCAGCCTAGGGGCGCACTATGTAAGAGTGTTCGGCTGGATTTACCAATATGCCCCATGGGCCCCAGCCTAAGGGTGCAGTATCTACGAGTGTAGGGCTGGATTTCCCAATTGGCCCCATGGGCCCCAGCCTAGGGGCGCAGTATCTACGAGTGTAGGGCTGGATTTCCCAATAGGCCCCATGGGCCCCAGCCTGGGGGCGTATTATCTTCGAGTGCAGAGCTGGTTTTACCAATAAGCCCCATGGGCCCAAGCCTACGGGCACACTATGTACCAGTGTAGGTTTGTATTTACCAATATGCCCCATGGGCCCCAGCCTAGGTGCGCACTATGTACGAGTGTAGGGTTGTATTTACCAATATGCCCCATGGGCCCCTGACTAGGGGCCCACTATGTACGAGTGTAAGATTGTATTTACCAATATGCCACATGGCCTCAGCCTAGGGGCGCACTATGTACGATCGTAGGGTTGTATTTACCAATAGGCCTCATGGGCCCCAGCCTAGGGGCACACTATCTACGAGTGTAGGGTTGTATTTACCAATATGCCCCATAGGCCCCAGCCTAGGGGCGCACTATGTAAGAGTGTAGGGTTGTATTTACCAACAGACTATGTACGAGTGTAGGGATGTATTTACCAGTATGCCCCATGGGCCCCAGCCTAGGGGCGCACTATGTACAAGTGTTCGGCTGGATTTACCAATTTGCCCCATGGGCCCCAGCCTAGGGGTGCAGTATCTACGAGTGTAGGGCTGTATTTCCCAATAGGCCCCATTGTCCCCAGCCTGGGGGCGTATTATCTACGAGTGCACGGCTGGATTTACCAATAAGCCCCATGGGCCAAAGCCTACGGGCACACGAAGTACCAGAGTAGGGTTGTATTTACCAACATGCACCATGGGCTCCAGCCTAGGGGCCCACTATGTACGATTGTAGGGTTGTATTTACGAATATGCCCCATGGGCCGCAACATCTGGCCCACTATGTATGAGTGTAGGATTGTATTTACCAATATGCCACATGGGCCCCAGCCTCGGGGCGCACTATATACGAGCGTAGGGTTGTATTTACCAATATGCCCCATGGGCCCCAGCTTAGGGGCGCACTATGTACGAGTGTAGGGCTGGATATACCAATATGCCCCATGGCAACCAGCCTAGGGGCGCATTACCAAAATTTGTAGGGCTGGATTTACCAATAGGCCAAATGGACCCCAGCCTAGGGGCGCACTATGTACGAGTGAGGGGCTGTATTTACCAATAGGCCCCATGGGCACCAGCTTTGGGGGGCAATATGTTCGAGTATAGGGCTGGATTTACCAGTAAGCCCCATGGGCCCAGCCTAGGGGTGCACTATATACGAGTGTAGAGCTGGATTTACCAATAGGCCCCATGGGCCCCAGTCTAGGGGAACACTATGTACGAGTGCAGGGCTGGATTTACCAATAGGCCCCATGGATCCCAGCCTAGTGGCGCACTATGTATGAGTGTAGAGCTGGATTTACCAATAGGCCCAATGGACTCCTGCCCAGGGGCGCACTATGTACGAGTGTAGGGTTGTATTTACCAATAGGCCTCATGGTCCCTACCCTAGGGGCGCACTATGTATGAGTGTAGGGCTGGATTTACCAATAGTCCTCATGGACCCCAGCCTAGGGGCGCACTATGTACGAGTGTAGGGCTTGATTTACCAATATGCCCAAAGGGCACCAGCCTAGGGGCCTAGTATCTACGAGTGCAGGGCTGGATTTACCAATAGGCCCCATGGGCCTCATCCTAGGGGCGCAGTATCTACGATTGCAGGGCTGGATTTACAAATAGGCCCCATGGGCCCCAGCCAAGGGGCACACTATGTACGAGTGTAGGGTTGTATTTACCAATATGACCCATGGGCCCCAGCCTAGGGGCACACTATGTACGAGTGTAGGGCTGGATTTACCAATATGCCCCATGGGGCCCAATCTAGGGGCGCACTATGTAAGAGCATGGGGTTGTATTTACCAATAGGCCCCATGGACCCCAGTCTAGGGGCACACTATGTACGAGTGTAGGGTCGTATTTACCAATATTCCTCATGGGCCCCAGTCTACGGGCGCACTATGTGCGAGTGTAGTGTTGTATTTACCAATATGCCCCATTGGCCCTATTCTAGGGTCGCACTATATACGAGTGTAGGTTTGTATTTACTAATATGCCCCATGATCCCCAGCCTAGGGGCCCACTATGTACCAGTGTAGGGTTGTATTTTCCAATAGGCCCCATGGACCCCAGCCTAGGGGCGCACTATGAACGAGTGTAGGGTTGGATTTACCAATAGGCCTCATGGACCCCTGCCTAGGGGCACGCTATGAACGAGTGTAGGGCTGGATTTACCAATAGGCCTCATGGACCCCAGCCTAGGGGCGCACTATGTATGAGTGCAGAACTGGATTTACCATTAGGCCCCATGGGCCCCAACCTAGAGGCGCATAAAGAACGAGTGTAGGGCTGGATTTACCAATAGGCCTAATGGACACCAGCCTAGTGGCGCACTATGTATGAGTGTAGAGCTGGATTTACTAATAGGCCCAATGGACCCCAGCCTAGGGGCGCATTATGTACGAGTGTAGGGTTGTATTTACCAATAGGCCTCATGGACCCTACCCTAGGGGAGCACTATGTATGAGTGTAGGGCTGGATTTACCAATGGACCTCATGGACCCCAGCCTAGGGGCGGACTATCTACGAGTGTAGGGCTGGATTTACCAATAGGCCTCATGGACCCCAGCCTAGTGGCGCACTATGTATGAGTGTAGAGCTGGATTTACCAATAGGCCCAATGGACCCCAGCCTAGGGGACGCACTATGTACGAGTGTAACCCTGGATTTACCAATATGCCCCATGGGCCCCAGCCTAAGGGAACACTATGTACGAGTAAAGGGTTGTATTTACCAATATGCCCCATGGGCCCCAGCCTAGGGGCACACTTTCTTACGAGTGTAGGGCTCGATTTACCAATAGGCCCCAGACTTGGGACGCACTATGTACGAGTGTAAGCCTGGATTTACCAATATGCCCCATGGGCCCCAGCCTAAGGGAACACTATGTACGAGTAAAGGGTTGTATTTACCAATATGCCCCATGGACCCCAGTCTAGGGGCACATTATGTACGAGTGCAGGGCTGAATTTACCAATACTCCACATGGACCCCAGCCTAGGGGCGCAATTTGTAGGAGTGTAGGGTTGTTTTTTCCATCAGGCCCCATTGACCCCAGCCTAGGGGCGACTATGTACGAGAGTAGGGTTGTATTTACCAATATACACCATGGGCCCCAGTCAAGGGGCAAACTGTGTACGAGTGCAGTCTTGTATTTACCAATATGTCCCATGGGTCCCAGTATAGGGGCGCACTATGTACGAGTATAGGGTGTATTTACCAATATACACCATGGGCCCCAGCCTAGGGGCGCAGTATCTACGAGTGTAGGGCTGGATTTCCAAATAGGCCCCATGGGCCCAAGCCTACGGGCACACTATTTACGAGTGTAGGGTTGTATTCACCAATATGCCCCATGGGCCCCATCCTAGGGGCGCACTATGTACGAGTGTAGGGTTGTATTTACCAATAGGCCTCATGGGCCCCAGGCTAGGGGCGCACTATATACGAGTGTAGGGTTGTATTTACCAGTATGCCCCATGGGCCCCAGCCTAGGGGCGCACTATGTACGATTGTAGGGCTGGATTTACCAATAGGCCCCATGGACCCCAGCCTAGGGGCGCATTATGTACGAGTCTAAGGCTGGATTTACCAATATGCCCCATGGGCCCCAGCCTAGGGGCGTAGTATCTACGATTGCAGGGCTGGATTTACCAATAGGCCCAATGGGGCCCCAGCCTAGAGGCACACTATGTACGATTGTAGGTTTGTATTTACCAATGGGCCCCATGGGGCCCAATCTAGGGGCGCACTATGTACGAGCATGGGATTGTATTTACCAATAGGCCCCATGAACCCCAGTTTAGGGACACACTATGTACGAATGTAGGGTTGTATTTACCAATATGCCCCATGGGCCCCAGTCTAGGGGCGCACTATGTGCGAGTGTAGTGTTGTATTTACCAATATGCTCCTTGGGCCCTAGCCTAGGGGCGCACTATGTACGAGTGTAGGGTTGAATTTACCAATATGCCCCATGGACCCCAGCCTAGGGGCGCACTATGTACTAGTGTAGGGCTGGATTTACCAATAGGCCTCATGGACCCCAGCCTAGGGCCACGCTATGAACGAGTGTAGGGCTGGATTTACCAATAGGCCTCATGGACCCCAGCCTAGGGGTGCACTATGTATGAGTGCAGAGCTGGATTTTCCAATAGGCCCCATGGGCCCCAGTCTAGAGGCGCATTAAGTACGAGTGTAGGGCTGGATTTACCAATAGGCCTCATGGACCCCAGCCTAGTGTCGCACTATGTATGAGTGTGGGGCTGGATTTACCAATAGGCCCAATGGACCCCAGCCTAGGGGCGCACTATGTGCGAGTGTAAGCCTGGATTTACCAATATGCCCCATGGGCCCCAGCCTAGGGGCGCAGTATCTACGAGTGTAGGGCTGGATTTCCCAATAGGCACCTTGGGTCCCAGCCTAGGGGCCTAGAATCTACGTGTGCATGGCTGGATTTACCAATCGGCCCCATGGGCGCCAGCCAAGGGGCAGACTATGTACGAGTGAAGGGATGTATTTACCAATATGCCCCATGGGCCCCATCCTATGGGCACACTATGTACGAGTGTAGGACTGGATTTACCAATAGGCCCCAGACTTGGGGCGCACTATGTACGAGTATAGGGCTGGATTTACCAATAGGCCCCATGGGCCCAGCCTAGGGGCGCACTATATACGAGTGTAGAGCTGGATTTACCAATAGGCCCCACGGGCCCCAGCCTAGGGGCGCAGTATCTACGATTGCAGGGCTGGATTGACCAATAGGCCCCATGGGCCCCAGCCAAGGGGCACACTATGTACGAGTGTAGGGTGGTATTTACCAATAGGCCCCATGGGCCCCAGACTAGGGGCGCACTATGTACGAGTGCAGGGCTGAATTTACCAATAGGCCCCATGGGCCCCAGGCTAGGGGCACATTATGAACGGGTGTAGGGTTGTATTTACCAAGAGGCCCCATGGGCCGTAGTCTAGAGTCAACTATGTACGAGTGCAGGGCTGGATTTACCAATAGGCCCCATAGACCCCAGTCTAGGGGCGCAATATATACGAGTGTAGGGTTGTTTTTACCAATAGGCCCCATTGACCCCAGCCTAGCAGCGACTATGTACGAGTGTAGGGTTGTATTTACCAATAGGCGTCATGGGCCCCAGCCTAGGGGCGCACTATGTACGATCGTAGGGTTGTATTTACCAATAGGCCTCATGGGCCGAAGCCTAGGGGCGCACTATCTACGGGTGTAGGGTTGTATTTACCAATATGCCCCATGGGCCCCAGCCTAGGGGCGCACTATGTACGAGTGTTCGGCTGGATTTACCAATGTGCCCCATGGGCCCCAGCCTAGGAGTGCAGTATCTACGAGTGTAGGGCTGGATTTCCCAACAGGCCCCAAGGGCCCCAGCCTGGGGGCGTAGTATCTACGAGTGCAGGGCTGGATTTACCAATAAGCCCCATGGGCCCAAGCCTACGGGCACACTATGTACCAGTTTAGGGTTGTATTTACCAATATGCCCCATGGGCCGCAGCCTAGGGCCCACTATGTATGAGTGTAGGATTGTATTTACCAATATGGCACATGGGCCCCAGCCTAGGGGCGCACAATATACGAGCGTAGGGTTGTATTTACCATTTGGCCTCATGGGTCCAAGCCTAGGGGCGCACGATCTACGAGTTTAGGGTTGTATTTACCAATATGCCCCATGGGCCCCAGCCTAGGGGCGCACTATGTACGAGTGTAGGGCTGGATATACCAATATGCCCCATGGGAACCAGCCTAGGGGCGCACTACCAAAGATTTTAGGGCTGGATTTACCAATAGGCCAAATGGACCTCAGCCTAGGGGCGCACTATGTAGGAGAGTGGGGCTGGATTTACCAATAGGCCCCATGGGCCCCATGTTTCTGGCGCAATATGTTCGAGTATAGGGCTGGATTTACCAGTAGGCCCCATGGGCCCAGCCTAGGGTTGCACTATATACGAGTGTATAGCTGGATTTACCAATAGGCCCCATGGGCCCCAGTCTAGGGGCACAATATGTACGAGTGCAGGGCTGGATTTACCAATAGGCCCAATGGACCCCAGCCAAGGGGCGCACTATGTACGAGTGTAGGGTTGTTTTTACCAATAAGTCCTCATGGACCCCAGCCTAGGGGCCCAATATGTACGAGTGTAGGGTTGTATTTTCAAATAGGCCCCATGGACCCCAGCCTAGGGGCGCACTATATACGAGTGTAGGGTTGCATTTACCAATAGGCCTCATGGACCCCAAACTAGGGGCGCGCTATGAACGAGTGTAGGGCTGGATTTACCAATAGGCCTCATGGACCCCAGCCTAGTGGCGCACTATGTATGAGTGTAGAGCTGGATTTACCAATAGGCCCAATGGACTCCTGCCTAGCGGCGCACTATGTACGAGTGCAGGGTTGTATTTACCAATATGTCCCATGGGCCCCAGTCTTGGGGCACACTATGTACGAGTGCAGGGCTGGATTTACCAATAGGCCCCATGGATCCCAGCCTAGGGGCTCTTTGTGAACGAGTGTAGGGTTGTTTTTAACTTTAGGCCCCATGGACTCCAGCCTAGGGGGGCATTATGTACGAGTGTAGGGTTGTTTTAACCAATAGGCCCCATTGACCCCATCCTAGGGCAGCACTATGTACGAGTGTAGGGTTGTTTTTACCAATAGCCCTCAATGACCCCAGCCTAGGGGCACACTATATACGAGTGTAGGGTTGTATTTTCTAATCGGCCCCATGGACCCAAGCCTAGGGGCGCAATATGTACGAGTGTAGAGCTGGATTTACCAATAGGCCTCATGGACACCAGCCTAGGGGCGCGCTATGAACGAGTGTAGGGCTGGATTTACCAATAGGCCTCATGGACCCCAGCCTAGGGGCGCACTATGTATGAGTGTAGAGCTGGATTTACCAATAGGCCTCATGGACCCCAGCCTAGGGGCGCACTATGTACGAGTGTAGGGCTGGATTTACCAATAGCCTCCATGGGCCCCAGCCCTGGGGCGCACTATGTTCGAGTATAGGGCTGGATTTACCAGTAGGCCCCATGGGCCCAGCCTAGGGGCGCACTACATACGAGTGTAGAGCTGGATTTACCAATAGGCCCCATGGGCCCCAGCGTAGGGGCGCACTATATACGAGTCTAGGGTTGTTTTTACCTATAGGCCCCATTGACCCCAGTCTAGCGGCGACTATGTATGAGTGTAGGGTTGTATTTACCAATATGTCCCATGGGCCCCTGTCTAGGGGGACACTATGTACGAGTGTAGGGCTGGATTTACCAATATGCCTCTTGGGCCCTAGCCTAGGGGCGCACTATCTACGAGTGCAGGGCTTGATTTAATAATAGTCCTCAGGGACCCCAGCCTAGGGGCGAACTATGTACGAGTGTAGGGCTGCATTTACCAATATGCCCCATGGGCCCCAGCCTAGGGGCGCAGTATCTACGAGTGTAGTGCTGGATTTCCCAAAAGGCCCCATGGGCCCCTGCCAAGGGGCGTAGTATCAACGAGGGCAGGGCTGGATTTACCAATAGGCCTTATGGGCCCGAGCCTAGGGGCACACTATGTACGAGTGTAGGGTTGTATTTACCAATATGCCACATGGGCACCAGCCTAGGTGCGCACTATGTACGAGTGTAGGGTTGTATTTACCAATATGCCCAATGTGCCCCAGCCTAGGGGCGCACTATGTACGAGTGTAGGGTTGTATTTACCAACAGGCCTCATGGGCCCCAGCCTAGGGGCGCACTATCTATGAGTGTAGGGTTTTATTTACCAAGAAGCCCCATGAGCCCCAGCCTATGGGCGCACTATGTACGAGTGTAAGGCTGGATTTACCAATATAACCCGTTGGCCCCCAGCCTAGGGGCGCAGTATCTACGAGTGTAGGGCTGGATTTCCCAATAGGCCCCATGGGCCCCAGCCTAGGGGCGTAGTATCAACGTGTGCAGGGCTGGATTTACCAATATGCCCCATGGCCCCAAGCCTACGGGCACACTATGTACGAGTATAGGGTTGTATTTACCAATATGCCCCATGGGCCCCAGCCTAGGGGCGCATTTTTTACGAGTGTAGGGTTGTATTTACCAATAGGCCTCATGGGCCCCAGCCTAGGGGCGCACAATCTACGAGTGTAGGGTTGTATTTACCAAGATGCCCCATGGGCCCCTGCCTAGGGGCGCACTATGTACGAGTGTAGGGTTTTATTTACCAATAGGCCTCATGGGCCCCAGCCTAGGGGCGCAATTTGTACGAGTCTAAGGCAGGATTTACCAATAAAACCCGTGGGCCCCAGCCTAGAGTCGCAGTATCTACGAGTGTTGGGCTGGATTTCCCAATAGGCCGCATGGGCCCCAGCATAGGGGCGTAGTATCAACGAGTGCAGGGCTGGATTTACCAATAAGCCCCATGGGCCCAAGCCTACGGGCACACTATGTACGAGTGTAGGGTTGTATTTACCAATATGCCCCATGGGCCCCAGCCTAGGGGCGCACTATGTACGAGTGTAGGGTTGTATTTACCAATATGGCCCATGGGCCTCAGCCTAGGGGCGCACTATGTACGAGTGCAGGATTGTATTTACCAATATGCCACATGGCCCCCAGCCTACGGGCGCACTATGTACGAGCGTAGGGTTGAATTTACCAATAGGCCTCATGGGTCCAAGCCTAGGGGCACACTAACTACGAGTGTAGGGTTGTATTTACCAATATTCCCCATTGGCCCCAGGCTAGGGGCGCAATATATACGAGTGTAAGGCTGGATTTAACCATTTGCCCCATGGGCCCCAGCCTTGGGTCGCAATATGTACGAGTATAGGACTGGATTTACCAATAAGCCCCATGGGCCCCAGCCAAGGGGCACACTATGTACGAGTGTAGGGTTGTATTTACCAATAGACCCCATTTGCCGCAGCCTAGGGGCACACTATTTACGAGTGAAGGGCTGGATTTACCAATAGGCCCCATGGGCCCAGTCTAGGGGCACATTATGTACGGGTGTAGGGTTGTATTTACCAATATGCCCCATGGGCCCCAGTGTAGGGGCATACTATGTACGTGAGCAGGGCTGGATTTACCAATAGGCCCCATGGCTCCAGCCTAGGGGCGCACTATATACGAGTGTAAGGTTGTTTTTTACCAATAGGCCCCATTGAACTCAGCCTAGTGGCGACTATGTACGAGTGTAGGGTTGTATTTACCAATATACACCATGGTCCCCAGTCTAGGGGCACACTATATACGAGTGCAGGGTTGTATTTACCAAATATGTCGCATGGATCCCAGCCTAGGGGCACATTATGTACGAGTGTAGGTTTGTTTTTACCAATAGGCCCCATGGATCCCAGGCTAGGGGGGCACTATGTACGAGTGTAGGGTTGTTTTTACCAATAGGGCCCATTGACCCCAGCCTAGGGGCGCACTATGTACGAGTGTAGGTTTGTTTTTACCAAAAGGACCTCATGGACCCCAGCCTAGTGGCCCACTATGTACGAGTGTAGGGTTGTATTTTCCAATAGGCCCCATGGACCCCAGTCTAGGGGCGCACTATGTACGAGTGTAGGGCTGGATTTACCAAAGGGCCTCATGGACCCCAGCCTAGGGGCGCGCTATGAACGAATGTAGGGCTGGATTTACCAATAGGCCTCATGGACCGCAGCCTAGGGGCGCACTATATATGAGTGTAGAATTGAATTTACCAATAGGCCTCCTGGACCCTACCCTAGGGACACACTATGTATGAGTGTAGGGCCGGATTTACCAATAGACCTCATGGACACTAGCCTAGGGGCGCACTATCTACGAGTGTAGGGCTGGATTTACCAATAGGCCTCATGGACCCCAGCCTAGGGGCGCACTATGTACGAGTGTAAGGCTGGATTTACCATATGCCCCATGGGCCCCAGCCTAGGGGCGCTGTATCTACGAGTGTAGGGCTGGATTTCCTAATAGGCCCCATGGGCCCCAGCCTAGGGGCGTAGTATCCACGATTGCAGGGCTGGATTTACCAATAGGCTCCATGGACCCCAGCCAAGGGGCACACTATGTACGAGTGTAGGGTTGTATTTAACAATATGATCCATGGGCCCCAGCCTAGGGCTACACTATGTAGGAGTGTAGGGCTGGATTTACCAATAGACCCCATGGACCCCAGCCTAGGGGCGCAATTTGTACGAGTGTAGGGTTGTTTTTACCAATAGGCCCCATTGACCCCAGCCTAGCGGCGACTATGTACGAGTGTAGGGTTGTATTTACCAATATACACCATGGGCCCCAGTCTAGGGGAAAACTGTGTACGAGTGCAGGCTTGTATTTACCAATATGTCCCATGGGCCCCAGTATAGGGGCGCACTTTGTACGATTATAGGGTTGTATTTACCAATATACACCATGGGCCCCTGCCTAGGGGCGCACTATGTACGAGTGTAAGGCTGGATTTACCAATATGCCTAATGGACCCCAGCCTAGTGGCGCACTGTGTATGAATGTAGAGCTGGATTTACTAATAGGCCGAATGGACACCAGGCTAGGGGCGCACTATGTACGAGTGTAGGGTTGTATTTACCAATAGGCCTCATGGACTCTAGAGTAGGGGCGCACTATGTATGAGCGTAGGGCTGGATTTACCAATAGACCTCATGGACCCCAGCCTAGGGGCACACTATCTACGAGTGCAGGGCTGGATTTACCAATAGGCCCCATGGGTCCCAGCCAAGGGTCAGACTATGTACGAGTGTAGGGATGTACTTACCAATATGCCCCATGGGCCCCAGCCTAGGGGCACACTATGTACGAGTGTAGGGCTGGATTTACCATTAGGCCCCATGGGCCCAGCCTAGGGGCGCACTACATACGAGTGTAGAGCTGGATTTACCAATAGGCCCCATGGGCCCCAGCCTATTGGCGCAGTATTTACGATTGCAGGGCTGGATTTACCAATAGGCCCCATGGGCCCCAGCCTATGGGCGCAGTATTTACGATTGCAGGGCTGGATTTACCAATATGCCCCTTGGACCCCAGTCTAGGGGCACATTATGAACGGTTGTAGGGTTGTATTTACCAATATGCCCCATGGACCCCAGTCTAGGTTCACATTATGAACGGGTGTAGGGTTGTATTTACCAATATGCCCCTTGGACCCCAGTCTAGGGGCACATTATGAACGGGTGTAGGGATGTATTTACCAATATGCCCCATTGACCCCAGCCTAGCGGCGACTATGTACGAGTGTAGGGTTGTATTTACCAATATACACCATGGGCCCCTGCCTAGGGGCGCACTATGTACGAGTGTAAGGCTGGATTTACTAATATGCCCCATGGGCCCCAGCCTAGGGGCGCATTATCTACGAGTGTAGGGCTGGATTTCCAAATAGGCCCCATGGGTCCCAGCCTAGGGGCGCACTATGTACGAGTGTAAGGCTGGATTTACCAATAGGCCCCATTGGCCCAAGCCTACGGGCACACTATTTACGAGTGTAGGGTTGTATTTACCAATATGCCCCATGGGCCCCATCCTAGGGGCGTACTATGTACGAGTGTAGGGTTGTATTTACCAATATGCCCCTTGGGCCCAAGCCTACGGGCACACTATGTACGAGTGTAGGGTTGTATTTACCAATATGCCCCATGGGCTCCAGCCTAGGGGCGCACTATGTACGAGTGCAGGGATGTATTTACCAATAGGCCTCATGGGCCCCAGGCTAGGGGCGCACTATCTACGAGTGTAGGGTTGTATTTACCAATATGCCCCATGGGCCCCAGCCTAGGGGCGCACTACGTACGAGTGTAGGGCTGGATTTTCCAATAGGCCCAATGGGGCCTCAGCCTAGGGGCACACTATGTACGAGTGTAGGTTTGTATTTACCAATATACACCATGGGCCCCTGCCTAGGGGCGCACTATGTACGAGTGTAAGGCTGGATTTACCAATATGCCCCATGGGCCCCAGTCTAGGGGCTCAGTATCAACGAGTGTAGTGCTGGATTTCCTAATAGGCCCCATGGGCCCCAGACTAGGGGCGCAGTATCTACGAGTGTAGTGCTGGATTTCCTAATAGGCCCCATGGGCCACAGCCTAGGGGCGTAGTATCTACGATTCAAGGGCTGGATTTACCAATAGGCTCCATGGACCCCAGCCAAGGGGCACACTATGTACGAGTGTAGGGATGTATTTAACAATATGTCCCATGGGCCCCTGTCTAGGGGGACACTATGTATAAGTGTAGGGCTGGATTTACCAAGATGCCTCATGGGCCCCTCCTAGGGGCGCACTATGTACGAGTGTAAGGCTGGATTTACCAATATGCCCCATGGGCCCCAGCCTAGGGGCGTAGTATCTACAAGTGTAGGGCTGGATTTCCCAATAGGCCCCATGGGCCCCAGCCAAGGGGCGTAGTATCTACGAGTGCAGGTCTGAATTTACCAATAGGCCTCATGGGCCCGAGCCTAGGGGCACATTATGTACGAGTGTAGGGTTGTATTAACCATTATCCCCCATGGGCCCCAGACTAGGGGCGCAATATGTACGAGTGTAGGGTTGTATTTACCAATAGGCCTCATGGGCCCCAGCCTAGGGGCGCACTATGTACGAGTGTAAGGCTGGATTTACCAATATATTCCGTGGGCCCCAGCCTCAGTTACTGCGAGTGTAGGGCTGGATTTCATAATAGGCCCCATGGCCCACAGCCTAGGGGCGTAGTATCTACGAGTGCAGGGCTGGATTTACCAATAAGCCCCATGGGCCCAAGCCTACGGGCACACTATATACGAGTGTAGGGTTGTATTTTCCAATATGCCCCATGGGCCCCAGCCTAGGGGCGCACTATGTACGAGTGTAGGGTTGTATTTACCAATAGGCCTCATGGGCCCCAGCCTAGGGGCGCACTATCTATGAGTGTAGGGTTGTATTTACCAAGATGCCACATGGGCCCCAGCCTTGTGGCGCACTATGTACGAGTGAAAGTTTTTATTTACCAATAGGCCTCATGGGCCCCAGAATAGGGGCGCACTATGTACGAGTGTAAGGCTGGATTTACCAATATAACCCGTGGACCCCAGCCTAGGGGCGCAGTACCTACGAGTGTAGGGCTGCATTTCCCAATAGGCCACATGGGCCCCAGCCTAGGGGCGTAGTATCTATGAGTGCAGGGCTGGATTTACCAATAAGCCCCATGGGCCCAAGCCTACGGGCACAATATGTACGAGTGTAGGGTTGTATTTACCAATATGCCCCATGGGCCTCAGCCTAGGGGCGCATTATGTACGAGTGTAAGGTTGTATTTACCAATATACACCATGGGCCCCTGCCTAGGTTCGCACTATGTACGAGTGTAAGGCTGGATTTACCAATATGCCTAATGGACCCCAGCCTAGTGGCGCACTATGTATGAGTGTAGAGCTGGATTTACTAATAGGCCCAATGGACCCCAGGCTAGGGGCGCACTATGTACGAGTGTAAGGCTGGATTTACAATATGCCTAATGGACCCCAGCCTAGTGGCGCACTATGTATGAGTGTAGAGCTGGATTTACTAATAGGCCCAATGGACCCTAGGCTAGGGGCCCACTATGTACGAGTGTAGGGTTGTATTTACCAATAGGCCTCATTGACCCTACCCTAGGGGCGCACTATATATGAGTGTAGGGCTGGATTTACCAATCGACCTCATGGACCCCAGCCTAGGGGCGCACTCTCTACGAGTGTAGGGCTGGATTTACCAATAGGCCTCATGGACCCCAGCCTAGTGTCGCACTATGTATGAGTGTAGAGCTGGATTTTCCAATAGGCCCAATCGACCCCAGCCTAGGGGCGCAATATGTACGAGTGTAAGCCTGGATTTACCAATATGTCCCATGGGCCCCAGGCTAGGGGCCTAGTATCTACGAGTGCAGGGCTGGATTTACCAATAGGCCCCATGGGCCCCAGCCAAGGGGCAGAATATGTACGAGTGTAGGGATGTATTTACCAATATGCCCCATGGGCCACAGCCTAGGGGCACACTATGTACTAGTGTAGGGCACGATTTACCAATAGGCCACTGCCTTGGGGCACACTATGTACGTGTACAGGGCTGTATTTACCAATAGGCCCCATGGGCCCCAGCCTAGGGGCGCAGTATCTACGATTGCAGGGCTGGATTTACCAATAGGCCCCATGGGCCCCAGCCTAGGGGCGCAGTATCTACGATTGCAGGGCTGGATTTACCAATAGGCCCCATGGGCCCCAGCCTAGGGGCACACAGTGTACGAGTATAGGGTTGTATTTACCAATATGCCCCATGGACCTCAGTCTAGGGGCACATTATGAACGGGCGTAGCGTTGTATTTACCAATATGCCCCATGGGCCCCAGTCTAGGGGCACACTATGTACGAGTGCAGGGCTTGATTTACCAATAGGTCCCATGGACCCCAACCTAAGGGCGCAATTTGTACGAGTGTAGGGTTGTTTTTACCAATAGGCCCCATTGACCCCAGCCTAGTGGCGACTATGTACGAGTGTAGGGGTGTATTTACCAACATACACCATGGGCCCCAGTCTAGGGGCAAACTGTGTACGAGTATAGGGTTGTATTTACCAATATACACCATGGGCCCCTGCCTAGGGGCGCACTATGTACGAGTGTAAGGCTGGATTTACTAATATGCCCCATGGGCCCCAGCCTAGGGGCGCAGTATCTACGAGTGTAGGGCTGGATTTCCAAATAGGCCCCATAGGTCCCAGCCTAGGTTCACACTATATACGAGTGTAAGGCTGGATTTACCAATAGGCCCCATGGGCCCAAACCTACGGGCACACTATTTACGAGTGTAGGGTTGCATTTACCAATATGCCCCATGGGCCCCATCCTAGAGGCGCATTATGTACGAGAGTAGGGTTGTATTTACCAAGAGGCCTCATGGGGCCCAGGCTAGGGGCGCACTATCAACGAGTGTAGGGTTGTATTTTCCAATATGCCCAATGGGCCCCAGCCTAGGGGCGCAATATGTACGAGTGTAGGGCTGGATTTGCCAATAGGCCCAATGGGGCCCCAGCCTAGGGGCACAGTATGTAACGGTGTAGGTTTGTATTTACCAATATACACCATGGGCCCCTGCCTAGGGGCGCACTATGTACGAGTGTAAGGCTGGATTAACAAATATGCCCCATGGGCCCCAGGCTAGGGGCGCAGTATCTACGAGTGTAGGGCTGGATTTCCTAATAGGCCCCATGGGCCCCAGCCTAGGGGCGTAGTATTTAGGATTGAAGGGCTGGATTTACCAATAGGCTCCATGGACCCCAGCCAAGGGGCACACTATGTACGAGTGTAGGGTTGTATTTTCCAATAGGCCCCATAGACCCCAGCCTAGGGGCGCACTATGTACGAGTGTAGGGCTAGATTTACCAATAGGCCCCATGGACCCCAGCCTAGTGTCGCACTATGTATGAGTGTAGAGCTGGATTTACCAATAGGCCCAAAGGACCCCAGCCTAGGGGCGCACTATGTACGAATGTAGGGTGGTATTTACCAATAGGCCACATGGGCCCCAGCCTAGGGGCGCACTGTGTACGAGTGCAGGGCTGGATTTACCAATAGGCATCATGGGCCTCAGTCTAGGGGCCTAGTATCTACGAGTGCAGGGCTGGATCTACCAATCGGCCCCATGGGCCCCAGCCAAGGGGCAGACTATGTACGAGTGTAGGGATGTATTTACCAATATGCCCCATGGGCCCAGCCTAGGGGCGCACTATATACGGGTGTAGAGCTGGATTTACCAATAGGCCCCATGGGCCCCAGCCTAGGGGCGCACTATGTACGAGTGCAGGGATGGATTTACCAATAGGCCCCATGGACCCCAGCCTAGGGGCACACTATGTACGAGTATAGGTTTGTATTTACCAATGTTCCCCATGGACCCCAGTCTAGGGGCACATTATGAACGGGTGTAGGGTTGTATTGACCAATATGCCCCATGGGCCCTAGTCTAGAGGCACACTATGTACGAGTGCAGGGCTGGGTTTTCCAATATTCCCCATGGACCCCAGCCTAGGGGCGCACTAAGTACGAGTGTTGCGTTGTTTTTACCAGTAGGCCCCATTGACCCCAGCCTAGCGGCGACTATGTACGAGTGTAGGGTTGTATTTACCAATAGGCCACATGGGCCCCAGCCTAGGGGCGCACTATGTACGAGTGTTCGGCTGGATTTACCAATATGCCACATGGGCCCCAGCCTAGGTGTGCAGTATATATGAGTGTAGGGCTGTACATCCCGATAGGCCCCATGGGTCCCAGCCTAGGGGCGCAATAACTACGAGTGTAGGGCTGGATTTCCCAATAGGCCCCATGGGCCCCAGCCTGGGGGCGTAGTATCTACGAGTGCAGGGCTGGATTTGCCAATAAGCCCCATGGGCCCAAGCCTACGTGCACACTATGTACCAGTGTAGGGTTGTATTTACCAATATGCCCCATGGGCGCCAGCCTAAGGGCGCACTATGTACGATTGTAGGGTTGTATTTACCAATATGCCCCATGGGCCCCTGACTAGGGGCCCACTATGTACGAGTGTAAGATTGTATTTACCAATATGCCACACGGGCCCCAGCCTAGGGGCACATTATGTACGAGCGTAGGGTTGTATTACCAATAGGCCTCATGGGCCCCATCCTAGGGGCGCACTATCTACGAGTGTAGGGTTGTATTTACCAATATGCCCCATGGGCCCCTGCCTAGGGGCGCACTATGTACGAGTGTAGGGTTGTATTTACCAATAGGCCTCTTGGGCCCCAGCCTAGGGGCGCACTATGTACGACTGTGAGGCTGGATTTACCAATATGCCCCATGGGCCCCAGCCTAGGGGCGCTGTATCTACGAGTTTAGGGCTGGATTTCCTAAAAGGCCCCATGGGCCCCAGCCTAGAGGCGTAGAATCCACGATTGCAGGGCTGGATTTACCAATAGGCCCCATGGACCCCAGCCTAGGGGCGCAATTTGTACGAGTGTAGGGTTGTTTTTACCAATAGGTCCCATTGACCCCAGCCTAGCGGCGACTATGTTCGAGTGTAGGGTTGTATTTACCAATATACACCATGGGCCCCAGTCTAGGGGAAAACTGTGTACGAGTGCAGGCTTGTATTTACCAATATGTCCCATGGGCCCCAGTATAGGGGCGCACTATGTACGATTATAGGGTTGTATTTATTAATATACACCATGGGCCCCTGCCTAGGGGCGCACTATGTACGAGTGTAAGGCTGGATTTACCAATATGCCCCATGGGCCCCAGTCTAGGGGCGCAGTATCAACGAGTGTAGTGCTGGATTTCCTAATAGGCCCCATGGGCCCCAGACTAGGGGCGCAGTATCTACGAGTGTAGTGCTGGATTTCCTAATAGGCCCCATGGGCCACAGCCTAGGGGCGTAGTATCTACGATTCAAGGGCTGGATTTACCAATAGGCTCCATGGACCCCAGCCAAGGGGCACACTATGTACGAGTGTAGGGTTGTATTTAACAATATGTCCCATGGGCCCCTGTCTAGGGGGACACTATGTATAAGTGTAGGGCTGGATTTACCAAGATGCCTCATGGACCCCTCCTATGGGCGCACTATGTACGAGTGTAAGGCTGGATTTACAAATATGCCCCATGGGCCCCAGCCTAGGGGCGTAGTATCTACAAGTGTAGGGCTGGATTTCCCAATAGGCCCCATGGGCCCCAGCCAAGGGGCATAGTATCTACGAGTGCAGGGCTGAATTTACCAATAGGCCTCATGGGCCCGAGCCTAGGGGCACATTATGTACGAGTGTAGGGTTGTATTAACCAATATCCCCCATGGGCCCCAGCCTAGGGGCGCAATATGTACGAGTGTAGGGTTGTATTTACCAATAGGCCTCATGGGCCCCAGCCTAGGGGCGCACTATGTACGAGTGTAAGGCTGGATTTACCAATATATTCCGTGGGCCCCAGCCTCAGTTACTGCGAGTGTAGGGCTGGATTTCATAATAGGCCCCATGGCCCACAGCCTAGGGGCGTAGTATCTACGAGTGCAGGGCTGGATTTACCAATAAGCCCCATGGGCCCAAGCCTACGGGCACACTATATACGAGTGTAGGGTTGTATTTTCCAATATGCCCCATGGGCCCCAGCCTAGGGGCGCACTATGTACGAGTGTAGGGTTGTATTTACCAATAGGCCTCATGGGCCCCAGCCTAGGGGCGCACTATCTATGAGTGTAGGGTTGTATTTACCAAGATGCCACATGGGCCCCAGCCTTGTGGCGCACTATGTACGAGTGTAAGGTTTTATTTACCAATAGGCCTCATGGGCCCCAGCCTAGGGGCGCACTATGTACGAGTGTAAGGCTGGATTTACCAATATAACCCGTGGACCCCAGCCTAGGGGCGCAGTACCTACGAGTGTAGGGCTGGATTTCCCAATAGGGCACATGGGCCCCAGCCTAGGGGCGTAGTATCTATGAGTGCAGGGCTGGATTTACCAATAAGCCCCATGGGCCCAAGCCTACGGGCACAATATGTACGAGTGTAGGGTTGTATTTACCAATATGCCCCATGGGCCTCAGCCTAGGGGCGCACTATGTACGAGTGTAGGGTTTTATTTACCAATATACACCATGGGCCCCTGCCTAGGTGCGCACTATGTACGAGTGTAAGGCTGGATTTACCAATATGCCTTATGGACCCCAGCCTAGTGGCGCACTATGTATGAGTGTAGAGCTGGATTTACTAATAGGCCCAATGGACCCCAGGCTAGGGGCGCACTATGTACGAGTGTAAGGCTGGATTTACAATATGCCTAATGGACCCCAGCCTAGTGGCGCTCTATGTATGAGTGTAGAGCTGGATTTACTAATAGGTCCAGTGGACCCTAGGCTAGGGGCCCACTATGTACGAGTGTAGGGTTGTATTTACCAATAGGCCTCATGGACCCTACCCTAGGGGCGCACTATATATGAGTGTGGGGCTGGATTTACCAATCGACCTCATGGACCCAGCCTAGGGGCGCACTCTCTACGAGTGTAGGGCTGGATTTACCAATAGGCCTCATGGACCCCAGCCTAGTGTCGCACTATGTATGAGTGTAGAGCTGGATTTTCCAATAGGCCCAATCGACCCCAGCCTAGGGGCGCAATATGTACGAGTGTAAGCCTGGATTTACCAATATGTCCCATGGGCCCCAGGCTAGGGGCCTAGTATCTACGAGTGCAGGGCTGGATTTACCAATAGGCCCCATGGGCCCCAGCCAAGGGGCAGAATATGTACGAGTGTAGGGATGTATTTACCAATATACCCCATGGGCCAAAGCCTAGGGGCACACTATGTACTAGTGTAGGGCACGATTTACCAATAGGCCACTGCCTTGGGGCGCACTATATACGTGTATAGGGCTGGATTTACCAGTAGGCCCCATGGGCACAGCCTAGTGGCGCACTATATACGAGTGTAGAGCTGTATTTACCAATAGGCCCCATGGGCCCCAGCCTAGGGGCGCAGTATCTACGATTGCAGGGCTGGATTTACCAATAGGCCCCATGGGCCCCAGCCTAGGGGCACACAGTGTACGAGTATAGGGTTGTATTTACCAATATGCCCCATGGACCTCAGTCTAGGGGCACATTATGAACGGGCGTAGGGTTGTATTTACCAATATGCCCCATGGGCCCCAGTCTAGGGGCACACTATGTACGAGTGCAGGGCTGGATTTACCAATAGGTCCCATGGACCCCAACCTAAGGGCGCAATTTGTACGAGTGTAGGGTTGTTTTTACCAATAGGCCCCATTGACCCCAGCCTAGTGGCGACTATGTACGAGTGTAGGGTTGTATTTACCAACATACACCTTGGGCCCCAGTCTAGGGGCAAACTGTGTACGAGTATAGGGTTGTATTTACCAATATACACCATGGGCCCCTGCCTAGGGGCGCACTATGTACGAGTGTAAGGCTGGATTTACTAATATGCCCCATGGGCCCCAGCCTAGGGGCGCAGTAACTACGAATGTAGGGCTGGATTTCCAAATAGGCCCCATAGGTCCCAGCCTAGGGTCACACTATATACGAGTGTAAGGCTGGATTTACCAATAGGCCCCATGGGCCCAAACCTACGGGCACAATATTTACGAGTGTAGGGTTGCATTTACCAATATACCCCATGGGCCCCATCCAAAGGGGCGCACTATGTACGAGAGTAGGGTTGTATTTACCAAGAGGCCTCATGGGGCCCAGGCTAGGGGCGCACTATCAACGAGTGTAGGGTTGTATTTACCAATATGCCCAATGAGCCCCAGCCTAGGGGCGCAATATGTACGAGTGTAGGGCTGGATTTGCCAATAGGCCCAATCGGGCCCCAGCCTAGGGGCACAGTATGTAACGGTGTAGGTTTGTATTTACCAATATACACCATGGGCCCCTGCCTAGGGGCGCACTATGTACGAGTGTAAGGCTGGATTAACAAATATGCTCCATGGGCTCCAGCCTAGGGGCGCAGTATCTACGAGTGTAGGGCTGGATTTCCTAATAGGCCCCATGGGCCCCAGCCTAGGGGCGTAGTATCTAGGATTGAAGGGCTGGATTTACCAATAGGCTCCATGGTCCCCAGCCAAGGGGCACACTATGTACGAGTGTAGGGTTGTATTTAACAATGTGACCCATGGGCCCCCGCCCAGGGGCACACTATGTACGAGTGTAGGGCTGGATTTTCCAATAGGCCCAATGGGGCCCAAGCCTAGGGGCACACTATGTACGAGTGTAGGTTTGTATTTACCAATAGGCACCATGGGGCCCAATCTAGGGGCGCACTATATACGAGCATGGGGATGTATTTACCAATAGGCCCCATGGACCCCAGTCAAGGGACACACTATGAACGAGTGTAGGGTTGTATTTACCAATATGCTCCATGGACCCCAGCCTAGGGGCGCACTATGTACGAGTGTAGGGCTAGATTTACCAATAGGCCCCATAGACCCCAGCCTAGTGTCGCACTATGTATGAGTGTAGAGCTGGATTTACCAATAGGCCCAAAGGACCCCAGCCTAGGGGCGCACTATGTACGAATGTAGGGTGGTATTTACCAATAGGCCACATGGGCCCCGGCCTAGGGGCGCACTGTGTACGAGTGCAGGGCTGGATTTACCAATAGGCATCATGGGCCTCAGTCTAGGGGCCTAGTATCTACGAGTGCAGGGCTGGATCTACCAATCGGCCCCATGGGCCCCAGCCAAGGGGCAGACTATGTACGAGTGTAGGGATGTATTTACCAATATGCCCCATGGGCCCCAGCCTATGGGCACACTATGTACGGGTGTAGGGCTGGATTTACCAATAGGCCCCAGCCTTGGGTCGACTATGTACGTGTATAGGGCTGGATTTACCAGTAGGCCCCATGGGCCCAGCCTAGGGGCGCACTATATACGAGTGTAGAGCTGGATTTACCAATAGGCCCCATGGGCCCCAGCCTAGGGGCGCACTATGTACGAGTGCAGGGATGGATTTACCAATAGGCCCCATGGACCCCAGCCTAGGGGCACACTATGTACGAGTATAGGTTTGTATTTACCAATGTTCCCCATGGACCCCAGTCTAGGGGCACATTATGAACGGGTGTAGGGTTTGTATTGACCAATATGCCCCATGGGCCCTAGTCTAGAGGCACACTATGTACGAGTGCAGGGCTGGGTTTACCAATATTCCCCATGGACCCCAGCCTAGGGGCGCACTATGTACGAGTGTTGGGTTGTTTTTACCAGTAGGCCCCATTGACCCCAGCCTAGCGGCGACTATGTACGAGTGTAGGGTTGTATTTACCAATAGGCCACATGGGCCCCAGCCTAGGGGCGCACTATGTACGAGTGTTCGGCTGGATTTACCAATATGCCACATGGGCCCCAGCCTAGGTGTGCAGTATATATGAGTGTAGGGCTGTACATCCCGATAGGCCCCATGGGCCCCAGCCTAGGGGCGCAATAACTACGAGTGTAGGGCTGGATTTCCCAATAGGCCCCATGGGCCCCAGCCTGGGGGCGTAGTATCTACGAGTGCAGGGCTGGATTTGCCAATAAGCCCCATGGGCCCAAGCCTAAGTGCACACTATGTACCAGTGTAGGGTTGTATTTACCAATATGCCCCATGGGCCCCTGACTAGGGGCCCACTATGTACGAGTGTAAGATTGTATTTACCAATATGCCACACGGGCCCCAGCCTAGGGGCACATTATGTACGAGCGTAGGGTTGTATTACCAATAGGCCTCATGGGCCCCATCCTAGGGGCGCACTATCTACGAGTGTAGGGTTGTATTTACCAATATGCCCCATGGGCCCCTGCCTAGGGGCGCACTATGTACGAATGTAGGGTTGTATTTACCAATAGGCCTCTTGGGCCCCAGCCTAGGGGCGCACTATGTACGAGTGTGAGGCTGGATTTACCAATATGCCCCATGGGCCCCAGCCTAGGGGCGCTGTATCTACGAGTGTAGGGCTGGATTTCCTAAAAGGCCCCATGGGCCCCCAGCCTAGGGGCGTAGTATCCACGATTGCAGGGCTGGATTTACCAATAGGCCCCATGGACCCCAGCCTAGGGGCGCAATTTGTACGAGTGTAGGGTTGTTTTTACCAATAGGCCCCATTGACCCCAGCCTAGCGGCGACTATGTTCGAGTGTAGGGTTGTATTTACCAATATACACCATGGGCCCCAGTCTAGGGGAAAACTGTGTACGAGTGCAGGCTTGTATTTACCAATATGTCCCATGGGCCCCAGTATAGGGGCGCACTATGTACGATTATAGGGTTGTATTTATTAATATACACCATGGGCCCCTGCCTAGGGGCGCACTATGTACGAGTGTAAGGCTGGATTTACCAATAATCCTAATGGACCCCAGCCTAGTGGCGCACTGTGTATGAGTGTAGAGCTGGATTTACTAATAGGCCCAATGGACCCCAGGCTAGGGGCGCACTATGTACGAGTGTAGGGTTGTATTTACCAATAGGCCTCATGGACCCTACAGTAGGGGGGCACTATGTATGAGTGTAGGGCTGGATTTACCAATAGATCTCATGGACCCCAGCCTAGGGGCGTAATATCTACGAGTGCAAAGCTGGATTTACCAATAGGCCCCATGGGTCCCAGCCAAGGGTCAGAATATGTACGAGTGTAGGGATGTACTTACCAATATGCCCCATGGGCCCCAGCCTAGGGGCACACTATGTACGAGTGTAGGGCTGGATTTACCATTAGGCCCCATGGGCGCAATCTAGGGGCGCACTATATACGAGTGTAGAGCTGGATTTACCAATAGGCCCCATGGGCCCCAGCCTAGGGGCACACAATGTACGAGTATAGGGTTGTATTTACCAATATGCCCCATGGACCCCAGTCTAGGGGCACATTATGAACGGTTGTAGGGTTGTATTTACCAATATGCCCCATGGACCCCAGTCTAGGGTCACATTATGAACGGGTGTAGGGTTGTATTTACCAATATGCCCCTTGGACCCCAGTCTAGGGGCACATTATGAACGGGTGTAGGGATGTATTTACCAATATGCCCCATTGACCCCAGCCTAGCGGCAACTATGTACGAGTGTAGGGTTGTATTTACCAATATACACCATGGGCCCCAGTCTAGGGGCAAACTGTGTACGAGTACCGGCTTGTATTTACCAATAGGTCCCAAGGGCCCCAGTATCGGGGCGCACTATGTATGAGTATAGGATTGTATTTACCAATATACACCATGGGCCCCTGCCTAGGGGCGCACTATGTACGAGTGTAAGGCTGGATTTACCAATAGGCCCCATTGGCCCAAGCCTACGGGCACACTATGTACGAGTGTAGGGTTGTATTTACCAATATGCCCCATGGGCTCCAGCCTAGGGGCGCACTATGTACTCGTGCAGGGTTGTATTTACCAATAGGCCTCATGGGCCCTAGGCTAGGGGCGCACTATCTACGAGTGTAGGGTTGTATTTACCAATATGCCCCATGGGCCCCAGACTAGGGGCGCACTATGTACGAGTGTAGGGCTGGATTTTCCAATAGGCCCAATGGGGCCCCAGCCTAGGGGCACACTATGTACGAGTGTAGGTTTGTATTTACCAATATACACCATGGGCCCCTGCCTAGGGGCGCACTATGTACGAGTGTAAGGCTGGATTTACCAATATGCCCCATGGGCCCCAGTCTATGGGCGCAGTATCTACGAGTGCAGTGCTGGATTTCCTAATAGGCCCCATGGGCCCCAGACTAGGGGCGCAGTATCTACGAGTGTTGTGCTGGATTTCCTTATAGGCCCCCTGGGCCACAGCCTAGGGGCGTAGTATCTACGATTCAAGGGCTGGATTTACCAATAGGCTCCATGGACCCCAGCCGAGGGGCACACTATGTACGAGTGTAGGGTTGTATTTAACAATATGTCCCATTGGCCCCTGTCTAGGGGGACACTATGTATGAGTGTAGGGCTGGATTTACCAAGATGCCTCATGGGCCCCTCCTAGGGCCGCACTATGTACGAGTGTAAGGCTGGATTTACCAATATGCCCCATGGGCCCCAGCCTAGGGGCACAGTATCTTCGAGTGTAGGGCTGGATTTCCCAATAGGCCCCATGGGCCCCAGCCAAGGGGCGTAGTATCTACGAGTGCAGGGCTGAATTTATCAATAGGCCTCATGGGCCCGAGCCTAGGGACTCATTATGTACGAGTGTAGGGTTGTATTAACCAATATGCCCCATGGGCCCCAGCCTAGGGGCTCACTATGTACGAGTGTAGGGTTGTATTTACCAATATGCCCCATGGGCCCCAGCCTAGGGGCGCTTATGTACGAGTGTAGGGTTTTATTTACCAATAGGCCTCATGGGCCCCAGCCTAGGGGCGCACTATCTATGTGTGTAGGGTTGTATTTATCAAGATGCCCCATGGGCCCCAGCCTAGGGGCGCACTATGTACGAGTGTAGGGTTGTATTTACCAATAGGCCTCATGGGCCCCAGCCTAGGGGCGCACTATGTACGAATGTAAGGCTGGATTTACCAATATATTCCGTGGGCCCCAGCCTCAGTTACTGCGAGTGTAGGGCTGGATTTCCCAATAGGCCCCATGAGCCACAGCCTAGGGGCGTAGTATGTACGAGTGCAGGGCTGGATTTACCAATAAGCCCCATGGCCCCAAGCCTACGGGCACACTATATACGAGTGTAGGGTTGTATTTTCCAATATGCCCCATGGGCCCCAGCCTAGGGGCGCACTATGTACGAGTGTAGGGTTGTATTTACCAATAGGCCTCATGGGCCCCAGCCTAGGGGCGCACTATCTATGAGTGTAGGGTTGTATTTACCAAGATGCCCCATGGGCCTCAGCCTAGGGGCGCACTATGTACGAGTGTAGGGTTGTATTTACCAATATACACCATGGGCCCCTGCCTAGGGGCGCACTATGTACGAGTGTAGGGTTTTGTTTACCAATAGGCCTCATGGGCCCCAGCCTAGGGGCGCACTATGTACGAGTGTAAGGCTGGATTTACCAATATATCCCGTGGACCCCAGCCTAGGGGCGCAGTACCTACGAGTGTAGGGCTGGATTTCCCAATAGGCCCCATGGGCCCCAGCCTAGGGGCGTAGTATCTACGAGTGCAAGGCTGGATTTACCAATAAGCCCCATAAGCCCAAGCCTACGGGCACAATATGTACGAGTGTAGGGTTGTATTTACCAATATGCCCCATGGGCATCAGCCTAGGGGCGCACTTTGTACGAGTGTAGGGTTGTATTTACCAATATACACCATGGGCCCCTGCCTAGGTGCGCACTATGTACGAGTGTAAGGCTGGATTTACCAATATGCCTAATGGACCCCAGCCTAGTGGCGCACTATGTATGAGTGTAGAGCTGGATTTACTAATAGGCCCAATGGACCCCAGGCTAGGGGCGCACTATGTACGAGTGTAAGGCTGGATTTACCAATATGCCTTATGGACCCCAGCCTAGTGGCGCACTATGTATGAGTGTAGAGCTGGATTTACTAAAAGGCCCAATGGACCCTAGGCTAGGGGCCCACTATGTACGAGTGTAGGGTTGTATTTACCAATAGGCCTCATGGACTCTACCCTTGGGGTGCACTATGTATGAGTGTAGGGCTGGATTTACCAATCGACATCATGGACCCCAGCCTAGGGGCGCACTATCTACGAGTGTAGGGCTGGATTTACCAATAGGCCTCATGGACCCCAGCCTAGTGTCGCACTATGTATGAGTGTAGAGCTGGATTTTCCAATAGGACCAATCGACCCCAGCCTTGGGGCGCAATAGTACGAGTGTAAGCCTGGATTTACCAATATGTCCCATGGCCCCAGGCTAGGGGCCTAGTATCTACGAGTGCAAGGCTGGATTTACCCATAGGCCCCATGGGCCCCAGCCAAGGGGCAGACTATGTACGAGTGTAGGGATGTATTTACCAATATGCCCCATGGGCCACAGCCTAGGGGCACACTATGTACTAGTGTAGGGCACGATTTACCAATAGGCCCCTGCCTTGGGGCGCACTATGTACGTGTATAGGGCTGGATTTACCAGTAGGCCCCATGGGCACAGCCTAGGGGCGCACTATATACGAGTATAGAGCTGGATTTACCAAAATGCCCCATGGGCCCCAGCCTAGGGGCACACAATGTACGAGTATAGGGTTGTATTTACCAATATGCCCCATGGATCTCAGTCTAGGGGCACATTATGAACGGGCGTAGGGTTGTATTTACCAATATGCCCCATGGGCCCCAGTCTAGGGGCACACAATGTACGAGTGCAGGGGTGGATTTACCAATAGGTCCCATGGACCCCAACCTAAGGGCGCAATTTGTACGAGTGTAGGGTTGTTTTTACCAATAGGCCCCATTGACCCCAGCCTAGCGGCGACTATGTACGAGTGTAGGGTTGTATTTACCAATATACACCATGGGCCCCAGTCTAGGGGCAAACTGTGTACGAGTATAGGGTTGTATTTACCAATATACACCATGGGCCCCTGCCTAGGGGCGCAATATGTACGAGTGTAAGGCTGGATTTACCAATATGCCCCATGGGCCCCAGCCTAGGGGCGCAGTATCTGCGAGTGTAGGGCTGGATTTCCAAATAGGCCCCATGGGTCCCAGCCTAGGGGCACACTATATACGAGTGTAAGGCTGGATTTACCAATAGGCCCCATGGGCCCAAGCCTACGGGCACACTATTTACGAGTGTAGGGTTGTATTTACCAATATGCCCCATGGGCCCCATCCTAGGGGCGCACTATGTACGAGTGTAGGGTTGTATTTACCAATATGCCCATGGGCCCAAGCCTACGGGCACACTATGTACGAATGTAGGGTTGCATTTACCAATATGCCCCATGGGCTCCAGCCTAGGGGCGCACTATGTGCGAGTGTAGGGTTGTATTTACCAAGAGGCCTCATGGGCCCCAGGCTAGGGGCGCACTATCTACGAGTGTAGGGTTGTATTTACCAATATGCCCCATGGGCCCCAGCCTAGGGGCGTAGTATCTACGATTGAAGGGCTGGATTTACCAATAGGCTCCATGGACCCCAGCCATGGGGCACACTATGTACGAGTGTAGGGTTGTATTTAACAATATGACACATGGGCCCCAGCCTAGGGGCACACTATGTACGAGTGTAGGGCTGTATTTACCAATAGGCCCAATGGGGCCCAGCCTAGGGGCACACTATGTACGAGTGTAGGCTTGTATTTACCAATAGGCACCATGGGGCCCAATCTAGGGGCGCACTATGTATGAGCAAGGGGTTGTATTTACCAATAGGCCCCATGGACCCCAGTCAAGGGACACACTATGTACGAGTGTAGGGTTGTATTTACAAATATGCTCCATGGGCCCTAGTCTAGGGGCGCACTATGTACGAGTGTAAGGTTGTATTTAACAATATGACCCATGGGCCCCAGCCTAGGGGCCCACCATATACCAGTGTAGGGTTGTATTTTCCAATAGGCCCCATGGACCCCAGCCTAGGGGCGCAGTATGTACGAGTGTAGGGCTAGATTTACCAATAGGCCTCATGGAACCCAGCCTAGGGCCACGCTATGAACGAGTGTAGGGATGGATTTACCAATAGGCCTCTTGGACCCCAGCCTAGGGGTGCACTATGTATGAGTGCAGAGCTGGATTTACCAATAGGCCCCATGGGCCCAAGCCTAGAGGCGCATTAAGTACGAGTGTAGGGCTGGATTTACCGATAGGCCTCATGGACCCCAGCCAAGTGTCGCACTATGTATGAGTGTACAGCTGGATTTACCAATAGGCCCAAAGGACCCCAGCCTAGGGGCGCACTATGTACGAATGTAGGGTGGTATTTACCAATAGGCCACATGGGCCCCAGCCTAGGGGCGCACTATGTACGAGTGCAGGGCTGGATTTACCAATAGGCATCATGGGCCCCAGTCTAGGGGCCTAGTATCTACGAGTGCAGGGCTGGATCTACCAATCGGCCCCATGGGCCCCAGCCAAGGGGCAGAATATGTACGAGTGTAGGGATGTATTTACCAATATACCCCATGGACCCCAGCCTATGGGCACACTATGTACGAGTGTAGGGCTGGATTTACCAACAGGCCCCAGCCTTGGGGCGACTATGTACGAGTATAGGGCTGGATTTACCAGTAGGCCCCATGGGCCCAGCCTAGGGACGCACTATACACGAGTGTAGAGCTGGATTTACCAATAGGCCCCATGGGCCCCAGCCTAGGGGCGCAGTATTTACGTTTGCAGGGCTGGATTTACCAAAAGGCCCCATGGGCCCCAGCCAAGGGGCACACTATGTACGAGACTTGGGTGGTATTTACCAATAGGCCCCATGGGCCCCAGCCTTGGGGCGCACTATGTACGAGTGCAGGGCTGGATATACCAATAGGCCCCATGGACCCCAGCCTAGGGGCACAATATGTACGAGTATAGGGTTGTATTTACCAATATTCCCCATGGACCCCAGTCTAGGGGCACATTATGAACGGGTGTAGGGTTGTATTGACCAATATGCCCCAAGGGCCCTAGTCTAGAGGCACACTATGAACGAGTGCAGGGCTGGATTTACCAAAATTCCCCATGGACCAAAGCCTAGGGGCGCACTATGTACGAGTGTAGGGTTGTTTTTACCAGTAGGCCCCATTGACCCCAGCCTAGCGGCGACTATGTACGAGTGTAGGGTTGTATTTACCAATAGGCCACATGGGCCTCAGCCTAGGGGCGCACTATGTACGAGTGTTCGGCTGGATTTACCAATATGCCCCATGGGCCCCAACCTAGGTGTGCAGTATATATGAGTGTAGGGCTGTACTTCCCGATAGGCCCCATGGGCCCCAGTCTGGGGGCGTAGTATGTACGAATGCAGGTCTGGATTTGCCAATATGCCCAATGGGCCCAAGCCTACGGGCACACTATGTACCAGTGTAGGGTTGTATTTACCAATATGCCCCATGAGCGCCAGCCTAGGGGCGCACTATGTACGAGTGTAGGGTTGTATTTACCAATATGCCCCATGGGCCCCAGCCTAGGGGTGCAGTATCTACGAGTGTAGGGCTGGATTTCCCAAGAGGCCCAATGGGCCCCAGCCTGGGGGCGTAGTATCTACGAGTGCAGGACTGGATTTATCAATAAGCCCCATGGGCCCAAGCGTACGGGCACACTATTTACCAGTGTAGGGTTGTATTTACCAATATGCCCCATGGGCCCCAGCCTAGGGGCCCACTGTGTACGATTGTAGGGTTGTATTTACAAATATGCCCCATGGGCCGCAGCCTAGGGGCCCACTATGTACGAGTGTAGGATTGTATTTACCAATATGCCACATTGGCCCCAGCCTAGGGGCGCAATATCTACGAGTGTAGGGTTGTATTTACCAATATGCCACTTGGGCCCCAGCCTAGGGGCGCACTATGTACGAGCGTAGGGTTTTATTTACCAATAGGCCTCATGGGTCCCAGCCTAGGGGCACACTATCTACGATTGTAGGGTTGTATGTACCAATATACCACATGGGCCCCAGCCTAGGGGCGCACTATGTACGAGTGTAAGGCTGGATTTACCAATATCCCCAATGGGCACCAGCCTAGGGGCGCACTATCTACGATTGTAGGGCTGGATTTACCAATAGGCCTCATGGACCCCAGCCTAGGGGCGCACTATGTACCAGTGTAGGGCTGGATTTACCAATAGGCGCCATGGGCCCCAGCCTTGGGGAGCACTATGTACGAGTATAGGGCTGGATTTACCAGTAGGCCCCATGGGCCCAGCCTAGGGGCGCACTACATACGAGTGTAGGTTTTTTTTACCAATAGGCCTCATGGACCCCAGCCTATGGGCACACTATGTACCAGTGTAGGGCTGGATTTACCAATATACACCATGGGCCCCAGTCTAGGGTCATACTATGTACGAGTGCAGGGTTGTGTTTACCAATATTTCCCATGGGCCCCTGTCTAGGGGGACTCTATGTACGAGTGTAGGGCTGGATTTACCAATAGCCCTCATGGGCCCCAGCCTAGGGGCGCACTATCTACGAGTGAAGGGCTGGATTTAACAATAGTCCTCATGGACCCCAGCCTAGGGGCGAACTATGTACGAGTGTAGGGCTGGATTTACCAATTGGCCCCATGGGCCCCAGCATAGGGGCGCACTATGTACGAGTGTAAGGCTTGATTTACCAATATGCCCCATGGGCCCCAGCCTAGGGGCGCATTATCTACGAGTGTAGGGCTGGATTTCCCAATAGGCCCCATGGGCCCCAGACAAGGGGCGTAGTATCTACGAGTGCAGGGCTGGATTTACCAATAGGCCTCATGGGCCCGAGCCTAGGGGCACACTATGTACGAGTGTAGGGTTGTATTTACCAATATGCCCCATGTGCCCCAGCCTAGGGGGGCACTATGTACGAGTGTAGGGTTGTATTTACCAATATACCCCATGGGCCCTAGCCTAGGGGCGCACTATGTACGAGTGTAGGGTTGTATTTACCAATAGGCCTCATGGGCCCCAGCCTAGGGGCGCACTATGTACGAGTGTAAGGCTGGATTTACTAATATAACCCGTGGGCCCCAGCCTAGGGGCGCAGTATCTACGAGTGTAGGGTTGGATTTCCCAATAGGCCCCATGGGCCCCAGCCTAGGGGCGTAGTATCTACGAAAGCAGGGCTGGATTTACCAATAAGCCCCATGGGCCCAAGCCTACGGGCACACTATGTACGAGTGTAGGGTTGTATTTACCAAGATGCCCCATGGGCCCCAGCCTAGGGGCGCACTATATACGAGTGTAGGGTTTTATTTACCAATAGGCCTCATGGGCCCCAGCCTAGGGGCGCACTATGTACGAGTGTAAGGCTGGATTTACCAATATAACCCGTGGACCCCAGCCTAGGGGGGCAGTATCTACGAGCGTAGGGTTGGATTTCCCAATAGGCCCCATGGGCCCCAGCCTAGGGGCGTAGTATCTACGAGTGCAGGGACGGATTTACCAATAAGCCCCATGGGCCCAAGCCTACGGGCACACTACGTACGAGCGTAGGGTTGTATTTACCAATATGCCACATGGCCCCCAGCCTACGGGCGCACTATGTACGAGCGTAGGGTTATATTTACCAATAGGCATCATGGGTCCAAGCCCAGGGGCGCATTATCTACGATTGCAGGGCTGGATTTACCAATAAGCCCAATGGGCCCTAGCCAAGGGGCACACTATGTACGAGTGTAGGGTTGTATTTACCAATAGACCCCATTTGCCGCAGCCTAGGGGCGCACTATGTACGAGTGAAAGGCTGGATTTACCAATAGGCCCCATGGGCCCCAGCCTAGGGGCACAATATGTACGAGTATAGGGTTGTATTTACCAATATGCCCCATGGACCCAGTCTAGGGGCACATTATGTACGGGTGTAGGTTTGTATTTACCAATATGCGCCATGGGCCCCAGTGTAGGGGCACACTATATACGAGTGCAGGGCTGGATTTACCAATAGGCCCCATGGACCCCAGCCTAGGGGCGCACTATATACGAGTGTAGGGTTGTTTTTACCATTAGGTCCCATTGACCCCAGCCTAGCGGCGACCATGTACGAGTGTAGGGTTGTATTTACCAATATGCCCCATGGGCCCCAGCCTAGGGGCACACTATGTACGAGTGTAGGGCTGGATTTACCAATAGGCACAATGGGGCCCAATCTAGGGGCGCACTATGTACGGGCATGGGGTTGTATTTACCAATAGGCCCCATGGACCCCAGTCTAGGGACACACTATGTACGAGTGTAGGGATGTATTAACCAATATGCTCCATGGGCCCTAGTCTAGGGGCGCACTATGTACGAGTGTAGGGTTGTATTTACCAATAGACTCCATTTGCCGCAGCCTAGGGGCGCACTATGTACGAGTGAAGGGTTGGATTTACCAATGGGCCCCATGGGCCCCAGCCTAGGGGCACAATATGTACGAGTATAGGGTTTTATTTACCAATATGCCCCATGGACCCACTCTAGGGGCACATTATGTACGGGTGTAGGGTTGTATTTACCAATATGCCCCATGGGCCCCAGTGTAGGGGCACACAAAATACGAGTGCAGGCCTGGATTTACCAATAGGCCCCATGGATCCCAGCCTAGGGGCACATAATGTACGAGTGTAGGGTTGTTTTTACCAAAAGGCCCCATGGATCCCAGGCTAGGGGGGCACTATGTACGAGTGTAGGGTTATTTTTACCAATAGGCCCCATTGACCCCAGCCTAGGGGCACACTATGTACGAGTGTAGGGTTGTTTTTACCAATAAGTCCTCATGGACCCCAGCCTAGTGGCCCACTTTCTACGAGTGTAGGGTTGTATTTTCCAATAGGCCTCATGGACCCCAGTCTAGGGGCGCACTATGTACGAGTATAGGGCTGGATTTACCAATGGGCCTCATGGACCCCAGCCTAGGGGCGCGCTATGAATGAATGTAGGGCTGGATTTACCAATTGGCCCCATGGGCCCCAGCCTATGGGCGCACTATTTACGAGTGTAGGGCTGAATTTACCAATAGGCCCCATGGGTCCCTGCCTAGGTGTGCCCATTATACGAGTGCAGGGCTGGATTTACCAATAGGCCCCATGGGCCCCAGCCTAGGGGCGCACTATGTATGAGTGTAGAATTGAATTTACCAATAGGCCCCATGGGCCCCAGCCTAGAGGCGCACTATGTACGAGTGTAGGGTTGATTTACCAATAGGCCTCATGGACCCCAGCCTAGTGGCGCACTATGTTTGAGTGTAGAGCTGGATTTACCAATAGGCCCAATGGACCCCAGCCTAGGGGCGCACTATGTACGAGTGTAGGATTGTATTTACCAATAGGCCTCCTGGACCCTTCCCTAGGGACGCACTATGTACCAGTGTAGGGCTGGATTTACCAATATGCCCCATGGGCACCAGACCAGAGGCGCAGTATCTACGAGTGTAGGGCTGGATTTACCAATAGGCCTCATGGACCCCAGCCTAGGGGCGCACTATGTACGATTGTAAGGCTGGATTTACCAATATGCCCCATGGGCCCCAGCCTAGGGGCGCAATATCTACGAGTGTAGGGCTGGATTTCCAAATAGGCCCCATGGGCCCCAGCCTAGGGGCGTAGTACCCACGATTGCAGGGCTGGATTTACCAATAGGCCCCATGGGCCCCAGGCAAGGGGCACAATATGTACGAGTGTAGGGTTGTATTTACCAATATGACCCATGGGCCCCAGCCTAGGTGCACACTATGTACGAGTGTAGGGCTGGATTTACCAATAGGCCCAATGGGGCCCCAGTCTAGGGGCGCACTATGTGCGAGTGTAATGTTGTATTTACCAATATGCTCCATGTGCCCTATTCTAGGGGCGCACTATGTACGAGTGTAGGGATGTATTTACCAATTTTCCCCATGGTCCCCAGCCTAGGGGCCCACTATGTACCAGTGTAGGGTTGTATTTTCCAATAGGCCCCATGGACCCTAGCCTGGGGGCGCACTATGAACGAGTGTAGGGTTAGATTTACCAATAGGCCTCATGAACCCCAGCATAGGGGCACGCTATGAACGAGTGTAGGGCTGGATTTACCAATAGGCCTCATGGACCCCAGCCTAGGGGCGCACTATATATGAGTGCAGAGCTGGATTTACCAATTGGCCCCATGGGCCCCATCCTAGAGGCGCATTTAATACGAGTGTAGGGCTGGATTTACCAATATGCCCCATGGGCCCCAGCCTAGGGGCGCAGTATCTACGAGTGTGGGGCTGGATTTCCAAATAGGCCCCATGGGCCCCAGCCTAGGGGCGTAGTACCTCCGATTGCAGGGCTGGATTTACCAATAGGCCCCATGAGCCCCAGCCAAGGGGCACAATATGTACGAGTGTAGGGATGTATCTACCAATATGACCCATGAGCCCCAGCCTAGGTGCACACTATGTACGAGTGTAGGGCTGGATTTACCAATAGGCCCAAAGGGGCCCCAGTCTAGGGGCGCAATATGTGCGAGTGTAGTGTTGTATTTACCAATATGCTCCAAGTGCCCTATTCTAGGGGCGCACTATGTACGAGTGTAGGGATTTATTTACCAATATGCCCCATGGTCCCCAGCCTAGGGGCCCACTATGTACCAGTGTAGGGTTGTATTTTCCAATAGGCCCCATGGACCCTAGCCTAGGGGCGCACTATGAACGAGTGTAGGGTTGTATTTACCAATAGGCCTCATGGAACCTAACCTAGGGGCGCACTATGTATGAGTGTAGGGCTGGATTTACCAATAGACCTCATGGACCCCAGCCTAGGGGCGCACTATCTACGAGTGTAGGGATGGATTTACCAATAGGCCTCATGGATCCCAGCCTAGTGGCGCACTATGTATGAGTGTAGAGCTGGATTTACCAATAGGCCCACTGGACCCCAGCCTAGGGGCGCAATATGTACGAGTGTAAGCCTGGATTTACCAACATGCCCCATGGGCCCCAGGCTAGGAGCCTAGTATCTACGAGTGCAGGGCTGGATTTACCAATAGGCCCCATGGGCCCCAGCCAAGGGACAGACTATGTCCGAGTGTAGGGATGTAATTACCAATATGCCCCATGGGCCCCAGCCTAGAGGCACACTATGTACGAGTGTAGGGCTCGATTTACCAATAGGCCCCAGCCATGGGGCGCACTATGTACGAGTATAAGGCTGGATTTACCAGTAGGCCCCATGGGCCCAGCCTAGGGGCGCACTATATACGAGTGTAGAGCTGGATTTAACAATAGGCCCCATGGGCCCAAGCCTACGGGCACACTATTTACGAGTGTAGGAATGTATATACCAAAATGCCCCATGGGCCCCATCCTACGGGCACACTATCTACGAGTGTAGTGTTGTATTTACCAATATGCCCCATGGGCTCCAGCCTAGGGGCGCACTATGTACGAGTGTAGGGTTGTATTTACCAATAGGCCTCATGGGCCCCAGGCTAGGGGCGCACTATCTACGAGTATAGGGTTGTATTTACCAACATATCCCATGGGCCCCAGGCTAGGAGCGCACTATGTACGAGTGTACGGCTGGATTTACCAATATTCCTAATGGGGCCCCAGCCTAGGGGCACACTATGTACGAGTGTAGGTTTGTATTTACCAATATACACCATGGGCCCCTGCCTAGGGGCGCACTATGTACGAGTGTAAGGCTGGATTTACCAATATGCCCAATGGGCCCCAGCCTAGGGCGCAGTATCTACGAGTGAAGGGCTGGATTTCCTAATAGGCCCCATGGGCCCCAGCCTAGGGGCGTAGTATCTACGATTGCAGGGATGGTTTTACCAATCGGCTCCATTGACCCCAGCCAAGGAGCACACTATGTACGAGTGTAGGGTTGTATTTAACAATATGTCCCTTGGGCCCCAGCCTAGGGGCACACTTTGTACGAGTGTAGGGCTGGATTTACCAATAGGCCCAATGGGACCCCAGCATAGGGGCACACTATGAACGAGTGTAGGTTTGTATTTACCAATAGGCCCCTTGGGGCCCAATCTAGGAACGCACTATATACGAGCATGGGGTTGTATTGATCAATAGGCCCCATGGACCCCAGTCTAGGACACACTATGTACGAGTGTAGGGTTGTATTTACCAATATGCTCCATGGGCCCTAGTCTAGGGGCGCACTATGTACGAGTGTAGGGTTGTATTTACCAATATGCCCCATGGTCCCCAGCCTAGGGGCCCACTATGTACCAGTGTAGGGTTGTATTTTCCAATAGGCCCCATGGATCCCAACCTAGGGGCGCACTATGTACGAGTGTAGGGTTGTATTTACCAATATGCCCCATGGTCCCCAGCCTAGGGGCCCACTATGTACCAGTGTAGGGTTGTATTTTCCAATAGGCCCCATGGATCCCAACCTAGGGGTGCACTACGTATGAGTGCAGAGCTGGATTTACCAATAGGCCCCATGGGCTCCAGCCTAGAGGCGCATTAAGTACGAGAGTAGGGCTGGATTTACCAATAGGCCTCATGGACCCCGGCCTAGTGTCGCACTATGTATTAGTGTAGAGCTGCATTTACCAATAGGCCCAATGGACCCCAGCCTAGGGGTGCACTATGTACGAGTGTAGGGTGGTATTTACCAATAGGCCCCACGGGCCCCAGCCTAGGGGCGCCCTATGTACGAGTGCAGGGCTGGATTTACCAATAGGCATCATGGGCCCCAGCCTAGGGGCCTAGTATCTACGAGTGCAGGGCTGGATTTACCAAACAGCCCCATGGGCCCAGCCAAGGGGCAGACTATGTACGAGTGTAGGGATGTATTTACCAATATGCCCCATGGGCCCCAGCCTATGGGCACACTATGTACGAGTGTAGAGCTGGATTTACCAATAGGCCCCAGCCTTGGGGCGCAATATGTACGAGTATAGGGATGGATTTGCCAGTAGGCCCCATGGGCCCAGCCTGGGGGCGCACTATATACGAGTGTAGAGCTGGATTTACCAATAGGCCCCATGGGCCCAGCCTAGGGGCGCAGTATCTACGATTGCAGGGCTGGATTTACCAATAGGCCCCATGGGCCCCTGCCAAGGGGCACACTATGTACGAGTTTAGGGTGGTATTTACCAATAGGCCCCATTGGCCCCAGCTTAGGGGCGCAATATGTACGATTGCTGGGCTGGATTTACCAATATGCCCCATGGGCCCCAGCCTAGGGGCACACTATGTACGAGTATAGGGATGTATTTACCAATATTCCACATGGACCCCAGTCTAGGGGCACATTATGAACGGTTGTAGGGTTGTATTTACCAATATGCCCCATAGGCCCTAGTCTAGAGGCGCACTATATACGAGTGCAGGGCTGGATTTACCAATAGGCCCCATGGACCCCAGCCTAGGGGCGCACTATGTACGAGTGTAGGGTTGTTTTTACCAATAGGCCCCATTGACCCCAGCCTAGCAGCGACTATATACGAGTGTAGGATTGTATTTACCAATAGGCCTCATGGGCCCCAGCCTAGAGGCGCACTATCTACGAGTGTAGGGTTCTATTTCCCAATAGGCCCCATGGGCCCCAGCCTAGGGGCGCAGTATCTACGAGTGTAGGGCTGGATTTCCCAATAGGCCCCATGGGCCCCAGCCTGGGGGCGTAGTATCTACGAGTGCAGGGCTGGATTTACCAATAAGCCCCATGGGCCCAAGCCTACGGGCACACTTTGTACCAGTGTAGGGTTGTATTTACCAATATGCCCCATGGGCCCCAGCCTAGGGGCGCACTATGTACGAGTGTTGGTTTGTATTTACCAATAGGCCTCATGGGCCCCAGCCTAGGGGCGTACTATGTACGAGTGTTCGGCTGGATTAACCAATATGCCCCATGGGCCCCAGCCTAGGGGTGCAGTATCTACGTGTGCAGGGCTGGATTTACCAATAAGCCCCATGGGCCCAAACCTGGGGGCGTAGTATCTACGAGTGCAGGGCTGGAATAACCAATAAGCCCCATGGGCCCAAGCCTACGGGCACACTATGTACCAGTGTAGCGCTGTATTTACCAATATGCCCGTGGGCCCCAGCCTAGGGGCCCACTCTGTACGATTGTTGGGTTGTATTTACCAATATGCCCCATGGGCCGCAGCCTAGGGGCCCACTATGTACGAGTGTAGGATTGTATTTACCAATATGCCACATGGGCCCCAGACTAGGGGCGCACTATGTTCGAGCGTAGGGTTGTATTTACCAATAGGCCTTATGGGTCCAAGCCTAGGGGCACACGATCTACGAGTGTAGGTTTGTATTTACCAATATGCCCCATGGGCCCCAGCCTAGGGGCGCACTCTGTACGAGTGTAGGGCTGGATATACCAATAGGCCAAATGGACCCCAGCCTAGGGCCGCACTATGTACGAGTGTGGGGCTGGATTTATCAATAGGCCCAATGGACCCCAGCTTTGGGGCGCAATATGTACGCGTATAGGGCTGGATTTACCAGTAGGCCCCATGGGCCCAGCCTAGGGGTGCACTATATACGAGTGTAGAGCTGGATTTACTAATAGGCCCCATGGGCCCCAGGCTAGGGGCGCAGTATCTACGATTGCAGGGCTAGATTTACCAATAGGCCCCATGGGCCCCAGTCTAGGGACTTACTATGTACGAGTGTAGGGATGGATATACCAATATGCCCCATGGGCACCAGCCTAGGGGCACACTACCTAAGATTGTAGGGCTGGATTTACCAATAGGCCAAATGGACCCCAGCCTAAGGGGCGCACTATGTACGAGTGTGGGGCTGGATTTACCAATAGGCCCCATGTCCCCCAGCTTTGGGGCGCAATATGTACGTGTATAGGGCTGGATTTACCAGTAGGCCTCATGGGCCCAGCCTAGGGGTGCACTATATACGAGTGTAGAGCTGAATTTACTAATAGGCCCCATGGGCCCCAGGCTAGGGGCGCAGTATCTACGATTGCAGGGCTGGATTTACCAATAGGCCCCACGGGCCCCAGTCTAGGGGCACACTATGTACGAGTGCAGGGCTGGATTTACCAATAGGCCCCATGGATCCCAGCCTAGGGGCACATGGTGTACGAGTGTAGGGTTGTTTTTACCAATTGGCCCTATGAACCCCAGCCTAGGGGGGCACTATGTACGAGTGTAGGGTTGTTTTTACCAATAGGCCCCATTGACCAGCGCCTAGGGGCGCACAATGTACGAGTGTAGGTTTTTTTTTACCAATAGGTCCTCATGGACCCCAGCCTAGGGGCCCACTATGTACGAGTTTAGGGTTGTATTTTCCAATAGGCCCCGTGGACCCCAGCCTAGGGGCGCACTATGTGCGAGTGTAGGGTTGCATTTACCAATAGGCCTCATGGACCCCAGCCTAGGGGCGCGCTATGAACGAGTGTAGGGCTGGATTTACCAATAGGCCTCATTGACCCCAGCCTAGGGTCGCACTATGTATGAGTGTAGAATTGGATTTACCAATAGGCCCCATGGGCCCCAGCCAAGAGGCGCACTATGTACGAGTGTAGGGCTGGATTTACCAATAGGCCTCATGGACCCCAGCCTAGTGGCGCACTATGTATGAGTGTAGAGCTGGATTTACCAATAGGCCCAATGGACCCCAGCCTAGGGGCACACTATGTACGAGTGTAGGGTTGTAGTTACCAATAGGCCTCATGGACCCTACCCTAGGGGTGCACTATGTATGAGTGTAGGGCTGGATTTACCAATAGACCTCATGGACCCCAGCCTAGGGGCGCACTATGTACGAGTGTAGGGCTGGATTTACCAATAGGCCTCATGGACCCCAGCCTAGGGGCGCGCTATGAACGAGTGTAGGGCTGGATTTACCAATAGGCCTCATGTACCACAGCCTAGGGGCGCACTATGTATGATTGCTGAGCTGGATTTACCAATAGGCCCCATGGGCCCCAGCCTAGATGCGCATTAAGTACGATAGTAGGGCTGGATTTACCAATAGGCCTCATGGACCCCAGCCTAGTGGCGCACTATGTATGAATGTAGAGCTGGATTTACTAATAGGCTCAATGGACCCCAGCCTAGGTGCGCACTATGTACGAGTGTAGGGTTGTATTTACCAATAGGCCTCATAGACCCTACCCTAGGGGTGCAATATGTATGAGTGTAGGGCTGGATTTACCAATAGACCTCATTGACCCCAGCCCAGGGGGGCACTATGTACGAGTGTAGGGCTGGATTTACCAATATGCCCCATGGGCACCAGCCCAGGGGGCACACTATCTACGAGTGTAGGGCTGGATTTCCTAATAGGCCCCATGGGCCCCTGCCTAGGGGCGTATTATCTACGATTGTAGGGCTGGATTTACCAATAGGCACAATGGGGCCCCAGCCTAGGGGCACACTATGTACGAGTGTAGGTTTGTATTTACCAATAGGCCTCATGGACCCCAGCCTTGGGCCACGCTATGGACGAGTGTAGGGCTGGATTTACCAATTGGCCTCATGGACCCCAGCCTAGGGGTGCACTACGTATGAGTGCAGAGCTGGATTTACCAATAGGCCCCATGGGCCCCAGCCTAGAGGCGCATTAAGTACGAGTGTAGGGCTGGATTTACCAACAGGCCTCATGGAACCAGCCTAGTGTCGCACTATATATGAGTGTAGAGCTGGATTTACCAATAGGCCCAATGGACCCCAGCCTAGGGGCGCACTATGTACGAGTGTAGGGTGGTATTTAGCAATAGGCCCCATGGGCCCCAGACTAGGTGCGCACAATGTAAGAGTGCAGGGCTTGATTTACCAATAGGCATCATGGGCCCCAGCCTAGGGGCCTAGTATCTACGAGTGCAGGGCTGGATTTACCAATCGGCCCAATGGGCCCCAGCCAAGGGGCAGACTATGTACGAGTGTAGGGATTTATTTACCAATATGCCCCATGGGCCCCAGCCTATGGGCACACTATGTACGAGTGTAGGGCTGGATTTACCAATAGACCCCAGCCTTGGGGCGCACTATGTACGAGTATAGGGCTGGATTTACCAGTAGGCCCCATGGGCCCAGCCTAGGGGCGCACTATATACGAGTGTAGAGCTGGATTCTCCAATAGGCCCCATGGGCCTCAGCCTAGGGGCGCAGTATCTACGATTGCAGGGCTGGATTTACCAATAAGCCCCATGGGCCCCAGCCAAGGGGCACACTATTTTCGAGTGTAGGGTGGTATTAACCAATAGGCCCCATGGGCCCCAGCCTAGGGGCGCACTATGTACGGGTGCAGGGCTGGATTTACCAATAGGCCCCATGGGCCCCAGCCTAGGGCCACACTATGTATGAGTATAGGGTTGTATTTACCAATATTCCCCATGGACACCAGTCTAGGGGCACATTATGAAAGGGTGTAGGGTTGTATTTACCAATATGCCCCATGGGCCCTAGTCTAGAGGCACATTATGTACGAGTGCAGGGCTGGATTTACCAATAGGCCCTATGGACCCCAGCCTAGGGGCGCACTATGTACGAGTGTAGGGTTGTTTTTACCAATAGGCCCAATTGACCCCAGCCTAGCAGCGACTATGTACGAGTGTAGGGTTGTATTTACCAATAGGCCTCATGGGCCCCAGCCTAGGGGCGCACTATGTACGAGTGTTCGGCTGTATTTACCAATATGCCCCATGGGCCCCAGCCTAGGGGTGCATTATCTATGAGTGTAGGGCTGGATTTCCCAATAGGCCCCATGGCTCCCAGAATAGGGGCTCAGTATCTACGAGTTTATGGCTGGATTTACCAACAAGCCCCGTGGGCCCAAGCCTACGGGCACACTATGTACCAGTGTAGGGTTGTATTTACCAATATGCCCCATGGGTCCCAGCCTAGGGGCGCACTATGTACGATTCTAGGGTTGTATTTACCAATATGCCCCATGGGCCCCTGACTAGATGCCCACTATGTACGAGTGTAAGATTGTATTTACCAATATGCCACATGGGCCCCAGCCTAGGGGCGCACTATGTACGATCGTAGGGTTGTATTTACCAATAAGCCTCATGGGCCCCAGTCTAGGGGCGCACTATCTACGAGTGTAGGTTTGTATTTACCAATATGCCCACTGGGCCCCAGCCTAGGGGCGCACTATGTACGAGTGTAGGGTTGTATTTACCAATAGGCCTCATGGGCCCCAACCTAGGGGCGCACTTTGTACGAGTGTTCAGCTGGATTTACCAATGTGCCCCATGGGCCCCAGCCTAGGGGTGCAGTATCTACTAGTGTAGGGCTGGATTTCCCAATAGGCCCCATGGGCCCCAGCCTGGGGGCCTAGTATCTACGAGTGCAGGGCTGGATTTACCAATGAGCCCCATGGGCCCAAGCCTACGGGCACACTATGTACCAGTGTAGGGTTGTATTTACCAATATGCCCCATGGGCGACAGCCTAGGGGCCCACTATGTACGATTGTAGGGTTGTATTTACCAATATGCCCCATGGGCCGCAGCCTAGGGGCCCACTATGTACGAGTGTAGAATTGTATTTACCAATATGCCACATGGGCCCCAGCCTAGGGGCGCACTATGTACGAGCGTAGGGTTGTATTTACCAATAGGCCTCTTGGGTCCGAGCCTAGGGGCGCACGATCTACGAGTGTAGGGTTGTATTTAGCAATATGCCCCATGGCCCCCCCCCTAGGGGCGCACTATGTACGAGTGTAGGGATGGATATACCAATATGCCCCATGGGCACCAGCCTAGGGGCACACTACCTAAGATTGTAGGGCTGGATTTACCAATAGGCCAAATGGACCCCAGCCTAAGGGGCGCACTATGTACGAGTGTGGGGCTGGATTTACCAATAGGCCCCAAGTCCCCCAGCTTTGGGGCGCAATATGTACGAGTATAGGGCTGGATTTACCAGTAGGCCCCATGGGCCCAGCCTAGGGGTGCACTATATACGAGTGTAGAGCTGGATTTACTAATAGGCCCCATGGGCCCCAGGCTAGGGGCGCAGTATCTACGATTGCTGGGCTGGATTTACCAATAGGCCCCATGGGCCCCAGTCTAGGGGCACACTATGTACGACTGCAGGGCTGGATTTACCAATAGGCCCCATGGATCCCAGCCTAGGGGCACATGGTTTACGAGTGTAGGGTTGTTTTTACCAATTGGCCCTATGAACCCCAGCCTAGGGGGGCACTATGTACGAGTGTAGGGTTGTTTTTACCAATAGGCCTAATTGACCAGCGCCTAGGGGCGCACAATGTACGAGTGTAGGTTTTTTTTTACCAATAGGTCCTCATGGACCCCAGCCTAGGGGCCCACTATGTACGAGTTTAGGGTTGTATTATCCAATAGGCCCCGTGGACCCCAGCCTAGGGGCGCACTATGTGCGAGTGTAGGGTTGCATTTACCAATAGGCCTCATGGACCCCAGACTAGGGGCGCGCTATGAACGAGTGTAGGGCTGGATTTACCAATAGGCCTCATTGACCCCAGCCTAGGGGCACATGGTTTACGAGTGTAGGGTTGTTTTTACCAATTGGCCCTATGAACCCCAGCCTAGGGGGGCACTATGTACGAGTGTAGGGTTGTTTTTACCAATAGGCCTAATTGACCAGCGCCTAGGGGCGCACAATGTACGAGTGTAGGTTTTTTTTTACCAATAGGTCCTCATGGACCCCAGCCTAGGGGCCCACTATGTACGAGTTTAGGGTTGTATTATCCAATAGGCCCCGTGGACCCCAGCCTAGGGGCGCACTATGTGCGAGTGTAGGGTTGCATTTACCAATAGGCCTCATGGACCCCAGACTAGGGGCGCGCTATGAACGAGTGTAGGGCTGGATTTACCAATAGGCCTCATTGACCCCAGCCTAGGGGCGCAGTATGTATGAGTGTAGAATTGGATTTACCAATAGGACCCATGGGCCCCAGCCTAGAGGCGCACTATGTACGAGTGTAGAGCTGGATTTACCAATAGGCCTCATGGACCCCAGCCTAGTGGCGCACTATATATGAGTGTAGAGCTGGATTTACCAATAGGCCCAATGGACCCCAGCCTAGGGGCACACTATGTACGAGTGTAGGGTTGTAGTTACCAATAGGCCTCATGGACCCTACCCTAGGGGCGCACTATTTATGAGTGTAGGGCTGGATTTACCAATAGACCTCTTGGACCCCAGCCTAGGGGCGCAATATGTGCGAGTGTAGGGCTGGATTTACCAATATGCCCCTTGGGCACTAGCCCATGGGCGCACTATCTACGAGTGTAGGGCTGGATTTACCAATAGGCCTCATGGACCACAGCCTAGGTGTACACTATATTCGAGTGTAAGGCTGGATTTACCTATATGCCCCATGGACCCCAGCCTAGGGGCGCACTATGTATGAGTGTAGAATTGGATTTACCAATAGGCCCCATGGGCCCCAGCCTAGAGGCGCACTATGTACGAGTGTAGGGCTGGATTTACCAATAGGCCTCATGGACCCCAGCCTAGTGGCGCACTATGTATGAGTGTAGAATTGGATTTACCAATAGGCCTTAATGGGCCTCTGCCTAGAGGCGCACTATGTGCGAGTGTAGGGCTGGATTTACCAATATGCCCCATGGGCACCAGCCCAGGGGCGCACTATCTACGAGTGTAGGGCTGCATTTCCTAATAGGCCCCATGGACCCTTGCCTAGGGGCTTAGTATCTACGATTGTAGGGCTGGATTTACCAATAGGCCCCATGGGCCCCAGCCAAGGGGCACACTAGGTACGAGTGTAGGGTTGTATTTACCAATATGCCCCATGGGCCCCAGTCTAGGGGCGCACTATGTGCGATTGTAGTGTTGTATTTACCAATATGCCCCATGGGCCCTAGTCTAGGGGCGCACTATGTACGAGTGTAGGGTTGTATTTACCAATATGCCTATGGTCCCCAGCCAAGGGGACCAATATGTACGAGTGAAGGGTTGTATTTTCCAATAGGCCCCATGGACCCCAGCCTAGGGGCGCACTATGTACGAGTGTAGGGCTGGATTTACCAATATACACAATGGGCCCCTGCCTAGGGGCGCACTATGTACGAGTGGTAGGCTGGATTTACCCATATGCCCCACGGGCCTCAGCCTAGGGGCGCAGTATCTACGAGTGTAGGGTTGGATTTCCAAATAGGCCCCATGGGCCCCAGCCTAGGGGCACACTATGTACGAGTGTAGGGCTGGATTAACCAATAGGCCCAATGGGGCCCCTGCCTAGAGGCACACTATGTACGAGTGTAGGTTTGTATTTACCAATAGGCCCCATGGGGCCCAATCTAGGGGCGCACTATGTACGAGCATGGGGTTGTATTTATCAATAGGCCCCATGGACCACAGTCTAGGGACACACTATGTACGAGTGTAGGGTTGTATTTACCAATATGCTCCATGGACCCTAGTCTAGGGGCGCACTATGTACGAGTGTAGGGATGTATTTACCAATATGCCCCATGGTCCCCAGCCTAGGGGCCTCTATGTACCAGTGTAGGGTTGTATTTTCCAATAGGCTCCATGGACCCCAGCCTAGGGGCGCACTATGTACGAGTGTAGGGCTGGATTTACCAATAGGCCTCATGGACCCCAGCCTTGGGCCGCGCTATGGACGAGTGTAGTACTGGATTTACCAATTGGCCTCATGGACCCCAGCCTAGGGGTGCACTACGTATGAGTGCAGAGATGGATTTACCAATAGGCCCCATGGGCCCCAGCCTAGAGGCGCATTAAGTACGAGTGTAGGGCTGGATTTACCAATAGGCCTCATGGACCCAGACTAGTGTCGCACTATATATGAGTGTAGAGCTGTATTTACCAATAGGCCCAATGGACCCCAGCCTAGGGGCGCACTATGTACGAGTGTAGGGTGGTATTTAGCAATAGGCCCCATGGGCCCCAGACTAGGTGCGCACAATGTAAGAGTGCAGGGCTGGATTTACCAATAGGCATCATGGGCCCCAGCCTAGGGGCCTAGTATCTACGAGTGCAGGGCTGGATTTACCAATCGGCCCAATGGGCACAAGCCAAGGGGCAGACTATGTACGAGTGTAGGAATTTATTTAACAATATGCCCCATGGGCCCCAGCCTATGGGCACACTATGTACGAGTGTAGGGCTGGATTTACCAATAGACCCCAGCCTTGGGGCGCACTATGTACGAGTATATGGCTGGATTTACCAGTAGGCCCCATGGGCCCAGCCAATGGGCGCACTATATACGAGTGTAGAGCTGGATTCTCCAATAGGCCCCATGGGCCTCAACCTAGGGGCGCAGTATCTACGATTGCAGGGCTGGATTTACCAATAAGCCACATGGGCCCCAGCCAAGGGGCACACCTTTTTCGAGTGTAGGGTGGTATTAACCAATAGGCCCCATGGGCCCCAGCCTAGGGGCGCACTATGTACGGGTGCAGGGCTGGATTTACCAATAGGCCCCATGGGCCCCAGCCTAGGGGCACACTATGTATGAGTATAGGGTTGTATTTACCAATATTCCCCATGGACACCAGTCTAGGGGCACATTATGAACGGGTGTAGGGTTGTATTTACCAATATGCCCCATGGGCCCTAGTCTAGAGGCACATTATGTACGAGTGCAGGGCTGGATTTACCAATAGGCCCTAGGGACCCCAGCCTAGGGGCGCACTATGTACGAGTGTAGGGTTGTTTTTACCAATAGGCCCAATTGACCCCAGCCTAGCAGCGACTATGTACGAGTGTAGGGTTGTATTTACCAATAGGCCTCATGGGCCCCAGCCTAGGGGCGCACTATGTACGAGTGTTCGGCTGTATTTACCAATATGCCCCATGGGCCCCAACCTAGGGGTGCAGTATCTATGAGTGTAGGGCTGGATTTCCCAATAGGCCCCATGGCTCCCAGAATAGGGGCGCAGTATCTACGAGTGTATGGCTGGATTTACCAACAAGCCCAATGGGCCCAAGCCTACGGGCACACTATGTACCAGTGTAGGGTTGTATTTACCAATATGCCCCATGGGCCTCAGCCTAGGGGCGCACTATGTACGATTCTAGGGTTGTATTTACCAATATGCCCCATGGGCCCCTGACTAGAAGCCCACTATGTACGAGTGTAAGATTGTATTTACCAATATGCCACATGGGCCCCAGCCTAGGGGCGCACTATGTACGATCGTAGGGTTGTATTTACCAATAGGCCTCATGGGCCCCAGTCTAGGGGCGCACTATCTACGAGTGTAGGTTTGTATTTACCAATATGCCCACTGGGCCCCAGCCTAGGGTCGCACTATGTACGAGTGTAGGGTTGTATTTACCAATAGGCCTCATGGGCCCCAACCTAGGGGCGCACTATGTACGAGTGTTCGGCTGGATTTACCAATGTGCCCCATGGGCCCCAGCCTAGGGGTGCAGTATCTACTAGTGTAGGGCTGGATTTCCCAATAGGCCCCATGGGCCCCAGCCTGGGGGCCTATTTTCTACGAGTGCAGGGCTGGATTTACCAATAAGCCCCATGGGCCCAAGCCTACGGGCACACTATGCACCAGTGTAGGGTTGTATTTACCAATATGCCCCATGGGCCTCAGCCTAGGGGCCCACTATGTACGATTGTAGGGTTGTATTTACCAATATGCCCCATGGCCCGCAGCCTAGGGGCCCACTATGTACGAGTGTAGAATTGTATTTACCAATATGCCACATGGGCCCCAGCCTAGGGACGCACTATGTACGAGCTTAGGGTTGTATTTACCAATAGGCCTCTTGGGTCCGAGCCTAGGGGCGCACGATCTACGAGTGTAGGGTTGTATTTACCAATATGCCCCATGGGCCCCAGCCTAATGGCGCACTATGTACGAGTGTAGGGATGGATATACCAATATGCCCCATGGGCACCAGCCTAGGGGCACAATACCTAAGATTGTAGGGCTGGATTTACCAATAGGCCAAATGGACCCCAGCCTAAGGGGCGCACTATGTACGAGTGTGGGGCTGGATTTACCAATAGGCCCCATGTCCCCCAGCTTTGGGGCGCAATATGTACGAGTATAGGGCTGGATTTACCAGTAGGCCCCATGGGCCCAGCCTAGTGGTGCACTATATACGAGTGTAGAGCTGGATTTACTAATAGGCCCCATGGGCCCCAGGCTAGGGGCGCAGAATCTACGATTGCAGGGCTGGATTTACCAATAGGCCCCATGGGCCCCAGTCTAGGGGCACACTATGTACGAGTGCAGGGCTGGATTTACCAATAGGCCCCATGGATCCCAGCCTAGGGGCACATGGTGTACGAGTGTAGGGTTGTTTTTACCAATTGGCCCTATGATTCCCAGCCTAGGGGGGCACTATGTACGAGTGTAGGGTTGTTTTTACCAATAGGCCCCATTGACCAGTGCCTAGGGGCGCACAATGTACGAGTGTAGGTTTTTTTTTACCAATAGGTCCTCATGGACCCCAGCCTAGGGGCCCACTATGTACGAGTTTAGGGTTGTATTTTCCAATAGGCCCCGTGGACCCCAGCCTAGGGACGCACTATGTGCGAGTGTAGGGTTGCATTTACCAATAGGCCTCATGGACCCCAGCCTAGGGGCGCGCTATGAACGAGTGTAGGGCTGGATTTACTAATAGGCCTCATTGACCCCAGCCTAGGGGCGCACTATGTATGAGTGTAGAATTGGATTTACCAATAGGAACCATGGGCCCCAGCCTAGAGGCGCACTATGTACGAGTGTAGGGCTGGATTTACCAATAGGCCTCATGGACCCCAGCCTAGTGGCGCACTATGTATGAGTGTAGAGCTGGATTTACCAATAGGCCCAATGGACCCCAGCCTAGGGGCACACTATGTACGAGTGTAGGGTTGTAGTTACCAATAGGCCTCATGGACCCTACCCTAGGGGCGCAAAAATTATGAGTGTAGGGCTGGATTTACCAATAGATCTCTTGGACCCCAGCCTAGGGGCGCACTATGTACGAGTGTAGGGCTGGATTTACCAATATGTCCCATGGGCACCAGCCCATGGGCGCACTATCTACGAGTGTAGGGCTGGATTTACCAATAGGCCTCATGGACCACAGCCTAGGTGTACACTATATTCGAGTGTAAGGCTGGATTTACCTATATGCCCCATGGACCCCAGCCTAGGGGCGCACTATGTATGAGTGTAGAATTGGATTTACCAATAGGCCCCATGGGCCCCAGCCTAGAGGCGCACTATGTACGAGTCTAGGGCTGGATTTACCAATAGGCCTCATGGACCCCAGCCTAGTGGCGCACTATGTATGAGTGTAGAATTGGATTTACCAATAGGCCCCATGGGCCCCAGCCAAGAGGCGCACTATGTACGAGTGTAGGGCAGGATTTACCAATAGGCCTCATGGACCCCAGCCTAGTGGCGCACTATGTATGAGTGTAGAGCTGGATTTACCAATAGGCCCAATGGACCCCAGCCTAGGGGCACACTATGTACGAGTGTAGGGTTGTAGTTACCAATAGGCCTCATGGACCCTACCCTAGGGGTGCACTATGTATGAGTGTAGGGCTGGATTTACCAATAGACCTCATGGACCCCAGCCTAGGGGCGCACTATGTACGAGTGTAGGGCTGGATTTACCAATAGGCCTCATGGACCCCAGCCTAGTGGCGCACTATGTATGAGTGTAGAATTGGATTTACCAATAGGCCTTAATGGGCCCCAGCCTAGAGGCGCACTATGTACGAGTGTAGGCTGGATTTACCAATAGGCCTCATGGACCTCAGCCTAGTGGCGCTCTATGTATGAGTGTAGAGCTGGATTTACCAATAGGCCTCATGGACCCTACCCTAGGGGTGCACTATGTATGAGTGTAGGGCTGGATTTACCAATAGACCTCATGGACCCCAGCCTAGGGGCGCACTATGTACGAGTGTAGGGCTGGATTTACCAATATGCCCCATGGGCACCAGCCCAGGGGCGCACTATATACGAGTGTAGGGCTGCATTTCCTAATAGGCCCCATGGACCCCTGCCTAGGGGCTTAGTATCTACGATTGTAGGGCTGGATTTACCAATAGGCCCCATGGGCCCCAGCAAGGGGCACACTAGGTACGAGTGTAGGGTTGTATTTACCAATATGCCCCATGGGCCCCAGTCTAGGGGCGCACTATGTGCGAGTGTAGTGTTGTATTCACCAATATGCCCCATGGGCCCTAGGCTAAGGGCGCACTATGTACGAGTGTAGGGTTGTATTTACCAATATGCCCTATGGTCCCCAGCCAAGGGGACCACTATGTACGAGTGTAGGGTTGTATTTTCCAATAGGCCCCATGGACCCCAGCCTAGGGGCGCACTATGTACGAGTGTAGGGCTGGATTTACCAATAGGCCTCATGGACCCCAGCCTAGGGGCGCGCTATGAACGAGTGTAGGGCTGGATTTACCAATAGGCCTCATGTACCCCAGCCTAGGGGCGCACTATGTATGAGTGCTGAGCTGGATTTACCAATAGGCCCCATGGGCCCCAGCCTAGATGCGCATTAAGTACGATAGTAGGGCTGGATTTACCAATAGGCCTCATGGACCCCAGCCTAGTGGCGCACTATGTATGAATGTAGTGCTGGATTTACTAATAGGCTCAATGGACCCCAGCCTAGGTGCGCACTATGTACGAGTGTAGGGTTGTATTTACCAATAGGCCTCATGGACCCTACCCTAGGGGTGCAATATGTATGAGTGTAGGGCTGGATTTACCAATAGACCTCATTGACCCCAGCCCAGGGGGGCACTATGTACGAGTGTAGGGCTGGATTTACCAATATGCCCCATGGGCACCAGCCCAGGGGCACACTATCTACGAGTGTAGGGCTGGATTTCCTAATAGGCCCCATGGGCCCCTGCCTAGGGGCGTATTATCTACGATTGTAGGGCTGGATTTACCAATAGGCCCCATGGGCCCCAGTCAAGGGGCACACTAGGTCCGAGTGTAGGGTTGCATTTACCAATATGCCCCATGGGCCCCAGCATAGGGGCACACTATGTACGAGTGTAGGGCTGGATTTACCAATAGGCACAATGGGGCCCCAGCCTAGGGGCACACTATGTACGAGTGTAGGGTTGTATTTACCAATAGGCCCCATGTGGCCTATTCTAGAGGCCGCACTATGTACGGGCATGGCTTGTATTTACCAATATGCCCCGTGGACCCCAGCCTAGGGACGCACTATGTGCGAGTGTAGGGTTGCATTTACCAATAGGCCTCATGGACCCCAGCCTAGGGGCGCGCTATGAACGAGTGTAGGGCTGGATTTACTAATAGGCCTCATTGACCCCAGCCTAGGGGCGCACTATGCATGAGTGTAGAATTGGATTTACCAATAGGACCCATGGGCCCCAGCCTAGAGGCGCACTATGTACGAGTGTAGGGCTGGATTTACCAATAGGCCTCATGGACCCCAGCCTAGTGGCGCACTATGTATGAGTGTAGAGCTGGATTTACCAATAGGCCCAATGGACCCCAGCCTAGGGGCACACTATGTACGAGTGTAGTGTTGTATTTACCAATACGCCCCATGGGCCCTAGTCTAGGGGCACACTATGTACGAGTGCAGGGCTGGATTTACCAATAGGCCCCATGGACCCCAGCCTAGGGGCGCACTATGTATGATTGTAGGGTTGTTTTTACCAATAGGCTTAATTGAACTCAGCCTAGCGGCGACTTTATACGAGTGTAGGGTTATATTTATCAATATACACCATGGGCCCCAGTCTAGGGGCACTCTGTGTACGAGTGCAGGCTTGTATTTACCAATATGTTCCATGGGCCCCAGTATAGGGGCGCACTATGTACGAGTGTAGGGTTGTATTTACCAATATACACAATGGGCCCCTGCCTAGGGGCGCACTATGTACGAGTGTAAGGCTGGATTTACCCATATGCCCCACGGGCCTCAGCCTAGGGGCGCAGTATCTACGAGTGTAGGGTTGGATTTCCAAATAGGCCCCATGGGCCCCAGCCTAGGGGCACACTATGTACGAGTGTAGGGCTGGATTAACCAATAGGCCCAATGGGGCCCCAGCCTAGGGGCACACTATGTACGAGTGTAGGTTTGTAATTACCAATAGGCCCCATGGGGCCCAATCTAGGGGCGCACTATGTACGAGCATGGGGTTGTATTTATCAATAGGCCCCATGGACCCCAGTCTAGGGACACACTATGTACGAGTGTAGGGTTGTATTTACCAATATGCTCCATGGACCCTAGTCTAGGGGCGCACTATGTACGAGTGTAGGGATGTATTTACCAATATGCCCCATGGTCCCCAGCCTAGGGGCCTCTATGTACCAGTGTAGGGTTGTATTTTCCAATAGGCTCCATGGACCCCAGCCTAGGGGCGCACTATGTACGAGTGTAGGGCTGGATTTACCAATATGCCCCATGGGCACCAGCCCAGGGGCGCACTATCTACGAGTGTAGGGCTGCATTTCCTAATAGGCCCCATGGACCCTTGCCTAGGGGCTTAGTATCTACGATTGTAGGGCTGGATTTACCAATAGGCCCCATGGGCCCCAGCCAAGGGGCACACTAGGTACGAGTGTAGGGTTGTATTTACCAATATGCCCCATGGGCCCCAGCCTAGGGGCACACTATGTACGAGTGTAGGGCTGGATTTACCAATAGGCCTCATCTAGGGGCCGCACTATGTACGAGCATGGGGTTGTATTTACCAATATGCCCCATGGGCCCCAGTCTAGGGGCGCACTATGTGCGATTGTAGTGTTGTATTTACCAATATGCCCCATGGGCCCTAGTCTAGGGGCGCACTATGTACGAGTGTAGGGTTGTATTTACCAATATGCCCTATGGTCCCCAGCCAAGGGGACCAATATGTACGAGTGTAGGGTTGTATTTTCCAATAGGCCCCATGGACCCCAGCCTAGGGGCGCACTATGTACGAGTGTAGGGCTGGATTTACCAATATACACAATGGGCCCCTGCCTAGGGGCGCACTATGTACGAGTGGTAGGCTGGATTTACCCATATTCCCCACGGGCCTCAGCCTAGGGGCGCAGTATCTACGAGTGTAGGGTTGGATTTCCAAATAGGCCCCATGGGCCCCAGCCTAGGGGCACACTATGTACGAGTGTAGGGCTGGATTAACCAATAGGCCCAATGGGGCCCCTGCCTAGTGGCACACTATGTACGAGTGTAGGTTTGTATTTACCAATAGGCCCCATGGGGCCCAATCTAGGGGCGCACCATGTACGAGCATGGGGTTGTATTTATCAATAGGCCCCATGGACCACAGTCTAGGGACACACTATGTACGAGTGTAGGGTTGTATTTACCAATATGCTCCATGGACCCTAGTCTAGGGGCGCACTATGTACGAGTGTAGGGATGTATTTACCAATATGCCCCATGGTCCCCAGCCTAGGGGCCTCTATGTACCAGTGTAGGGTTGTATTTTCCAATAGGCTCCATGGACCCCAGCCTAGGGGCGCACTATGTACGAGTGTAGGGCTGGATTTACCAATAGGCCTCATGGACCCCAGCCTTGGGCCACGCTATGGACGAGTGTAGGGCTGGATTTACCAATTGGCCTCATGGACCCCAGCCTAGGGGTGCACTACGTATGAGTGCAGAGATGGATTTACCAATAGGCCCCATGGGCCCCAGCCTAGAGGCGCATTAAGTACGAGTGTAGGGCTGGATTTACCAATAGGCCTCATGGAACCAGCCTAGTGTCGCACTATATATGAGTGTAGAGCTGTATTTACCAATAGGCCCAATGGACCCCAGCCTAGGGGCGCACTATGTACGAGTGTAGGGTGGTATTTAGCAATAGGCCCCATGGGCCCCAGACTAGGTGCGCACAATGTAAGAGTGCAGGGCTGGATTTACCAATAGGCATCATGGGCCCCAGCCTAGGGGCCTAGTATCTACGAGTGCAGGGCTGGATTTACCAATCGGCCCAATGGGCCCCAGCCAAGGGGCAGACTATGTACGAGTGTAGGGATTTATTTACCAATATGCCCCATGGGCCCCAGCCTATTGGGCACACTATGTACGAGTGTAGGGCTGGATTTACCAATAGACCCCAGCCTTGGGGCGCACTATGTACGAGTATAGGGCTGGATTTACCAGTAGGCCCCATGGGCCCAGCCTAGGGGCGCACTATATACGAGTGTAGAGCTGGATTCTCCAATAGGCCCCATGGGCCTCAGCCTAGGGGCGCAGTATCTACGATTGCAGGGCTGGATTTACCAATAAGCCCCATGGGCCCCAGCCAAGGGGCACACTATTTTCGAGTGTAGGGTGGTATTAACCAATAGGCCCCATGGGCCCCAGCCTAGGGGCGCACTATGTACGGGTGCAGGGCTGGATTTACCAATAGGCCCCATGGGCCCCAGCCTAGGGGCACACTATGTATGAGTATAGGGTTGTATTTACCAATATTCCCCATGGACACCAGTCTAGGGGCACATTATGAAAGGGTGTAGGGTTGTATTTACCAATATGCTCCATGGGCCCTAGTCTAGAGGCACATTATGTACGAGTGCAGGGCTGGATTTACCAATAGGCCCTATGGACCCCAGCCTAGGGGCGCACTATGTACGAGTGTAGGGTTGTTTTTACCAATAGGCCCAATTGACCCCAGCCTAGCAGCGACTATGTACGAGTGTAGGGTTGTATTTACCAATAGGCCTCATGGGCCCCAGCCTAGGGGCGCACTATGTACGAGTGTTCGGCTGTATTTACCAATATGCCCCATGGGCCCCAGCCTAGGGGTGCATTATCTATGAGTGTAGGGCTGGATTTCCCAATAGGCCCCATGGCTCCCAGAATAGGGGCTCAGTATCTACGAGTTTATGGCTGGATTTACCAACAAGCCCCATGGGCCCAAGCCTACGGGCACACTATGTACCAGTGTAGGGTTGTATTTACCAATATGCCCCATGGGTCCCAGCCTAGGGGCGCACTATGTACGATTCTAGGGTTGTATTTACCAATATGCCCCATGGGCCCCTGACTAGGAGCCCACTATGTACGAGTGTAAGATTGTATTTACCAATATGCCACATGGGCCCCAGCCTAGGGGCGCACTATGTACGATCGTAGGGTTGTATTTACCAATAGGCCTCATGGGCCCCAGTCTAGGGGCGCACTATCTACGAGTGTAGGTTTGTATTTACCAATATGCCCACTGGGCCCCAGCCTAGGGGCGCACTATGTACGAGTGTAGGGTTGTATTTACCAATAGGCCTCATGGGCCCCAACCTAGGGGCGCACTATGTACGAGTGTTCAGCTGGATTTACCAATGTGCCCCATGGGCCCCAGCCTAGGGGTGCATTATCTACTTGTGTAGGGCTGGATTTCCCAATAGGCCCCATGGGCCCCAGCCTGGGGGCCTAGTATCTACGAGTGCAGGGCCGGATTTACCAATAAGCCCCATGGGCCCAAGCCTACGGGCACACTATGTACCAGTGTAGGGTTGTATTTACCAATATGCCCCATGGGTGCCAGCCTAGGGGCCCACTATGTACGATTGTAGGGTTGTATTTACCAATATGCCCCATGGGCCGCAGCCTAGGGGCCCACTATGTACGAGTGTAGAATTGTATTTACCAATATGCCACATGGGCCCCAGCCTAGGGGCGCACTATGTACGAGCGTAGGGTTGTATTTACCAATAGGCCTCTTGGGTCCGAGCCTAGGGGCGCACGATCTACGAGTGTAGGGTTGTATTTACCAATATGCCCCATGGGCCCCAGCCTAGGGGCGCACTATGTACGAGTGTAGGGATGGATATACCAATATGCCCCATGGGCACCAGCCTAGGGGCACACTACCTAAGATTGTAGGGCTGGATTTACCAATAGGCCAAATGGACCCCAGCCTAAGGGGCGCACTATGTACGAGTGTGGGGCTGGATTTACCAATAGGCCCCATGTCCCCCAGCTTTGGGGCGCAATATGTACGAGTATAGGGCTGGATTTACCAGTAGGCCCCATGGGCCCAGCCTAGGGGTGGGTAGATTATAGGTTAGGGAATAACCCACCCACCAAGGGAAGATGATGAAGAGAAGGAAGTAGATTTTGGAATTGGAAAAGAAGGATGGAAGAATAGGAGGAGAGTCCCACAAAAGTAATAAGTTGACCTTTAATTCATTTAGAAGCGGTTGCCACCGCAAATATATGCTAGGATACCTAAAATAGCTACGAGCTTGGTCGAGGCTAACGGGAGCCGCAGATAAGGCTTGGGCAGTTTGCCAGAGAGAACCTGTAGTGTATTTCCTCCCAAGCACGAATGAAAGTACTATAGGGAAGGGTGATGATCTGGCCAGACAGATAGTAAAAGCTTTATTATATATGAACGAGGGCTTAAACCTAGGAAGAGCTAGGAAAGCCAGGATCCTGCCTAACTGTATTATCAAAGAAATGATGAATCCAAAAACAAATATTTAGTTTATTTAACAATGCAGGAAAAAGTTTGATGGAATTAACAAGTATGTAATATAACTTTAATTAACATAGTTCATTTGAACTTTTTAATAAATAGGGTCGCAGACCTCTCCACATTAACCGATTGCTCCAGGCAATTGACAATTTAAAAGGTTTCAAACCTTACATGTTTCTGAAATCTTTATAAGATTTGAACAAATGAACAATAAAATAATTAAAGCTTGAACGTAAATTGAAGTACAAAAAGTGCACCTTAAGAAATTCTGGAGAGAATGTTCTAGAGACAGTGACAACTTTGAAAATAACAATAATAACAACGTGAAAAATAAAATAGAAGTTCCTATAACTTCTTATATTTATACAGAGTTAATATGAGAATTATGCAAAGAGGGCAGGTCACTTACTGTGAACCTGAAAAGTTGATCAGAAGGAAGGTTCTAGACCTCTGATGCTTTGAATAAGCCTCGCCAGTCAAATGAGGCAGTTTTCATTTAGCGAGACCAAAAAATAACTCACTCAAGAGTTGAGAGAATTGTTTTCCCTGCCTTTGAAGGGAGGAACAATTTAAGTTTGAAACGTGTGCTAGACACGCAATTATGCAGAATTACTTAATGATAAACCAACAAAATGGAAGGGCACTTCTTAGAATGACACCTTATAGAAAGTTACGATTTCATAAATAATGGTTGTTAGTAGAAGGTTAAGGAAAAGATCATTGGGATATAGGGACAATGTTCATGGCCGTATTTAATATAACCGGACGATCGCGACGCGGTAGAAAAGTGGAGCAAGCACTGATTATCACTATAGTCTGTAAAGATGGATGCAAAGTTCACTGGAGAAACACTGAAGTTTATGAGAAATAAAAGTTATTGCAATTATGGAGATAACTGATTGCACTATGTAGGTGAAAGTCTATTTCTTGAAAAAGTGGTAATTTACAATGAAATGCGCCATAGAATTTTCCAGAGGTTCCAGCGGAGGACGAAATTTCACTATTGTAGTAATTTAGTTTTAAACAAATTTCTCCCAAGTACGTGAGAAATACATGATGGCAGGACTCGCAGATAGAGAACAAGTTCTAGAAGGTTCCAGAACGACCTTAGCAGAAAATGGGGTTGAGAAAATCCAACGGAGGAAATAGTTTTATGATTATAGGCAGTGGGTATTAGATAATATCCCACGTAGCGAGAGGGTTTCTCGTTTGAATCGCTTAAGAAAAGCTCTTTTTAGTAAGGTTGGCTTATACAAGAAAAAAGCTCAACATGGCAAATCCCACGAAGAGTGATTATTGCCCCAAAGTAAATAGTTTCACACTGCCTATAAAAGATAGTTAAAACACGAGGAAGTTAAAACCATGAAGATGAGGTTAAAACTTGAATCAGGTACTTATCTTTGTTGCATGGCGAAGGTGAAGTTCTTCACTAATACTTAAAGTTCCAACATGGCGTGGAATTTAAAAACTGCCTCGTTAGGTCAGGAGGCTGGCTCTGGTTGAGCCTTTACTGATTACTGCGACTGCCGACTAAGAAGTGAGAGCAGCAAAACGAAGCGCGGAAGGTCCTAGGAAGGGGAGAGAGTGGGGGTAGGAAACAAAAGGTATACATATCAGCATAACCAACTTATTAACAATAAATTCTCTTCTCTTGCTGAGCTGGTCTTCAAGGAGTTGATAGATGATACTAGCGCAGCATGGTGAGTAAAGAGGTAGACGTAGTCCTCTTGCTCAAGGAGAAAATAGCTGACGATGGTACCGAGATCTGGTAGCCAAATGGATAAGTAAGTCATCTTGCACGAGGAGGAATTGAGTAGCTTCAGAGGTTCGCTACTAGATGGCGCTAGGTGGATCACAGAAGTTATATATCTGAAACATACTTATGAAGACATAAGAGACATGCTCAACAGGGAGAAAACAGATGATCACTGTTGGTGTTTGGCGAAGAGGAAGGAAAAAATGAACATGCAAAGAGCAATAGACATTATATCTCTCGTACCGTGTATTCAAAGAATACACCATACTGGGGGGACAAACACCAACAGAGAGCAGATAAGCAGTTACACATTTATTGGAAGCGGAGCGATCAAAGACAGTGGTCTTGTGATCGGTCCATTTGTAGTCAAGATTCTGGCCACCCTGACTCTCCCGTCTCTTCCAGGGTAGCATTGGGTCACCCTACCAGAAATCCATACTAGGGGGGGTGAAATATCTCTAACCAAGACCAAGTCCCCTACTTTAATGTCGGGACTGGAAAGAAACCACTTCTGCCTCCGTTGCAAGGAAGTTAAATATTCCAAGTTCCACCTCTTCCAAAAAGAATTACGGAGGGCTTCAAGTTTCCGCCAAGCGATAGGTAGATTAGAATCCCTGTAAGAATTAGGAAGGGGAGGATGGGCAGAGAGAGAAGTGCGTGTAAAGAAGCGACCAGGTGTAAGTGGAAGGAGGTCATCAGGGTCATTGGAAAGCGGAGTTAAAGGGCGAGAGTTAACAACACCTTCAATCACGAAATAGCTGGAAACTGAGGGAAATAAAGCACTAGTAAAGATTGCGATACGATGAGAAAGAAGAATTGGCAAGTTTAAACAAAGCGTATAGGAACAAGTACATCTATTCAGGACAAGAATATACCAAATAAACAAAGGAACTATGCGAGTAGAAAGCAAGAACGCCATAGGTAACAAACGAGTATCCATAAACAATAACCTCAAGTTATAATGAGTATCAAAGGGTTTACTCAGAAAAATACTTAAGTCATCGAAAACCAGGACATGACAATCATGAATACAAAAACACATCGAATGTGACGTCGAGAAAAAACAAGTTTGTTCATCAATGAACATTAAGATCGCAAAATATGCAAGCAAATTGCAATTCATACGCGCGTGAGAAATACGCAACGAAGTTTTGGAACGAGGATCAAAGCAGTTATGTAATACGAGCATGAGTAAGCGGAAGACGTAAATAAACACGGCCTTGACACACATAGTACAACGAGATAAGACATATAAATAGCTGACAGAGTCCTTTAGCGGAACGAGTTTATTTTGGGAGGTAGGCAAACGGCTTCCGTACTTTAAGTAGCGACTCGTCAGACAATGCTTGGCAATCATCCAGAGTTGAGATAAGAGAAACTTGTTTTGAACTGTGTCAATCATACAGGAAATAAACAACTTGGCGTTTCTCCGGCGTGTATACATACAAGTCTGACAAGCAAGCAGTTCGAAGTACACACACAACATTTGGTGAATCAGCTGTAACTTAAAGCAGAACGAGTCACACGACTTGCAGTCAATCGTAACTTGGACGTGAAAAAGCAATTTAAAGCTATATGAAATAAACAAGGAAATCAATTTCGCATAATTGAGAGGATCACGAAATCGAACAATTTTCAACAAAAAGAAGCTTAATTCTTCCGAGCAAAGAAGACAAGCTGGGACATTGAGACGAAGGTTATGCATAAGAATAGTTATTCTAGATGCAATGGAATTCAGAGTTTCAATCGGTTTCATGAGCGACTTCCAATTGCGAGGAAGGGGGGAGGAGCCTGCCGTGGCCATCCCTCTACGTAACGAAAGAAGTGAAGCATAGCGTACAGCAAAGTGATGGTGACTGATAGCCATGGTTTTACACAAGGGGAAGATAGTTTTCAAGGAATAGTTTAAGCAATTAACTGCTATAAAAAATGACGTAAGAAGATATACGAAATAACACAAAGCAAGGCGAACTTGAATTGCCATTTTGTGCGGGAAGAAAGAAAAACCATTTAAACAACTTACGGGGTTAGCGCAGTTATTCACGATAAGACATCGTTTCGACAAGTGGTTTTCAAAAATATTGAGATTTGAAACATGAGCGTTCTCTTTTTCAGAAATGGGATTTATGTCAGCTGTGACGAACTGACATTGTGCTTTGGTTTGAACACTGGTATGTTTGATCTCGCCAGTGATAACCCAACCAAAATCGGTGTCTCTAGCGACCACGGTTGAAGATAACTTGCGTGTTTGTTTGCGAATGCAATTCCAAAAAACATTGGCACTGAAAAGCACATCAATGGGACCTTGAGCATTAAACTGAGGATCGGCTAACCTTAAGTGCGAGGGAATGTTTAAACCGGAAGTATTGATAGAGTGACTTGGAGTGTCTTTACCAATACTGGTAAGAATGAGACAGTTTAAATTAAGATTGGTGTTTCTTTGACAAACGTCTCTGATTTTCAATTTTGAAGACTGCAAAACTTGAGTTTTCAAATTGTCAATGCCGGTCACATTGATAGAAGTAGGCGATGACGAAAGACCTAGTTTTTTAATCAACGATTTCGAAACAAAGTTGTGCGTTGAAGCGGAATCGAGAAGACCACGGGTTTTGAACCAATTTCCAAATCTATCTTAGATTTCAAATTGTACAGTGGTCAACAGGGTTTGCGCACTATGAGAAGTGTCGGCGTTGGAAATGCAGGAAGAAGCATTAGTTTGTTCGGAGCGGCTCTGCAAGGAGCTTAAAGAGGCAGGTGCTGATGACCTCGATTTATCGTGAACGTGCAATAAAGAATGGTGCGGTTTTTTGCAATGAAAACAAAGGTTTGATGACGTACAGTTCGAAGAAGAATGCTTAGGTGATAAGCAATTGAAACAATGCTTGCTGTTTAAGACAAACTTTTTTCGATCTTCGACAGACAATTCTTTAAAGGATTTGCACAAATACAAGGTGTGAAGCTTTTTACAGAGCGTGCATTTTAACGATTTGTTAAGCGGCCTATCTTCTCTTGAATGATTAAAAGAAGAACGGGTTTGTTTGTTTTCGACAAATGGGGGCTGATGTCCCTTTGAAGAAGCAAGTTTTTTTTCAAAAATTTGACACTGAGGATTCGTTTCGATTTTTTCGCACTGAAATGCGAGTGCTGTGAGGAATTGACATCGACTGTTGAGAAACGAGACAAGGTGTTCGAAGGAAAATTCTTTGTTGTAGGCGAGTTCGACCTCCCAGGCCTTCAGTGTCGAAAAATCGAATCTTGATGTAGCTAGGTGAATAAGTATGGTGTCCCATGTTTGGACAGGCTGTTTTAGCTGGTATAACGCTCTGACATTTAACTGCATAGAATCTAAGAGGTCTCTTAAAGATGTGACGTCATTAGGTTTGACGGCAGGTAAGTTGAAGAGACAGCGGATATGACGAGCGACACTCAACCTTAAATTGCCATATCTCTCTTTAAGGAGATTAAAGGCGATGTGGTAGTTGTCTGCGCTTAAAGGCAGTGACTCTACCAAGGTCAAGGCCTCCGATTCCAAAGACGTGCGGAGGTAGTAAAATTTATGTATGTCTGGGATCTCGATATTTTCATGAATTAAAGAACAGTAAAGTTCGTAAAAAGAATACCATTCACCTTCCTTGCCTGAGAAGTGGGGTAGGCTTATCTTGGGAAGTAACGGTTTCGGTTTGTTCTTGTGAACTGAAGCAGGTGCGAACTGGGCCGGATTGATGACCCTAGTGTCCGGTTCTGAGATATTGCGAATCAATTGGTGGGCCTTTGCAATTCCTTCAAAGTACAAGGGTTCGACCTCATCCCGGTCCAATTGCAGTTCTGGACAAGCGGATTCAATCTCTGTTTGAATTTGGTCATAATAATCATAAGACCGTTCGTACAACTTAAGGCGATGAGTCAAGATATCTAAATCACACTCGGCGGGATTTAATTTGCTGATGAAATTTCGGAATCTAGTGAGTTGCCCTTTATAAGAAGAACGTCTAGCAATAAGAGTTTCATCTTTTTCGGCAGGAACCATGACAAAAATAATAAATTGAAATACAACTCACGAAACTGTAGAACTTTGGAGATGCTGTCAGGTTGGCAACAGCGAGAGAGTAGAAAGAACAGGACACCCCAAAGGAGACAGGAGCGGCCTCTTTCCCGTTCACAGGCTTTGCATGACGTAGATATAGCTGAAAGATTCAACACAGATATTGAAATATGCAAAGTAATGTCAAATGACACTTGACAAACAATAGAAATAACAAATGGACTCTCCCGGGTTTCTGGGACCAAATTTTGGGTAGATTATAGGTTAGGGAATAACCCACCCACCAAGGGAAGATGATGAAGAGAAGGAAGTAGATTTTGGAATTGGAAAAGAAGGATGGAAGAATAGGAGGAGAGTCCCACAAAAGTAATAAGTTGACCTTTAATTCATTTAGAAGCGGTTGCCACCGCAAATATATGCTAGGATACCTAAAATAGCTACGAGCTTGGTCGAGGCTAACGGGAGCCGCAGATAAGGCTTGGGCAGTTTGCCAGAGAGAACCTGTAGTGTATTTCCTCCCAAGCACGAATGAAAGTACTATAGGGAAGGGTGATGATCTGGCCAGACAGATAGTAAAAGCTTTATTATATATGAACGAGGGCATAAACCTAGGAAGAGCTAGGAAAGCCAGGATCCTGCCTAACTGTATTATCAAAGAAATGATGAATCCAAAAACAAATATTTAGTTTATTTAACAATGCAGGAAAAAGTTTGATGGAATTAACAAGTATGTAATATAACTTTAATTAACATAGTTCATTTGAACTTTTTAATAAATAGGGTCGCAGACCTCTCCACATTAACCGATTGCTCCAGGCAATTGACAATTTAAAAGGTTTCAAACCTTACATGTTTCTGAAATCTTTATAAGATTTGAACAAATGAACAATAAAATAATTAAAGCTTGAACGTAAATTGAAGTACAAAAAGTGCACCTTAAGAAATTCTGGAGAGAATGTTCTAGAGACAGTGACAACTTTGAAAATAACAATAATAACAACGTGAAAAATAAAATAGAAGTTCCTATAACTTCTTATATTTATACAGAGTTAATATGAGAATTATGCAAAGAGGGCAGGTCACTTACTGTGAACCTGAAAAGTTGATCAGAAGGAAGGTTCTAGACCTCTGATGCTTTGAATAAGCCTCGCCAGTCAAATGAGGCAGTTTTCATTTAGCGAGACCAAAAAATAACTCACTCAAGAGTTGAGAGAATTGTTTTCCCTGCCTTTGAAGGGAGGAACAATTTAAGTTTGAAACGTGTGCTAGACACGCAATTATGCAGAATTACTTAATGATAAACCAACAAAATGGAAGGGCACTTCTTAGAATGACACCTTATAGAAAGTTACGATTTCATAAATAATGGTTGTTAGTAGAAGGTTAAGGAAAAGATCATTGGGATATAGGGACAATGTTCATGGCCGTATTTAATATAACCGGACGATCGCGACGCGGTAGAAAAGTGGAGCAAGCACTGATTATCACTATAGTCTGTAAAGATGGATGCAAAGTTCACTGGAGAAACACTGAAGTTTATGAGAAATAAAAGTTATTGCAATTATGGAGATAACTGATTGCACTATGTAGGTGAAAGTCTATTTCTTGAAAAAGTGGTAATTTACAATGAAATGCGCCATAGAATTTTCCAGAGGTTCCAGCGGAGGACGAAATTTCACTATTGTAGTAATTTAGTTTTAAACAAATTTCTCCCAAGTACGTGAGAAATACATGATGGCAGGACTCGCAGATAGAGAACAAGTTCTAGAAGGTTCCAGAACGACCTTAGCAGAAAATGGGGTTGAGAAAATCCAACGGAGGAAATAGTTTTATGATTATAGGCAGTGGGTATTAGATAATATCCCACGTAGCGAGAGGGTTTCTCGTTTGAATCGCTTAAGAAAAGCTCTTTTTAGTAAGGTTGGCTTATACAAGAAAAAAGCTCAACATGGCAAATCCCACGAAGAGTGATTATTGCCCCAAAGTAAATAGTTTCACACTGCCTATAAAAGATAGTTAAAACACGAGGAAGTTAAAACCATGAAGATGAGGTTAAAACTTGAATCAGGTACTTATCTTTGTTGCATGGCGAAGGTGAAGTTCTTCACTAATACTTAAAGTTCCAACATGGCGTGGAATTTAAAAACTGCCTCGTTAGGTCAGGAGGCTGGCTCTGGTTGAGCCTTTACTGATTACTGCGACTGCCGACTAAGAAGTGAGAGCAGCAAAACGAAGCGCGGAAGGTCCTAGGAAGGGGAGAGAGTGGGGGTAGGAAACAAAAGGTATACATATCAGCATAACCAACTTATTAACAATAAATTCTCTTCTCTTGCTGAGCTGGTCTTCAAGGAGTTGATAGATGATACTAGCGCAGCATGGTGAGTAAAGAGGTAGACGTAGTCCTCTTGCTCAAGGAGAAAATAGCTGACGATGGTACCGAGATCTGGTAGCCAAATGGATAAGTAAGTCATCTTGCACGAGGAGGAATTGAGTAGCTTCAGAGGTTCGCTACTAGATGGCGCTAGGTGGATCACAGAAGTTATATATCTGAAACATACTTATGAAGACATAAGAGACATGCTCAACAGGGAGAAAACAGATGATCACTGTTGGTGTTTGGCGAAGAGGAAGGAAAAAATGAACATGCAAAGAGCAATAGACATTATATCTCTCGTACCGTGTATTCAAAGAATACACCAAGGGGTGCACTATATACGAGTGTAGAGCTGGATTTACTAATAGGCCCCATGGGCCCCAGGCTAGGGGCGCAGTATCTACGATTGCAGGGCTGGATTTACCAATAGGCCCCATGGGCCCCAGTCTAGGGGCACACTATGTACGACTGCAGGGCTGGATTTACCAATAGGCCCCATGGATCCCAGCCTAGGGGCACATGGTGTACGAGTGTAGGGTTGTTTTTACCAATTGGCGCTATGAACCCCAGCCTAGGGGGGCACTATGTACGAGTGTAGGGTTGTTTTTACCAATAGGCCTAATTGACCAGCGCCTAGGGGCGCACAATGTACGAGTGTAGGTTTTTTTTTACCAATAGGTCCTCATGGACCCCAGCCTAGGGGCCCACTATGTACGAGTTTAGGGTTGTATTTTCCAATAGGCCCCGTGGACCCCAGCCTAGGGGCGCACTATGTGCGAGTGTAGGGTTGCATTTACCAATAGGCCTCATGGACCCCAGCCTAGGGGCGCGCTATGAACGAGTGTAGGGCTGGATTTACCAATAGGCCTCATTGACCCCAGCCTAGGGGCGCAGTATGTATGAGTGTAGAATTGGATTTACCAATAGGACCCATGGGCCCCAGCCTAGAGGCGCACTATGTACGAGTGTAGGGCTGGATTTACCAATAGGCCTCATGGACCCCAGCCTAGTGGCGCACTATATATGAGTGTAGAGCTGGATTTACCAATAGGCCCAATGGACCCCAGCCTAGGGGCACACTATGTACGAGTGTAGGGTTGTAGTTACCAATAGGCCTCATGGACCCTACCCAAGGGGCGCACTATTTATGAGTGTAGGGCTGGATTTACCAATAGACCTCTTGGACCCCAGCCTAGGGGCGCAATATGTGCGAGTGTAGGGCTGGATTTACCAATATGCCCCATGGGCACTAGCCCATGGGCGCACTATCTACGAGTGTAGGGCTGGATTTACCAATAGGCCTCATGGACCACAGCCTAGGTGTACACTATATTCGAGTGTAAGGCTGGATTTACCTATATGCCCCATGGACCCCAGCCTAGGGGCGCACTATGTATGAGTGTAGAATTGGATTTACCAATAGGCCCCATGGGCCCCAGCCTAGAGGCGCACTATGTACGAGTGTAGGGCTGGATTTACCAATAAGCCTCATGGATCCCAGCCTAGTGGCGCATTATGTATGAGTGTAGAATTGGATTTACCAATAGGCCTTAATGGGCCTCTGCCTAGAGGCGCACTATGTGCGAGTGTAGGGCTGGATTTACCAATATGCCCCATGGGCACCAGCCCAGGGGCGCACTATCTACGAGTGTAGGGCTGCATTTCCTAATAGGCCCCATGGACCCTTGCCTAGGGGCTTAGTATCTACGATTGTAGGGCTGGATTTACCAATAGGCCCCATGGGCCCCAGCCAAGGGGCACACTAGGTACGAGTGTAGGGTTGTATTTACCAATATGCCCCATGGGCCCCAGCCTAGGGGCACACTATGTACGAGTGTAGGGCTGGATTTACCAATAGGCCTCATCTAGGGGCCGCACTATGTACGAGCATGGGGTTGTATTTACCAATATGCCCCATGGGCCCCAGTCTAGGGGCGCACTATGTGCGATTGTAGTGTTGTATTTACCAATATGCCCCATGGGCCCTACTCTAGGGGCGCACTATGTACGAGTGTAGGGTTGTATTTACCAATATGCCCTATGGGCCCCAGCCTGGGGGCCTAGTATCTACGAGTGCAGGGCTGGATTTACCAATAAGCCCCATGGGCCCAAGCCTACGGGCACACTATGTACCAGTGTAGGGTTGTATTTACCAATATGCCCCATGGGTCCCAGCCTAGGGGCGCACTATGTACGATTCTAGGGTTGTATTTACCAATATGCCCCATGGGCCCCTGACTAGGAGCCCACTATGTACGAGTGTAAGATTGTATTTACCAATATGCCACATCGGCCCCAGCCTAGGGGCGCACTATGTACGATCGTAGGGTTGTATTTACCAATAGGCCTCATGGGCCCCAGTCTAGGGGCGCACTATCTACGAGTGTAGGTTTGTATTTACCAATATGCCCACTGGGCCCCAGCCTAGGGGCGCACTATGTACGAGTGTAGGGTTGTATTTACCAATAGGCCTCATGGGCCCCAACCTAGGGGCGCACTATGTACGAGTGTTCAGCTGGATTTACCAATGTGCCCCATGGGCCCCAGCCTAGGGGTGCATTATCTACTAGTGTAGGGCTGGATTTCCCAATAGGCCCCATGGGCCCCAGCCTGGGGGCCTAGTATCTACGAGTGCAGGGCTGGATTTACCAATAAGCCCCATGGGCCCAAGCCTACGGGCACACTATGTACCAGTGTAGGGTTGTATTTACCAATATGCCCCATGGGCGCCAGCCTAGGGGCCCACTATGTACGATTGTAGGGTTGTATTTACCAATATGCCCCATGGGCCGCAGCCTAGGGGCCCACTATGTACGAGTGTAGAATTGTATTTACCAATATGCCACATGGGCCCCAGCCTAGGGGCGCACTATGTACGAGCGTAGGGTTGTATTTACCAATAGGCCTCTTGGGTCCGAGCCTAGGGGCGCACGATCTACGAGTGTAGGGTTGTATTTACCAATATGCCCCATGGGCCCCAGCCTAGGGGCGCACTATGTACGAGTGTAGGGATGGATATACCAATATGCCCCATGGGCACCAGCCTAGGGGCACACTACCTAAGATTGTAGGGCTGGATTTACCAATAGGCCAAATGAACCCCAGCCTAAGGGGCGCACTATGTACGAGTGTGGGGCTGGATTTACCAATAGGCCCCATGTCCCCCAGCTTTGGGGCGCAATATGTACGAATATAGGGCTGGATTTACCAGTAGGCCCCATGGGCCCAGCCTAGGGGTGCACTATATACGAGTGTAGAGCTGGATTTACTAATAGGCCCCATGGGCCCCAGGCTAGGGGCGCAGTATCTACGATTGCACGGCTGGATTTACCAATAGGCCCCATGGGCCCCAGTCTAGGGGCACACTATGTACGACTGCAGGGCTGGATTTACCAATAGGCCCCATGGATCCCAGCCTAGGGGCACATGGTGTACGAGTGTAGGGTTGTTTTTACCAATTGGCCCTATGAACCCCAGCCTAGGGGGGCACTATGTACGAGTGTAGGGTTGTTTTTACCAATAGGCCTAATTGACCAGCGCCTAGGGGCGCACAATGTACGAGTGTAGGTTTTTTTTTACCAATAGGTCCTCATGGACCCCAGCCTAGGGGCGCACTATGTGCGAGTGTAGGGTTGCATTTACCAATAGGCCTCATGGACCCCAGCCTAGGGGCGCAGTATGTATGAGTGTAGAATTGGATTTACCAATAGGACCCATGGGCCCCAGCCTAGAGGCGCACTATGTACGAGTGTAGGGCTGGATTTACCAATAGGCCTCATGGACCCCAGCCTAGTGGCGCACTATATATGAGTGTAGAGCTGGATTTACCAATAGGCCCAATGGACCCCAGCCTAGGGGCACACTATGTACGAGTGTAGGGTTGTAGTTACCAATAGGCCTCATGGACCCTACCCAAGGGGCGCACTATTTATGAGTGTAGGGCTGGATTTACCAATAGACCTCTTGGACCCCAGCCTAGGGGCGCAATATGTGCGAGTGTAGGGCTGGATTTACCAATATGCCCCATGGGCACTAGCCCATGGGCGCACTATCTACGAGTGTAGGGCTGGATTTACCAATAGGCCTCATGGACCACAGCCTAGGTGTACACTATATTCGAGTGTAAGGCTGGATTTACCTATATGCCCCATGGACCCCAGCCTAGGGGCGCACTATGTATGAGTGTAGAATTGGATTTACCAATAGGCCTTAATGGGCCTCTGCCTAGAGGCGCACTATGTGCGAGTGTAGGGCTGGTTTTACCAATATGCCCCATGGGCACCAGCCCAGGGGCGCACTATCTACGAGTGTAGGGCTGCATTTCCTAATAGGCCCCATGGACCCTTGCCTAGGGGCTTAATATCTACGATTGTAGGGCTGGATTTACCAATAGGCCCCATGGGCCCCAGCCTAGAGGCGCACTATGTACGAGTGTAGGGCTGGATTTACCAATAGGCCTCATGGACCCCAGCCTAGTGGCGCACTATGTATGAGTGTAGAATTGGATTTACCAATAGGCCTTAATGGGCCTCTGCCTAGAGGCGCACTATGTGCGAGTGTAGGGCTGGATTTACCAATATGCCCCATGGGCACCAGCCCAGGGGCACACTATGTACGAGTGTAGGGCTGGATTTACCAATAGGCCTCATCTAGGGGCCGCACTATGTACGAGCATGGGGTTGTATTTACCAATATGCCCCATGGGCCCCAGTCTAGGGGCGCACTATGTGCGATTGTAGTGTTGTATTTACCAATATGCCCCATGGGCCCTAGTCTAGGGGCGCACTATGTACGAGTGTAGGGTTGTATTTACCAATATGCCCTATGGTCCCCAGCCAAGGGGACCAATATGTACGAGTGTAGGGTTGTATTTTCCAATAGGCCCCATGGACCCCAGCCTAGGGCGCACTATGTACGAGTGTAGGGCTGGATTTACCAATATACACAAAGGGCCCCTGCCTAGGGGCGCACTATGTACGAGTGGTAGGCTGGATTTACCCATATGCCCCACGGGCCTCAGCCTAGGGGCGCAGTATCTACGAGTGTAGGGTTGGATTTCCAAATAGGCCCCATGGGCCCCAGCCTAGGGGCACACTATGTACGAGTGTAGGGCTGGATTAACCAATAGGCCCAATGGGGCCCCTGCCTAGAGGCACACTATGTACGAGTGTAGGTTTGTATTTACCAATAGGCCCCATGGGGCCCAAACTAGGGGCGCACCATGTACGAGCATGGGGTTGTATTTATCAATAGGCCCCATGGACCACAGTCTAGGGACACACTATGTACGAGTGTAGGGTTGTATTTACCAATATGCTCCATGGACCCTAGTCTAGGGGCGCACTATGTACGAGTGTAGGGATGTATTTACCATTATGCCCCATGGTCCCCAGCCTAGGGGCCTCTATGTACCAGTGTAGGGTTGTATTTTCCAATAGGCTCCATGGACCCCAGCCTAGGGGCGCACTATGTACGAGTGTAGGGCTGGATTTACCAATAGGCCTCATGGACCCCAGCCTTGGGCCACGCTATGGACGAGTGTAGGGCTGGATTTACCAATTGGCCTCATGGACCCCAGCCTAGGGGTGCACTACGTATGAGTGCAGAGATGGATTTACCAATAGGCCCCATGGGCCCCAGCCTAGAGGCGCATTAAGTACGAGTGTAGGGCTGGATTTACCAATAGGCCTCATGGACCCAGCCTAGTGTCGCACTATATATGAGTGTAGAGCTGTATTTACCAATAGGCCCAATGGACCCCAGCCTAGGGGCGCACTATGTACGAGTGTAGGGTGGTATTTAGCAATAGGCCCCATGGGCCCCAGACTAGGTGCGCACAATGTAAGAGTGCAGGGCTGGATTTACCAATAGGCATCATGGGCCCCAGCCTAGGGGCCTAGTATCTACGAGTGCAGGGCTGGATTTACCAATCGGCCCAATGGGCCCCAGTCAAGGGGCAGACTATGTACGAGTGTAGGGATTTATTTACCAATATGCCCCATGGGCCCCAGCCTATGGGCACACTATGTACGAGTGTAGGGCTGGATTTACCAATAGACCCCAGCCTTGGGGCGCACTATGTACGAGTATAGGGCTGGATTTACCAGTAGGCCCCTTGGGCCCAGCCTAGGGGCGCACTATATACGAGTGTAGAGCTGTATTCTCCAATAGGCCCCATGGGCCTCAGCCTAGGGGCGCAGTATCTACGATTGCAGGGCTGGATTTGCCAATAAGCCCCATGGGCCCCAGCCAAGGGGCACACTATTTTCGAGTGTAGGGTGGTATTAACCAATAGGCCCCATGGGCCCCAGCCTAGGGGCGCACTATGTACGGGTGCAGGGCTGGATTTACCAATAGGCCCCATGGGCCCCAGCCTAGGGGCACACTATGTATGAGTATAGGGTTGTATTTACCAATATTCCCCATGGACACCAGTCTAGGGGCACTTTATGAAAGGGTGTAGGGTTGTATTTACCAATATGCTCCATGGGCCCTAGTCTAGAGGCACATTATGTACGAGTGCAGGGCTGGATTTACCAATAGGCCCTATGGACCCCAGCCTAGGGGCGCACTATGTAAGAGTGTAGGGATGTTTTTACCAATAGGCCCAATTGACCCCAGCCTAGCAGCGACTATGTACGAGTGTAGGGTTGTATTTACCAATAGGCCTCATGGGCCCCAGCCTAGGGGCGCACTATGTACGAGTGTTCGGCTGTATTTACCAATATGCCCCATGGGCCCCAGCCTAGGGGTGCATTATCTATGAGTGTAGGGCTGGATTTCCCAATAGGCCCCATGGCTCCCACAATAGGGGCTCAGTATCTACGAGTTTATGGCTGGATTTACCAACAAGCCCCATGGGCCCAAGCCTACGGGCACACTATGTACCAGTGTAGGGTTGTATTTACCAATATGCCCCATGGGTCCCAGCCTAGGGGCGCACTATGTACGATTCTAGGGTTGTATTTACCAATATGCCCCATGGGCCCCTGACTAGGAGCCCACTATGTACGAGTGTAAGATTGTATTTACCAATATGCCACATGGGCCCCAGCCTAGGGGCGCACTATGTACGATCGTAGGGTTGTATTTACCAATAGGCCTCATGGGCCCCAGTCTCGGGGCGCACTATCTACGAGTGTAGGTTTGTATTTACCAATATGCCCACTGGGCCCCAGCCTAGGGGCGCACTATGTACGAGTGTAGGTTTGTATTTACCAATAGGCCTCATGGGCCCCAACCTTGGGGCGCACTATGTACGAGTGTTCAGCTGGATTTACCAATGTGCCCCATGGGCCCCAGCCTAGGGGTGCAGTATCTACTAGTGTAGGGCTGGATTTCCCAATAGGCCCCATGGGCCCCAGCCTGGGGGCCTAGTATCTACGAGTGCAGGGCTGGATTTACCAATAAGCCCCATGGGCCCAAGCCTACGGGCACACTATGTACCAGTGTAGGGTTGTATTTACCAATATGCCCCATGGGCGCCAGCCTAGGGGCCCACTATGTACGATTGTAGGGTTGTATTTACCAATATGCCCCATGGGCCGCAGCCTAGGGGCCCACTATGTACGAGTGTAGAATTGTATTTACCAATATGCCACATGGGCCCCAGCCTAGGGGCGCACTATGTACGAGCGTAGGGTTGTATTTACCAATAGGCCTCTTGGGTCCGAGCCTAGGGGCGCACGATCTACGAGTGTAGGGTTGTATTTACCAATATGCCCCATGGGCCCCAGCCTAGGGGCGCACTATGTACGAGTGTAGGGATGGATATACCAATATGCCCCATGGGCACCAGCCTAGGGGCACACTACCTAAGATTGTAGGGCTGGATTTACCAATAGGCCAAATGGACCCCAGCCTAAGGGGCGCACTATGTACGAGTGTGGGGCTGGATTTACCAATAGGCCCCATGTCCCCCAGCTTTGGGGCGCAATATGTACGAATATAGGGCTGGATTTACCAGTAGGCCCCATGGGCCCAGCCTAGGGGTGCACTATATACGAGTGTAGAGCTGGATTTACTAATAGGCCCCATGGGCCCCAGGCTAGGGGCGCAGTATCTACGATTGCACGGCTGGATTTACCAATAGGCCCCATGGGCCCCAGTCTAGGGGCACACTATGTACGACTGCAGGGCTGGATTTACCAATAGGCCTCATTGACCCCAGCCTAGGGGCGCAGTATGTATTAGTGTAGAATTGGATTTACCAATAGGCCCCATGGATCCCAGCCTAGGGGCACATGGTGTACAAGTGTAGGGTTGTTTTTACCAATTGGCCCTATGAACCCCAGCCTAGGGGGGCACTATGTACGAGTGTAGGGTTGTTTTTACCAATAGGCCTAATTGACCAGCGCCTAGGGGCGCACAATGTACGAGTGTAGGTTTTTTTTTACCAATAGGTCCTCATGGACCCCAGCCTAGGGGCGCACTATGTGCGAGTGTAGGGTTGCATTTACCAATAGGCCTCATGGACCCCAGCCTAGGGGCGCGCTATGAACGAGTGTAGGGCTGGATTTACCAATAGGCCTCATTGACCCCAGCCTAGGGGCGCAGTATGTATTAGTGTAGAATTGGATTTACCAATAGGACCCATGGGCCCCAGCCTAGAGGCGCACTATGTACGAGTGTAGGGCTGGATTTACCAATAGGCCTCATGGACCCCAGCCTAGTGGCGCACTATATATGAGTGTAGAGCTGGATTTACCAATAGGCCCAATGGACCCCAGCCTAGGGGCACACTATGTACGAGTGTAGGGTTGTAGTTACCAATAGGCCTCATGGACCCTACCCTAGGGGCGCACTATTTATGAGTGTAGGGCTGGATTTACCAATAGACCTCTTGGACCCCAGCCTAGAGGCGCAATATGTGCGAGTGTAGGGCTGGATTTACCATTATGCCCCATGGGCACTAGCCCATGGGCGCACTATCTACGAGTGTAGGGCTGGATTTACCAATAGGCCTCATGGACCACAGCCTAGGTGTACACTATATTCGAGTGTAAGGCTGGATTTACCTATATGCCCCATGGACCCCAGCCTAGGGGCGCACTATGTATGAGTGTAGAATTGGATTTACCAATAGGCCCCATGGGCCCCAGCCTAGAGGCGCACATTGTACGAGTGTAGGGCTGGATTTACCAATAGGCCTCATGGACCCCAGCCTAGTGGCGCACTATGTATGAGTGTAGAATTGGATTTACCAATAGGCCTTAATGGGCCTCAGCCTAGAGGCGCACTATGTGCGAGTGTAGGGCTGGATTTACCAATATGCCCCATGGGCACCAGCCCAGGGGCGCACTATCTACGAGTGTAGGGCTGCATTTCCTAATAGGCCCCATGGACCCTTGCCTAGGGGCTTAGTATCTACGATTGTAGGGCTGGATTTACCAATAGGCCCCATGGGCCCCAGCCAAGGGGCACACTAGGTACGAGTGTAGGGTTGTATTTACCAATATGCCCCATGGGCCCCAGCCTAGGGGCACACTATGTACGAGTGTAGGGCTGGATTTACCAATAGGCCTCATCTAGGGGCCGCACTATGTACGAGCATGGGGTTGTATTTACCAATATGCCCCATGGGCCCCAGTCTAGGGGCGCACTATGTGCGATTGTAGTGTTGTATTTACCAATATGCCCCATGGGCCCTAGTCTAGGGGCGCACTATGTACGAGTGTAGGGTTGTATTTACCAATATGCCCTATGGTCCCCAGCCAAGGGGACCAATATGTACGAGTGTAGGGTTGTATTTTCCAATAGGCCCCATGGACCCCAGCCTAGGGGCGCACTATGTACGAGTGTAGGGCTGGATTTACCAATATACACAATGGGCCCCTGCCTAGGGGCGCACTATGTACGAGTGGTAGGCTGGATTTACCCATATGCCCAACGGGCCTCAGCCTAGGGGCGCAGTATCTACGAGTGTAGGGTTGGATTTCCAAATAGGCCCCATGGGCCCCAGCCTAGGGGCACACTATGTACGAGTGTAGGGCTGGATTAACCAATAGGCCCAATGGGGCCCCTGCCTAGAGGCACACTATGTACGAGTGTAGGTTTGTATTTACCAATAGGCCCCATGGGGCCCAATCTAGGGGCGCACTATGTACGAGCATGGGGTTGTATTTATCAATAGGCCCCATGGACCACAGTCTAGGGACACACTATGTACGAGTGTAGGGTTGTATTTTTCAATATGCTCCATGGACCCTAGTCTAGGGGCGCACTATGTACGAGTGTAGGGATGTATTTACCAATATGCCCCATGGTCCCCAGCCTAGGGGCCTCTATGTACCAGTGTGGGGTTGTATTTTCCAATAGGCTCCATGGACCCCAGCCTAGGGGCGCACTATGTACGAGTGTAGGGCTGGATTTACCAATAGGCCTCATGGACCCCAGCCTTGGGCCACGCTATGGACGAGTGTAGGGCTGGATTTACCAATTGGCCTCATGGACCCCAGCCTAGGGGTGCACTACGTATGAGTGCAGAGATGGATTTACCAATAGGCCCCATGGGCCCCAGCCTAGAGGCGCATTAAGTACGAGTGTAGGGCTGGATTTACCAATAGGCCTCATGGACCCAGCCTAGTGTCGCACTATATATGAGTGTAGAGCTGTATTTACCAATAGGCCCAATGGACCCCAGCCTAGGGGCGCACTATGTACGAGTGTAGGGTGGTATTTAGCAATAGGCCCCATGGGCCCCAGACTAGGTGCGCACAATGTAAGAGTGCAGGGCTGGATTTACCAATAGGCATCATGGGCCCCAGCCTAGGGGCCTAGTATCTACGAGTGCAGGGCTGGATTTACCAATCGGCCCAATGGGCCCCAGTCAAGGGGCAGACTATGTACGAGTGTAGGGATTTATTTACCAATATGCCCCATGGGCCCCAGCCTATGGGCACAATATGTACGAGTGTAGGGCTGGATTTACCAATAGACCCCAGCCTTGGGGCGCACTATGTACGAGTATAGGGCTGGATTTACCAGTAGGCCCCATGGACCCAGCCTAGGGGCGCACTATATACGAGTGTAGAGCTGGATTCTCCAATAGGCCCCATGGGCCTCAGCCTAGGGGCGCAGTATCTACGATTGCAGGGCTGGATTTGCCAATAAGCCCCATGGGCCCCAGCCAAGGGGCACACTATTTTCGAGTGTAGGGTGGTATTAACCAATAGGCCCCATGGGCCCCAGCCTAGGGGCGCACTATGTACGGGTGCAGGGCTGGATTTACCAATAGGCCCCATGGGCCCCAGCCTAGGGGCACACTATGTATGAGTATAGGGTTGTATTTACCAATATTCCCCATGGACACCAGTCTAGGGGCACTTTATGAAAGGGTGTAGGGTTGTATTTACCAATATGCTCCATGGGCCCTAGTCTAGAGGCACATTATGTACGAGTGCAGGGCTGGATTTACCAATAGGCCCTATGGACCCCAGCCTAGGGGCGCACTATGTAAGAGTGTAGGGATGTTTTTACCAATAGGCCCAATTGACCCCAGCCTAGCAGCGACTATGTACGAGTGTAGGGTTGTATTTACCAATAGGCCTCATGGGCCCCAGCCTAGGGGCGCACTATGTACGAGTGTTCGGCTGTATTTACCAATATGCCCCATGGGCCCCAGCCTAGGGGTGCATTATCTATGAGTGTAGGGCTGGATTTCCCAATAGGCCCCATGGCTCCCAGAATAGGGGCTCAGTATCTACGAGTTTATGGCTGGATTTACCAACAAGCCCCATGGGCCCAAGCCTACGGGCACACTATGCACCAGTGTAGGGTTGTATTTACCAATATGCCCCATGGGTCCCAGCCTAGGGGCGCACTATGTACGATTCTAGGGTTGTATTTACCAATATGCCCCATGGGCCCCTGACTAGGAGCCCACTATGTACGAGTGTAAGATTGTATTTACCAATATGCCACATGGGCCCCAGCCTAGGGGCGCACTATGTACGATCGTAGGGTTGTATTTACCAATAGGCCTCATGGGCCCCAGTCTCGGGGCGCACTATCTACGAGTGTAGGTTTGTATTTACCAATATGCCCACTGGGCCCCAGCCTAGGGGCGCACTATGTACGAGTGTAGGTTTGTATTTACCAATAGGCCTCATGGGCCCCAACCTAGGGGCGCACTATGTACGAGTGTTCAGCTGGATTTACCAATGTGCCCCATGGGCCCCAGCCTAGGGGTGCAGTATCTACTAGTGTAGGGCTGGATTTCCCAATAGGCCCCATGGGCCCCAGCCTGGGGGCCTAGTATCTACGAGTGCAGGGCTGGATTTACCAATAAGCCCCATGGGCCCAAGCCTACGGGCACACTATGTACCAGTGTAGGGTTGTATTTACCAATATGCCCCATGGGCGCCAGCCTAGGGGCCCACTATGTACGATTGTAGGGTTGTATTTACCAATATGCCCCATGGGCCGCAGCCTAGGGGCCCACTATGTACGAGTGTAAAATTGTATTTACCAATATGCCACATGGGCCCCAGCCTAGGGGCGCACTATGTACGAGCGTAGGGTTGTATTTACCAATAGGCCTCTTGGGTCCGAGCCTAGGGGCGCACGATCTACGAGTGTAGGGTTGTATTTACCAATATGCCCCATGGGCCCCAGCCTAGGGGCGCACTATGTACGAGTGTAGGGATGGATATACCAATATGCCCCATGGGCACCAGCCTAGGGGCACACTACCTAAGATTGTAGGGCTGGATTTACCAATAGGCCAAATGGACCCCAGCCTAATGGGCGCACTATGTACGAGTGTGGGGCTGGATTTACCAATAGGCCCCATGTCCCCCAGCTTTGGGGCGCAATATGTACGAATATAGGGCTGGATTTACCAGTAGGCCCCATGGGCCCAGCCTAGGGGTGCACTATATACGAGTGTAGAGCTGGATTTACTAATAGGCCCCATGGGCCCCAGGCTAGGGGCGCAGTATCTACGATTGCACGGCTGGATTTACCAATAGGCCCCATGGGCCCCAGTCTAGGGGCACACTATGTACGACTGCAGGGCTGGATTTACCAATAGGCCTCATTGACCCCAGCCTAGGGGCGCAGTATGTATTAGTGTAGAATTGGATTTACCAATAGGCCCCATGGATCCCAGCCTAGGGGCACATGGTGTACGAGTGTAGGGTTGTTTTTACCAATTGGCCCTATGAACCCCAGCCTAGGGGGGCACTATGTACGAGTGTAGGGTTGTTTTTACCAATAGGCCTAATTGACCAGCGCCTAGGGGCGCACAATGTACGAGTGTAGGTTTTTTTTTACCAATAGGTCCTCATGGACCCCAGCCTAGGGGCGCACTATGTGCGAGTGTAGGGTTGCATTTACCAATAGGCCTCATGGACCCCAGCCTAGGGGCGCGCTATGAACGAGTGTAGGGCTGGATTTACCAATAGGCCTCATTGACCCCAGCCTAGGGGCGCAGTATGTATTAGTGTAGAATTGGATTTACCAATAGGACCCATGGGCCCCAGCCTAGAGGCGCACTATGTACGAGTGTAGGGCTGGATTTACCAATAGGCCTCATGGACCCCAGCCTAGTGGCGCACTATATATGAGTGTAGAGCTGGATTTACCAATAGGCCCAATGGACCCCAGCCTAGGGGCACACTATGTACGAGTGTAGGGTTGTAGTTACCAATAGGCCTCATGGACCCTACCCTAGGGGCGCACTATTTATGAGTGTAGGGCTGGATTTACCAATAGACCTCTTGGACCCCAGCCTAGAGGCGCAATATGTGCGAGTGTAGGGCTGGATTTACCATTATGCCCCATGGGCACTAGCCCATGGGCGCACTATCTACGAGTGTAGGGCTGGATTTACCAATAGGCCTCATGGACCACAGCCTAGGTGTACACTATATTCGAGTGTAAGGCTGGATTTACCTATATGCCCCATGGACCCCAGCCTAGGGGCGCACTATGTATGAGTGTAGAATTGGATTTACCAATAGGCCCCATGGGCCCCAGCCTAGAGGCGCACATTGTACGAGTGTAGGGCTGGATTTACCAATAGGCCTCATGGACCCCAGCCTAGTGGCGCACTATGTATGAGTGTAGAATTGGATTTACCAATAGGCCTTAATGGGCCTCAGCCTAGAGGCGCACTATGTGCGAGTGTAGGGCTGGATTTACCAATATGCCCCATGGGCACCAGCCCAGGGGCGCACTATCTACGAGTGTAGGGCTGCATTTCCTAATAGGCCCCATGGACCCTTGCCTAGGGGCTTAGTATCTACGATTGTAGGGCTGGATTTACCAATAGGCCCCATGGGCCCCAGCCAAGGGGCACACTAGGTACGAGTGTAGGGTTGTATTTACCAATATGCCCCATGGGCCCCAGCCTAGGGGCACACTATGTACGAGTGTAGGGCTGGATTTACCAATAGGCCTCATCTAGGGGCCGCACTATGTACGAGCATGGGGTTGTATTTACCAATATGCCCCATGGGCCCCAGTCTAGGGGCGCACTATGTGCGATTGTAGTGTTGTATTTACCAATATGCCCCATGGGCCCTAGTCTAGGGGCGCACTATGTACGAGTGTAGGGTTGTATTTACCAATATGCCCTATGGTCCCCAGCCAAGGGGACCAATATGTACGAGTGTAGGGTTGTATTTTCCAATAGGCCCCATGGACCCCAGCCTAGGGGCGCACTATGTACGAGTGTAGGGCTGGATTTACCAATATACACAATGGGCCCCTGCCTAGGGGCGCACTATGTACGAGTGGTAGGCTGGATTTACCCATATGCCCAACGGGCCTCAGCCTAGGGGCGCAGTATCTACGAGTGTAGGGTTGGATTTCCAAATAGGCCCCATGGGCCCCAGCCTAGGGGCACACTATGTACGAGTGTAGGGCTGGATTAACCAATAGGCCCAATGGGGCCCCTGCCTAGAGGCACACTATGTACGAGTGTAGGTTTGTATTTACCAATAGGCCCCATGGGGCCCAATCTAGGGGCGCACTATGTACGAGCATGGGGTTGTATTTATCAATAGGCCCCATGGACCACAGTCTAGGGACACACTATGTACGAGTGTAGGGTTGTATTTTTCAATATGCTCCATGGACCCTAGTCTAGGGGCGCACTATGTACGAGTGTAGGGATGTATTTACCAATATGCCCCATGGTCCCCAGCCTAGGGGCCTCTATGTACCAGTGTAGGGTTGTATTTTCCAATAGGCTCCATGGACCCCAGCCTAGGGGCGCACTATGTACGAGTGTAGGGCTGGATTTACCAATAGGCCTCATGGACCCCAGCCTTGGGCCACGCTATGGACGAGTGTAGGGCTGGATTTACCAATTGGCCTCATGGACCCCAGCCTAGGGGTGCACTACGTATGAGTGCAGAGATGGATTTACCAATAGGCCCCATGGGCCCCAGCCTAGAGGCGCATTAAGTACGAGTGTAGGGCTGGATTTACCAATAGGCCTCATGGACCCAGCCTAGTGTCGCACTATATATGAGTGTAGAGCTGTATTTACCAATAGGCCCAATGGACCCCAGCCTAGGGGCGCACTATGTACGAGTGTAGGGTGGTATTTAGCAATAGGCCCCATGGGCCCCAGACTAGGTGCGCACAATGTAAGAGTGCAGGGCTGGATTTACCAATAGGCATCATGGGCCCCAGCCTAGGGGCCTAGTATCTACGAGTGCAGGGCTGGATTTACCAATCGGCCCAATGGGCACAAGCCAAGGGGCAGACTATGTACGAGTGTAGGAATTTATTTACCAATATGCCCCATGGGCCCCAGCCTATGGGCACACTATGTACGAGTGTAGGGCTGGATTTACCAATAGACCCCAGCCTTGTGGCGCACTATGTACGAGTATATGGCTGGATTTACCAGTAGGCCCCATGGGCCCAGCCTATGGGCGCACTATATACGAGTGTAGAGCTGGATTCTCCAATAGGCCCCATGGGCCTCAACCTAGGGGCGCAGTATCTACGATTGCAGGGCTGGATTTACCAATAAGCCACATGGGCCCCAGCCAAGGGGCACACTTTTTTCGAGTGTAGGGTGGTATTAACCAATAGGCCCCATGGGCCCCAGCCTAGGGGCGCACTATGTACGGGTGCAGGGCTGGATTTACCAATAGGCCCCATGGGCCCCAGCCTAGGGGCACACTATGTATGAGTATAGGGTTGTATTTACCAATATTCCCCATGGACACCAGTCTAGGGGCACATTATGAACGGGTGTAGGGTTGTATTTACCAATATGCCCCATGGGCCCTAGTCTAGAGGCACATTATGTACGAGTGCAGGGCTGGATTTACCAATAGGCCCTATGGACCCCAGCCTAGGTGCGCACAATGTAAGAGTGCAGGGCTGGATTTACCAATAGGCATCATGGGCCCCAGCCTAGGGGCCTAGTATCTACGAGTGCAGGGCTGGATTTACCAATCGGCCCAATGGGCACAAGCCAAGGGGCAGACTACGTACGAGTGTAGGAATTTATTTACCAATATGCCCCATGGGCCCCAGCCTATGGGCACACTATGTACGAGTGTAGGGCTGGATTTACCAATAGACCCCAGCCTTGGGGCGCACTATGTACGAGTATATGGCTGGATTTACCAGTAGGCCCCATGGGCCCAGCCTATGGGAGCACTATATACGAGTGTAGAGCTGGATTCTCCAATAGGCCCCATGGGCCTCAACCTAGGGGCGCAGTATCTACGATTGCAGGGCTGGATTTACCAATAAGCCACATGGGCCCCAGCCAAGGGGCACACTTTTTTCGAGTGTAGGGTGGTATTAACCAATAGGCCCCATGGGCCCCAGCCTAGGGGCGCACTATGTACGGGTGCAGGGCTCGATTTACCAATAGGCCCCATGGGCCCCAGCCTAGGGGCACACTATGTATGAGTATAGGGTTGTATTTACCAATATTCCCCATGGACACCAGTCTAGGGCACATTATGAACGGGTGTAGGGTTGTATTTACCAATATGCCCCATGGGCCCTAGTCTAGAGGCACATTATGTACGAGTGCAGGGCTGGATTTACCAATAGGCCCTATGGACCCCAGCCTAGGGGCTCACTATGTACGAGTGTAGGGTTGTTTTTACCAATAGGCCCAATTGACCCCAGCCTAGCAGCGACTATGTACGAGTGTAGGGTTGTATTTACCAATAGGCCTCATGGGCCCCAGCCTAGGGGCGCACTATGTACGAGTGTTCGGCTGTATTTACCAATATGCCCCATGGGCCCCAGCCTAGGGGTGCAGTATCTATGAGTGTAGGGCTGGATTTCCCAATAGGCCCCATGGCTCCCAGAATAGGGGCGCAGTATCTACGAGTGTATGGCTGGATTTACCAACAAGCCCAATGGGCCCAAGCCTACGGGCACACTATGTACCAGTGTAGGGTTGTATTTACCAATATGCCCCATGGGCCTCAGCCTAGGGGCGCACTATGTACGATTCTAGGGTTGTATTTACCAATATGCCCCATGGGCCCCTGACTAGAAGCCCACTATGTACGAGTGTAAGATTGTATTTACCAATATGCCACATGGGCCCCAGCCTAGGGGCGCACTATGTACGATCGTAGGGTTGTATTTACCAATAGGCCTCATGGGCCCCAGTCTAGGGGCGCACTATCTACGAGTGTAGGTTTGTATTTACCAATATGCCCACTGGGCCCCAGCCTAGGGGCGCACTACGTACGAGTGTAGGGTTGTATTTACCAATAGGCCTCATGGGCCCCAACCTAGGGGCGCACTATGTACGAGTGTTCGGCTGGATTTACCAATGTGCCCCATGGGCCCCAGCCTAGGGGTGCAGTATCTACGAGTGCAGGGCTGGATTTACCAATAAGCCCCATGGGCCCAAGCCTACGGGCACACTATGTACCAGTGTAGGGTTGTATTTACCAATATGCCCATTGGGCCTCAGCCTAGGGGCCCACTATGTACGATTGTAGGGTTGTATTTACCAATATGCCCCATGGGTCGCAGCCTAGGTGCCCACTATGTACGAGTGTAGAATTGTATTTACCAATATGCCACATGGGCCCCAGCCTAGGGGCGCACTATGTACGAGCGTAGGGTTGTATTTACCAATAGGCCTCTTGGGGCCGAGCCTAGGTGCGCACGATCTACGAGTGTAGGGTTGTATTTACCAATATGCCCCATGGGCCCCAGCCTAGGGGCGCACTATGTACGAGTGTAGAGATGGATATACCAATATGCCCCATGGGCACCAGCCTAGGGGCACACTACCTAAGATTGTAGGGCTGGATTTACCAATAGGCCAAATGGACCCCAGCCTAAGGGGCGCACTATGTACGAGTGTGGGGCTGGATTTACCAATAGGCCCCATGTCCCCCAGCTTTGGGGCGCAATATGTACGAGTATAGGGCTGGATTTACCAGTAGGCCCCATGGGCCCAGCCTAGGGGTGCACTATATACGAGTGTAGAGCTGGATTTACTAATAGGCCCCATGGGCCCCAGGCTAGGGGCGCAGTATCTACGATTGCAGGGCTGGATTTACCAATAGGCCCCATGGGCCCCAGTCTAGGGGCACACTATGTACGAGTGCAGGGCTGGATTTACCAATAGGCCCCATGGATCCCAGCCTAGGGGCACATGGTGTACGAGTGTAGGGTTGTTTTTACCAATTGGCCCTATGATCCCCAGCCTAGGGGGGCACTATGTACGAGTGTAGGGTTGTTTTTACCAATAGGCCCCATTGACCAGCGCCTAGGGGCGCACAATGTACGAGTGTAGGTTTTTTTTTACCAATAGGTCCTCATGGACCCCAGCCTAGGGGCCCACTATGTACGAGTTTAGGGTTGTATTTTCCAATAGGCCCCGTGGACCCCAGCCTAGGGACGCACTATGTGCGAGTGTGGGGTTGCATTTACCAATAGGCCTCATGGACCCCAGCCTAGGGGCACGCTATGAACGAGTGTAGGGCTGGATTTACTAATAGGCTTCATTGACCCCAGCCTAGGGGCGCACTATGTATGAGTGTAGAATTGGATTTACCAATAGGACCCATGGGCCCCAGCCTAGAGGCGCACTATGTACGAGTGTAGGGCTGGATTTACCAATAGGCCTCATGGACCCCAGCCTAGTGGCGCACTATGTATGAGTGTAGAGCTGGATTTACCAATAGGCCCAATGGACCCCAGCCTAGGGGCACACTATGTACGAGTGTAGGGTTGTAGTTACCAATAGGCCTCATGGACCCTACCCTAGGGGCGCACTATTTATGAGTGTAGGGCTGGATTTACCAATAGATCTCTTACACCCCAGCCTAGGGGCGCACTATGTACGAGTGTAGGGCTGGATTTACCAATATGCCCCATGGGCACCAGCCCATGGACGCACTATCTACGAGTGTAGGGCTGGATTTACCAATAGGCCTCATGGACCACAGCCTAGGTGTACACTATATTCGAGTGTAAGGCTGGATTTACCTATATGCCCCATGGACCCCAGCCTAGGGGCGCACTATGTATGAGTGTAGAATTGGATTTACCAATAGGCCCCATGGGCCCCAGCCTAGAGGCGCACTATGTACGAGTGTAGGGCTGGATTTACCAATAGGCCTCATGGACCCCAGCCTAGTGGCGCACTATGTATGAGTGTAGAATTGGATTTACCAATAGGCCTTAATGGGCCCCAGCCTAGAGGCGCACTATGTACGAGTGTAGGCTGGATTTACCAATAGGCCTCATGGACCTCAGCCTAGTGGCGCTCTATGTATGAGTGTAGAGCTGGATTTACCAATAGGCCTCATGGACCCTACCCTAGGGGTGCACTATGTATGAGTGTAGGGCTGGATTTACCAATAGACCTCATGGACCCCAGCCTAGGGGCGCACTATGTACGAGTGTAGGGCTGGATTTACCAATATGCCCCATGGGCACCAGCCTAGGGGCGCACTATCTACGAGTGTAGGGCTGCATTTCCTAATAGGCCCCATGGACCCCTGCCTAGGGGCTTAGTATCTACGATTGTAGGGCTGGATTTACCAATAGGCCCCATGGGCCCCAGCCAAGGGGCACACTAGGTACGAGTGTAGGGTTGTATTTACCAATATGCCCCATGGGCCCCAGCCTAGGGGCACACTATGTACGAGTGTAGGGCTGGATTTACCAATAGGCCTCATCTAGGGGCCGCACTATGTACGAGCATGGGGTTGTATTCACCAATATGCCCCATGGGCCCCAGTCTAGGGGCGCACTATGTGCGATTGTAGTGTTGTATTTACCAATATGCCCCATGGGCCCTAGACTAGGGGCGCACTATGTACGAGTGTAGGGTTGTATTTACCAATATACCCTATGGTCCCCAGCCAAGGGGACCACTATGTACGAGTGTAGGGTTGTATTTTCCAAAAGGCCCCATGGACCCCAGCCTAGGGGCGCACTATGTACGAGTGTAGGGCTGGATTTACCAATAGGCCTCATGGACCCCAGCCTAGGGGCGCGCTATGAACGAGTGTAGGGCTGGATTTACCAATAGGCCTCATGTACCCCAGCCTAGGGGCGCACTATGTATGAGTGCAGAGCTGGATTTACCAATAGGCCCCATGGGCCCCAGCCTAGATGCGCATTAAGTACGAGTGTTGGCTGGATTTACCAATAGGCCTCATGGACCCCAGCCTAGTGGCGCACTATGTATGAATGTAGAGCTGGATTTACTAATAGGCTCAATGGACCCCAGCCTAGGTGCGCACTATGTACGAGTGTAGGGTTGTATTTACCAATAGGCCTCATGGACCCTACCCTAGAGGCGCACTATCTACGAGTTAAGGTCTGGATTTACCAATAGGCCTCATGGACCCCGGCCTAGTGGCGCACTATATATGAGTTTAGTGCTGGATTTACCAATAGGCCCAATGGACCCCAGCCTAGGGGCGCACTATGTACGAGTTTAGGCCTGGATTTACCAATATGCCCCATGGGCCCCAGCAAAGGGGCGCAGTATCTACGAGTGTAGGGCTTGATTTCCCAATAGGCCCCATGGGCCCCAGCCTTGGGGCCTAGTATCTACGAGTGAAGGGCTGGATTTTACAATAGGCCCCATGGGCCCCGGCCAAGGGGCAGACTATATACCAGTGTAGGGATGTATTTACCAATAAGCCCCATGGACCTCAGCCTAGGGGCACAATATGTACGAGTGTAGGGCTGGATTTACCAACAGGCCCCATCCTTGGGGCGCACTGTGTACGAGTATAGGGCTGGATTTACCAGTAGGCCCCATGGGCCCAGCCTAGGGGCGCACTATATACGAGTGTAGAGCTGGATTTACCAATAGGCCCCATGGGCCCCAGCCTAGGGGCGCAGTATCTACGATTGCAGGGCTGGATTTACCAATAGGCCTCATGGGCCCCAGTCTAGGGGCGCACTATCTACGAGTGTAGGTTTGTATTTACCAATATGCCCACTGGGCCCCAGCCTAGGGGCGCACTACGTACGAGTGTAGGGTTGTATTTACCAATAGGCCTCATGGGCCCCAACCTAGGGGCGCACTATGTACGAGTGTTCGGCTGGATTTACCAATGTGCCCCATGGGCCCCAGCCTAGGGGTGCAGTATCTACGAGTGCAGGGCTGGATTTACCAATAAGCCCCATGGGCCCAAGCCTACGGGCACACTATGTACCAGTGTAGGGTTGTATTTACCAATATGCCCATTGGGCCTCAGCCTAGGGGCCCACTATGTACGATTGTAGGGTTGTATTTACCAATATGCCCCATGGGTCGCAGCCTAGGTGCCCACTATGTACGAGTGTAGAATTGTATTTACCAATATGCCACATGGGCCCCAGCCTAGGGGCGCACTATGTACGAGCGTAGGGTTGTATTTACCAATAGGCCTCTTGGGGCCGAGCCTAGGTGCGCACGATCTACGAGTGTAGGGTTGTATTTACCAATATGCCCCATGGGCCCCAGCCTAGGGGCGCACTATGTACGAGTGTAGAGATGGATATACCAATATGCCCCATGGGCACCAGCCTAGGGGCACACTACCTAAGATTGTAGGGCTGGATTTACCAATAGGCCAAATGGACCCCAGCCTAAGGGGCGCACTATGTACGAGTGTGGGGCTGGATTTACCAATAGGCCCCATGTCCCCCAGCTTTGGGGCGCAATATGTACGAGTATAGGGCTGGATTTACCAGTAGGCCCCATGGGCCCAGCCTAGGGGTGCACTATATACGAGTGTAGAGCTGGATTTACTAATAGGCCCCATGGGCCCCAGGCTAGGGGCGCAGTATCTACGATTGCAGGGCTGGATTTACCAATAGGCCCCATGGGCCCCAGTCTAGGGGCACACTATGTACGAGTGCAGGGCTGGATTTACCAATAGGCCCCATGGATCCCAGCCTAGGGGCACATGGTGTACGAGTGTAGGGTTGTTTTTACCAATTGGCCCTATGATCCCCAGCCTAGGGGGGCACTATGTACGAGTGTAGGGTTGTTTTTACCAATAGGCCCCATTGACCAGCGCCTAGGGGCGCACAATGTACGAGTGTAGGTTTTTTTTTACCAATAGGTCCTCATGGACCCCAGCCTAGGGGCCCACTATGTACGAGTTTAGGGTTGTATTTTCCAATAGGCCCCGTGGACCCCAGCCTAGGGACGCACTATGTGCGAGTGTGGGGTTGCATTTACCAATAGGCCTCATGGACCCCAGCCTAGGGGCACGCTATGAACGAGTGTAGGGCTGGATTTACTAATAGGCTTCATTGACCCCAGCCTAGGGGCGCACTATGTATGAGTGTAGAATTGGATTTACCAATAGGACCCATGGGCCCCAGCCTAGAGGCGCACTATGTACGAGTGTAGGGCTGGATTTACCAATAGGCCTCATGGACCCCAGCCTAGTGGCGCACTATGTATGAGTGTAGAGCTGGATTTACCAATAGGCCCAATGGACCCCAGCCTAGGGGCACACTATGTACGAGTGTAGGGTTGTAGTTACCAATAGGCCTCATGGACCCTACCCTAGGGGCGCACTATTTATGAGTGTAGGGCTGGATTTACCAATAGATCTCTTACACCCCAGCCTAGGGGCGCACTATGTACGAGTGTAGGGCTGGATTTACCAATATGCCCCATGGGCACCAGCCCATGGACGCACTATCTACGAGTGTAGGGCTGGATTTACCAATAGGCCTCATGGACCACAGCCTAGGTGTACACTATATTCGAGTGTAAGGCTGGATTTACCTATATGCCCCATGGACCCCAGCCTAGGGGCGCACTATGTATGAGTGTAGAATTGGATTTACCAATAGGCCCCATGGGCCCCAGCCTAGAGGCGCACTATGTACGAGTGTAGGGCTGGATTTACCAATAGGCCTCATGGACCCCAGCCTAGTGGCGCACTATGTATGAGTGTAGAATTGGATTTACCAATAGGCCTTAATGGGCCCCAGCCTAGAGGCGCACTATGTACGAGTGTAGGCTGGATTTACCAATAGGCCTCATGGACCTCAGCCTAGTGGCGCTCTATGTATGAGTGTAGAGCTGGATTTACCAATAGGCCTCATGGACCCTACCCTAGGGGTGCACTATGTATGAGTGTAGGGCTGGATTTACCAATAGACCTCATGGACCCCAGCCTAGGGGCGCACTATGTACGAGTGTAGGGCTGGATTTACCAATATGCCCCATGGGCACCAGCCTAGGGGCGCACTATCTACGAGTGTAGGGCTGCATTTCCTAATAGGCCCCATGGACCCCTGCCTAGGGGCTTAGTATCTACGATTGTAGGGCTGGATTTACCAATAGGCCCCATGGGCCCCAGCCAAGGGGCACACTAGGTACGAGTGTAGGGTTGTATTTACCAATATGCCCCATGGGCCCCAGCCTAGGGGCACACTATGTACGAGTGTAGGGCTGGATTTACCAATAGGCCTCATCTAGGGGCCGCACTATGTACGAGCATGGGGTTGTATTCACCAATATGCCCCATGGGCCCCAGTCTAGGGGCGCACTATGTGCGATTGTAGTGTTGTATTTACCAATATGCCCCATGGGCCCTAGACTAGGGGCGCACTATGTACGAGTGTAGGGTTGTATTTACCAATATACCCTATGGTCCCCAGCCAAGGGGACCACTATGTACGAGTGTAGGGTTGTATTTTCCAAAAGGCCCCATGGACCCCAGCCTAGGGGCGCACTATGTACGAGTGTAGGGCTGGATTTACCAATAGGCCTCATGGACCCCAGCCTAGGGGCGCGCTATGAACGAGTGTAGGGCTGGATTTACCAATAGGCCTCATGTACCCCAGCCTAGGGGCGCACTATGTATGAGTGCAGAGCTGGATTTACCAATAGGCCCCATGGGCCCCAGCCTAGATGCGCATTAAGTACGAGTGTTGGCTGGATTTACCAATAGGCCTCATGGACCCCAGCCTAGTGGCGCACTATGTATGAATGTAGAGCTGGATTTACTAATAGGCTCAATGGACCCCAGCCTAGGTGCGCACTATGTACGAGTGTAGGGTTGTATTTACCAATAGGCCTCATGGACCCTACCCTAGAGGCGCACTATCTACGAGTTAAGGTCTGGATTTACCAATAGGCCTCATGGACCCCGGCCTAGTGGCGCACTATATATGAGTTTAGTGCTGGATTTACCAATAGGCCCAATGGACCCCAGCCTAGGGGCGCACTATGTACGAGTTTAGGCCTGGATTTACCAATATGCCCCATGGGCCCCAGCAAAGGGGCGCAGTATCTACGAGTGTAGGGCTTGATTTCCCAATAGGCCCCATGGGCCCCAGCCTTGGGGCCTAGTATCTACGAGTGAAGGGCTGGATTTTACAATAGGCCCCATGGGCCCCGGCCAAGGGGCAGACTATATACCAGTGTAGGGATGTATTTACCAATAAGCCCCATGGACCTCAGCCTAGGGGCACAATATGTACGAGTGTAGGGCTGGATTTACCAACAGGCCCCATCCTTGGGGCGCACTGTGTACGAGTATAGGGCTGGATTTACCAGTAGGCCCCATGGGCCCAGCCTAGGGGCGCACTATATACGAGTGTAGAGCTGGATTTACCAATAGGCCCCATGGGCCCCAGCCTAGGGGCGCAGTATCTACGATTGCAGGGCTGGATTTACCAATAGGCCCCATGGGCCCCAGCCAAGGGGCACACTATGTACGAGTGTAGGGTGGTATTTACCAATAGGCCCCATGGGCCCCAGCCTAGGGGCCTACTATGTACGAGTGCAGGGCTGGATTTACAAATAGGCTCCATGTGCCCCAGCCTAGGGGCACACTACGTACGAGTATAGGGTTGTATTTACCAATATGCCCCATGGACCGCAGTATAGGGGCACATTATGTACGGGTGTAGGATTGTATTTACCAATTTGCCCCATGGGCCCCAGTCTAGGGGCACACTATGTGCGAGTGCAGGGCTGGATTTACCAATAGGCCCCATGGACCCCAGCCTAGGGGCGCACTATGTATGATTTTAGGGTGGTTTCTACCAATAGGCTTCATTGACCCCAGCCTGGCGGCGACTATGTACGAGTGTAGGGTTATATTTATCAATATACACCATGGGCCCCAGTCTAGGGGCACACCGTGTACGAGTGCAGGCTTGTATTTACCAATATGTCCCATGGGCCCCAGTATAGGGGCGCACTATGTACGAGTGTAGGTTTGTATTTACCAATATACACAATGGGCCCCTGCCTAGGGGCGCACTTTGTACGAGTGTAAGGCTGGATTTACCCATATGCCCCACGGGCCCCAGCCTAGGGGCGCAGTATCAACGAGTGTAGGGCTGGATTTCCAAATAGGCCCCATGGGCCCCAGCCTAGGGGCACACTATGTACGAGTGTAAGGCTGGATTTACCAATAGGCCTCATGGGCCCAAGCCTACGGGCACACTATGTACGAGTGTAGGGTTTTATTTACCAATATGCCCCATGGGCCCCAGCCTAGGGCCGCACTATGTACGAGTGTAGGGTTGTATTTACCAATATGCCCCATGGGCCCCAGCCTAGGGGCGCACTATAGTAGGGGGGTAGTGGCGCTTCTGCCCCCCCTCCTACCATTACTCCCACTACTGTACTTTCTCAGCCATGTTAAATAATGAATATCTCGCGACCCCATGGTCCGATTTTGACATGCGTCATATCGTTGGACTCGAACTGACGTCCTATTTCCAATGGACCACTCATTTCAACCCCTAAACAAAACCTACCGCTGCTAGGGGGTGAAATTGTAATTTTTTAGTGAATGTCTCTTATCAAATGCGACATGTATAAGGTGCGCTGGTAAAATGAACTTAAACGTTGTTGCTCATATCGCGCATGCGTTTTTCTGGCTGCCGCTATGGATTAACATTTTGGTTATGGTTTTGTACGCATGCGCACTTGGGATTTTTGTAAGAGGGCGAGCTCTTTGAAAAAAAATGATTGATAAGAAGGGGTTTTGGTGGTGAGGAGAGAACCAGATAGTCGCCCACTTTCCTACGAAGTTTGCCGATATCTCTCGAACGCAAGGTCGGATTTGGACGTGTGACGAGTCAAATCGCTTGTCTCGAAGCCCTATACATGTTATTAATAGGTTAAAGTTTTGAGAATGAGGGAAACAGGCTTTTTGGGGGTAAAACCGTGATTTTAGACTTTTTCCGATATTTCACGAATGCCTGGTCGGATTTGGTCCGGCGACGTGTCAAATGGCTTGTCTAGAAACCCTGTTTATTTTGGTAATAGGTTAAAGTTATTGAGAATGAGGAAAACAGAATGTTTTGGGGTAAAACCGTGATTTTAAACTTTTTGCTATATTTCGCGAACCAATCACGCTAGAGGTGTGTACGAGGGGTCCAAAGACTCGGGCTGACGTCCTCTTTACTATGGACTACTTGTTATATTTTAAAAAATTTGTAAACTCGTTTTTGGGGTAAACAAGTGTTTTTGTGATTTTTGCTGATAACTCACGAACCAATAAGCCTAGAGACAAGTGCGAGGTGTCATTTTTTTATTGCGTTGCCCTCTTGCCTAGGATGTTCGTGTTGAGCAGGAATGAAAAACCAATTTGAGGTGAAACCATGATTTAAACCTTTTGCTTTATCTCGCAAACCCATAACGCTAGAGACGTGTACGAGGTGTCCTAGGACTCGGGATCACTCTACCTTTTAGAAACTATGTATGACATTTTGACTAAGGGCCTAACGCCATACATGTTGAAAAAAATCTTTATCGATACCTGTTTATAATGGTCATGAAGCGTGATGGTAGAGAGAGACGATACTGCTGGGTGAGTGTGTTTCAACGAACCTGTCGCTGACCACGGTGGCTGTGTTCAATAGATCAATCGCTATTTCGACGGGTCGGTTTATGACAGAGCGAGGGTGCGGTTTTTTCACATCTTTTACCCTCGAAGGGGATCTTTGACGTGTAAACGGTGATGAGAACTTGGTTCTACGTTGGTCGAAGCGAGTAGAGAAAACAAACTTGCAGAGGAGCAGGAGGTGAATGTCATTTGAGCCTATTGGAAGGCGCTGATCTGACTTGACAAGAAGTGCAATGGAAAAATGACAATGACACTTGAAGGTGAAATAATCTGACCATTGTGGTGGCAGGGAAGAGCGAAAGGCATGTGAACACATGTGAAACCACATGTAGGCTAAACAAGTGACATCCTGTCTTGCTTCGTACGTGACAAAATGCAAGTTCATGTGAAATTTGATCTGCCACAGGTGTTCGCCTGGGACGTTAGCTGTCCACGTGCACGATAACAGTTAACAAGTCACATCCTGTTTTGCTTCGTACGTGACAAAATGCAAGTTGACGTGAAATTTGATCTGCCACATGTGTTCACCTTGGACGTTAGCTGTCCACGTGACCGATAACAGGATGTTCAATGCGTGGGAAAAATGATTATACATGCAATGTAACATATATATATAAAGACATGTCGTTATCATTTCCACTCTCACTTAGGTGACTACCTTTGAACACATTGCCTTGCATGAAACCCCTGGTCTTGTTTAACAGTTTTGGTGTTGGTGGAAAATACTTAACCTTGTTGTGGGGTAGGTATTTATTTATATATTTATTCATTTATACATTTATTGATTTATATATATGTTTACAAGCAATTATTTATTGATTAGGTAATTAATGATTTTATTTATTTATTTGTTTGCAGATAATCGGTATACCTTACATGTCTGAGAGAAAAGAAACCATTGCACTTTTGAGCCCACTAGAAGGAAACAGCAACAACCCACTGCAAGTAAAGGTGAGATGAATTTTTTAAACTAACTTGTTTCATTATTTTGTTTTATGTTTTATTTTATGAAATGCATGTATTAACCTGAATTTAGGTATTTATAGCGGTTTATTTTATTTATTCTTAGAAACTTGGAAAGAAAAGCCTTACCGCCGTAGCAGTTGCTGAAAAAAAAACGAAACGCACTAAAGCGAAACCACTGCCAAAGAGTGAACTGTTTAAAACTCAGGTAAGTCTAACTTAAAAATGCTATTCCATTTTACCACTACTGAAAAATCGTAGACAAAAAAAATTCATTACCTGTAAATGACTGGGACAATGATTGCTTTCTTGATTAATGGCTATGTTGTTGTTGTTGTTGACTGGGAAAAGTACAAGGCCATGTTGGATTTTCTAAAAATAAAAAATAAAAAAAATAATTTAAGTGTGGTTCCCTATGAACTCAACGAATATCCACAGGTTTGAACATGATAATGTGAACAAACTGACATGACATTCATTTTTGTTTATATATTGGTTAAAGGGGGATGTAAATGACTAAAGCTTTATAAAAAGAAAAATAAGTGCATGGGTTAATGTTAGTGCCAACATACAGTTTATTTTAATGGTGTTTTGATATATTAATGTCAATAAACGTTAAAGTTAAATTACAAGTATTGATTGATTGATTGATTGATTGATTGAGTGATTGGTTATTTTGTTTGCTTTTAGGTGTCGTCATGCGCCATTAACGTAAAGAACAGACAGTGAACAAGCATACATTGTGCTTTAAAGTACTCTGTGCAACGTTAATAACTTACAATAAGAAAAAGTTTTATTATAACACATGGCGTTAGTACCAAATACAACAAGTGAGCAAGTTGGTTTACCACGTGGGTTAAATTTAAAATTAGAACATAACCGTTGGTTAACATTTGAATCCTGGCCTGTAGGCTTTTTGTCGACACATGAACTTGCAAAAGCAGGTTTTTTTACTGTGGTGCGCTGTGTGTTTTGTCGTATTGAACTTTCCCACTGGGAAGAAGGGGATGATCCCTTTAGAGACCATTTGCGATGGTCTCCTTGTTGTCCTTACATGCTTGGAAAACAAGTGGGTAACATACCTGTGTATTCATTTTACCGAACCACAATACCATTGGCCGCTACTTACGTTGCTGAATCACAAATAAATAATAATAATGATGTATTACCAGCCAACGGTAGTGTCGATATATGTGGTCCATATGCCATAGACAGTGTTGAATTGGCGTGTGCTTTGGAAAAATTGGGAGTTTGCAAGACTAAAGCACTAGCACACCTAGAGTACAGCTCTGTTGAAAAACGTTTAGAATCTTATAAAAATGTTTGGCCTTTAATATTAAAACACCTTACCAAACAGCTAAGTGAAGCTGGATTTTTTTATACTGGTGAAGGGGATAAAACTATATGTTTTTATTGTGGATTTGCTTTAAAGGATTGGCAAATGACTGATGACCCTTTAGTGCAACACGCTCGTTGGTTACCAAACTGTAAATACATGGTGTTGCTTAAAGGTCAGGAATTTGTGAACACTATTCGTAAAGAAAACATGATTGCAGCACAAGACATAAAAGTGCCTTTAGAGTTAGAACACGCAGAGCAAATACATAAGGCTGAAAGAAAAGACTTGCCTCACGAACAGATACAAAAGTGTAACCAACAATTATGTAAAATTTGTTATCAAGATGAACTAGGTGTTGTATTTTTGCCTTGTGGACACATGATAGCCTGTGTCAAGTGTGCATTAGAACTCAACACTTGTGCTATATGCAGAAAAGCAGTATCTGCTACAGTTAGGGCATTTCTTTCATAACTAGTATAATTTATTCGCCATGCATAGTGCAAAATCCCTAATTGCACAATATTATTAAAACTGTTTTAGAGTTTAATAGGTATGCTTTTCTTTTGTTTATAGACTACTACAATGAATGTTTTGAATGCTGTGGGACAATCGTGTGGCTTAGATACAAAGAAGCTCAGCGAATTGCCAACGCATATTCCATTCCGCATTATCAAGATTCGGAAATTGAAAACAGCATATGGTGATCGTGTACTTTGTGTATGTGAAAACTTTGAGACATTTCTGCCTATACGGTTTAATGATATGTCGGAAAGTGTTTTTGATGAAGTCAATAATGCTGTGCAACCTGTACACTTAATTTATGAAGGTTTTAAAAACAATAGGTGCATGATTCGTTTTAATTAAATAAAAAAGTCAAATAATAATAGAAGATATAAGTCATGACAATGGACTGAAAGAAAAAATAAGTGTATAGAATAATAATGTCTTAGTGTTTAGTATTGTCTTAAAAATATTAACATGAAACCAAAAAAATTGTATATAAAGTTTGTAAATAAATGAAAATAATGGTACAATGTTGTTTTATTTTCAATAGAAGTCAGAATATTTAACATTGCAGAGTATACATGATTATGACAATAAAAATAACCCTTAATACAAGTCTTTGCCTTTACGATAGTGTGTTATAGTTTTAAAAACAAAGCTTGTTGTAGATTTTTTTCTTCCACGGTAAACAATAGGCATGAAAACGTTATTGTCCTGTTTTGGATCATTATCACTATAATAATCATAAGCAGCATGATCTATATCACTATTATTATAATCACTATAATTATACTCAACATTACTAAAACCAGTTAAATATTCCTGGTCCTCTTCCTGTTCCTCTTCCTCTTCCTCTTCCTCTACAGTGTCCTCATGTAGAGTCAGCGTGGCTTTTGATAATGTTAAGGATTTTTTGAACATTGAATTATTTTCAATAGTAGTATTGTTTTGTAGCACTTGCTTTTTAACATTTTCATGATTTTCTGTTGACAGCAACAGTGTTTCATGCAGTACACTACAATGATGATCACTGACACTTAAAACCACACTATTTTTGCTTTTTAGCTCATTGCGACATTGTTTTGAACGTTGTTTTGTACAACGCCAAATAACAGTTCCATTTTTATTGGTTCTTTTCACAATATATGAATATCCTTTATAGAATGCATGAGGCTTACCACACCTAGTCACAGATACTTCCATATCAACTGTCAAGCTTCGACTAAGCTCTAGTAAAGACAACTTGGTAATAAGAACAATAGATTAATATGCGAGCATATATGGGTGCAAATGTGGGAGCAAAAAAAGTGGGAGCAAAAGGTGGGAGCAAAAATTGGGAGCAAAAAAGTGGGAGCAAAACTTGGGAGCAAAAATTGGGAGCAAAAAGTGGGAGCATATATGGGTGCAAATGTGGGAGCAAAATGTGGGAGCAAAAATTGGGAGCAAAAAGTGGGAGCAAAAATTGGGAGCAAAAATTGGGAGCAAAAAGTGGGAGCAAAATGTGGGAGCATATATGGGTGCAAATGTGGGAGGAAAAAATTGGGAGCAAAAAGTGGGAGCAAAAATTGAGAGCAAAAAGTGGGAGCAAAAAGTGGGAGCAAAATTTGAGAGCAAAAAGTGGGAGCAAAAAAAAGTAGGAGCAAGTATGGGAGCAAATGTGAAAGCAAAAGTGGGAGCATGTATGGGAGCATATGTGAAAGCAAAAGTGGGAGCAAAAAAGTGAGAGAAAAAAGTGGGAGCAAAAAGTGTAAGCAAAAGTGGGAGCAAATATGAGAGCAAAAAAGTAGGAGCAAGTATGGGAGCAAATGTGAAAGCAAAAGTGAGAGCAAAAAGTGAAAGAAAAAAAAGTGGGAGCAAAAAGTGTAAGCAAAAGTGGGAAGCAAATATGAGGGCAAAAAAAGTGTGAGCAAATGAGGGAGCAAAAAGTGGGAGCAAAAAAGTGAGAGCTAAAAGTGTAGCAAAAGTGGGAGCAAAAAATTGAGAGCAAAAATTGGAAGCAAAAATTGGGAGCAAAAAGTGGGATCAAAAGAAAGTAGGAGCAAGTATGAGAGTAAATGTGAAAGCAAAAGTGGGAGCAAGTAAGGGAGCAAATGTGAAAGCAAAAGTGGGAGCAAAAAGTGAGAGAAAGAAGTGAGAGCAAAAAGTGTAAGCAAAAGTGGGAGCAAATATGAGAGCAAAAAAAAGTAGGAGCAAGTATGGGAGCAAATGTGAAAGCAAAAGTGGGAGCAAAAAGTGAGAGAAAAAAAGCGGGACCAAAAAGTGTAAGCAAAAGTGGGAGCAAATATGAGAGCAAAGAAAAGTGGGAGCAAAAATGTGGGAGCAAAAAGTGGGAGCAAAACGTGTAAGCATAAGTGGGAGCAAACAAGTGTGAGCAAATATGGGAGCAGAAACTGGGAGCAAATGTGCAAGCAAAAGTGGGAGCAAAAAGAGCGAGCAAAAGTGAGTACACAAAGTGGGAGCAAAATGTGTAAGTAAAAACTGGGGGCAAATGCAGTGTTTTACTAAAACAATCTCCCCTAACCTAACCTAACCTAACTTCACCCAACCTAATTTCACCTAACCTAACTTCACCTAACCTAATCTTCCAACTCTCAGATCAAAAATTAAATTCTGGCCATAGTCGAGTTGGAACCCAAAACCTCTGGGATAACACCCAAATATACTAGCCACTACACCGCGAAATGGGCAAATTATCATGCAACACAACACGAAAATTAAAAGTTTTCTGTTGTGTAACTCATTGGCTGACAACCATAGTTGAGAATTCAAACCCAAGACCTCAGGACTTTTGTTTTGAACATTATCAGAAATATTATTCCATTTACATTTTGCTGTTGCTTATAGTTATAAGAGTTGGCATTAATATGGGAGCAAAAGTGAAAGCAAAAAGTGGGTGCAAGCGTGGCTGGTTGTAGAGACTTTCATATCAACTAATACACATAAATTAAATTTTATTAAAGTGACTTGGCTAGTAATAATAATATTAACAGTTAAAAAATCAAGGAATTGATATTTTTAAGGGTGTAATTTCCAAAGTACTGTCAAGAATAATAATTACATGAACAGATTCCAAGAAATCTAGAGTGCATTTAAGGTTAATGATTGGCTAGGAGTGAGATAGAGCTAGCTAACCTAAGTTAACCTCAGCTCAGTAAACCTAACCTTGTCACATAACATGTTCTACAAGTATAGACTTGCTTTGAGACTGGCTATGACGTCACAGATGAATGGCGGTGGGAGGCTGGCAAAAGGAAAATATTTTTGTGTAATAAAAAGTCATGTCCCACGCTTTGAACATCCTGTTATCGGTCACGTGGACAGCTAACGTCCAAGGTGAACACCTGTGGCAGATCAAATTTCACGTCAACTTGCATTTTGTCACGTACGAAGCAAAACAGGATGTGACTTGTTAACAGTAATCGTGCACGTGGACAGCTAACGTCCCAGGCGAACACCTGTGGCAGATCAAATTTCACATGAACTTGCATTTTGTCACGTACGAAGCAAGACAGGATGTCACTTGTTTGGCCTACATGTGGTTTCACATGTGTTCACATGCCTTTCGCTCTTCCCTGCCACCACAATGGTCAGATTATTTCACCTTCAAGCGTCATTGTCATTTTTCCATTGCACTTGTTGTCAAGTCAGATCAGCGCCTTCCAATAAGCTCAAATGACATTCACCTCCTGCTCCTCTGCAAGTTTGTTTTCTCTACTCGCTTCGACCAACATAGAACCAAGTTCTCATCACCGTTTACACGTCAAAGATCCCCTTCGAAGGTAAAAGATGTGAAAAAAGGACCCTCGCTCTGTCATAAACCGACCCGTCGAAATATCGATTGATCTATTGAACACAGCCACCGTGGTCAGCGACAGGTTCGTTGAAACACACACACCCAGCCGTATCGTCTCTCTCAACCACCACGCTTCATAAACATTATAAACAGGTAAAGAAAAAGAAAAAGTTTTTTCAACATGTATGGCGTTAGGCCCTTTGTGAATTATTTTTTGAAAAAAAAATATCTACCACATTAGAAAGGGGGCGTTAGACCGAGTCCTAGTACACCTCGTACACGTCTCTAGCGTTATTGGTTCGTGAGATATCTGCAAAAATCACAAAAAAACACGTGTTTACCCCAAAATCGAGTTTTCCAAATTTTTTAAAAATTACAACGAATGGTCCATAGCAAAGAGGACGTCACCCTGAGTCCTTGGACCCGTCGTGCACGCCTCTAGCATGATTGGTTCGCGAGATATAGCAAAACGTTTAAAATCACGTTCATACCCCAAAACATTGTTTCCCTCATTCTCAAAAACTTTCGAGACAAGCCATTTGACACGTCATGGGACCAAATCCGACCATGCATTCGTGAGATATCGGAAAAAGTCTAAAATCATGGTTTTATCCCCAAAAGATCCGTTTCCCTCATTCTCAAAACTTTAACCTATTAATAACATATATAGGGTTTCGAGACAAGCGATTTGACACGTCACACGTCCAAATCCGACCTTGCGTTCGAGAGATATCGGCAAACTTCGTAGGAAAGTAGGCGACTATCTGGTTCTCTCCTCACCACCAAAACCCCTTCTTATAATAATTTTTTTTCCAAAGAGCTCGCCCTCTTACAAAAATCCCAAGTGCGCATGCGTACAAAACAAAAACAAAAATGTGGATCCATATCGTCAGCGAGAAAAACGCATGCGCGATATGAGCAACAACGTTTAAGTTCATTTTAGCAGCACACCTTATACATGTCACATTTGAAAAGAGACTTTCACAAAAAAAAAAAAAATCACCCCTAGTAGGGGTAGATTTTATTTAGGGGTTGAAATGAGTGGTCCATTGGAAAGAGGGCGTCAGCCCGAGTTCAACGACACCTCATTTGTCAAAATCGGACCATGCTTTCGAGAAATATTAATAAACAAAAAGTGTGTACTTACTTTTGGAACAGACATTGCCTTAGAACTCGCATCACTCCACTACTCACTATGTACGAGTGTAGGGTTGTATTTACCAATATGCCCCATGGGCTCCAGCCTAGGGGCGCACTATGTACGAGTGTAGGGTTGTATTTACCAATAGGCCTCATGGGCCCCAGCCTAGGGGCGCAATATCTACGAGTGTAGGGTTGTATTTACCAATATTCCCCATGGGCCCCAGGCTCGGGGCGCACTATGTACGAGTGTAGGGCTGGATTTACCAATATGCCCCATGGGCACCAGCCTCGGGGCGCACTATGTACGAGTGTAGGGCTGGATTTACCAATATGCCCCATGGGCACCAGCCTAGGGGCGCACTATGTACGAGTGTAGGGCTGGATGTACCAATATGCCCCATGGGCACCAGCCTAGAGGCGCACTATCTACGAGTGTAGGGCTGGATTTACCAATAGGCCCCATGGGTCCCGGCTTGGGGCGCATTATGTACGATTATAGGGCTGAATTTACCAGTAGGCCCCATGGGCCCAGCCTAGGGGCGCACTATATACGAGTGTAGAGCTGGATTTACCAATTGGCCCCATGGGCCCCAGCCTAGGGGCGCAGTATCTACGATTGCAGGGCTGGATTTACCAATAGGCCCCATGGGCCCCAGCCAAGGGGCACAATATGTACGAGTGTAGGGTTGTATTTACCAATAGGCCCCATGGGTCCCAGCTTAGGGGCGCACTATGTACGAGTGCAGGGCTGGATTTACCAATAGGCCCCATGGGCCCCAGCCTAGGGGCACACTATGTATGAGTATAGGGTTGTATTTACCAATATGCCCCATGGACCCTAGTCTAGGGATACATTATGTACGGGTGTAGGGTTGTATTTACCAATATGCCCCATGGGCCCCTGTCTAGGGGCACACTATGTACGAGTGCATGGCTCGATTTACCAATAGGCCCCATGGACCCCAGCCTAGGGGCGCACTATGTGCGAGTGTAGAGTTGTTTTTGCCAATAGGCCCCATTGACCCCAGCCTAGGGGCGCAATATGTACGAGTGTAGGGTTGTTTTTACCAATAGGCCTCATGGACCCAAGCCTAGGGGCCCACTATGTACGAGTGTAGGGTTGTATTTTCCAATAGGCCCCATGGACCTCAGCCTAGGGGCGCACTATTTACGAGTGTAGGGCTGGATTTACCAATAGGCCTCATGGACCCCAGCCTAGGGGGGCGCTATGAACGAGTTTAGGGCTGGATTTACCAATAGGCCTCATGGACCCCAGCCTAGTGGCGCACTATGTATGAGTGTAGAATTGGATTTACAAATAGGCCCCATGGGCCCAATTTTAGAGGCGCACTATGTACGAGTGTAGGGCTGGATTCACCAATAGGCCTCATGGACCCCAGCCTAGTGGCGCACTATGTATGAGTGTAGAGCTGGATTTACCAATAGGCCCAATGGACCCCAGGCTAGGGGTGCACTATGTACGAGTGTAGGGTTGTATTTACCAATAGGCCTCATGGACCCTACCCTAGGGGCGCACTATTTATGATTGTAGGGCTGGATTTATAAATAGACCTCATGGACCCCAGCCTAGGGGCGCACTATGTACGAGTGTAGGGCTGGATTTACCAATATGCCCCATGGGCACCGGACCAGGGGCGCACTATCTACGAGTGTAGGGCTGGATTTACCAATAGGCCTCACGAACCCCAGCCTATGGGCGCACTATTTACGAGTGTAAGGCTGGATTTTCCAATATGCCCCATGGGCCCCAGCCTAGGGGCGCTGTATCTACGACTGTAGGGCTGGATTTCCTAATAGGCCCCATTGGCCCCAACCTAAGGGCGTAGTAACTACGCTGGCAGGGCTGGATTTACCAATAGACCCCATGGGCCCCTGCCAAGGGGCACACTATGTACGAGTATAGGGTTGTATTTACCAATATGCCCCATGGACCCCACCTTGGGGCACATTATGTACGGGTGTAGGGTTGTATTTACCAATATGCCCCATGGGCTCCAGTCTAGGGGCACACTATGTACGAGTGCAGGGCTGGGTTTACCAATAGGCCCCATGGGCCCCAGCCTGGGGGCGCACTATGTACGAGTGTAGGGTATTTTTTACCAATAGGCCCCATTCACCCCAGCCTAGCGGCGACTATGTACGAGTGTAGGGTTGTATTTACCAAAATACACCATGGGCCCCAGTCTAGGGGCACACTGTGTATGAGTACAGACTTGTATTTACCAATATGTCCCTTGGGCCCCAGTCTAGGGGCACACTATGTACGAGTGCAGGGCTGGATTTACCAATAGGTCCCATGGATCCCAGCCTAGGGAAACATTGTGAACGAGTGTAGGGTTGTTTTTACCTTTAGGCCCCATGGACCCCAGCCTAGGGGGGCACTATGTACGAATGTAGGGTTGTTTTTACCAATAGGCCTCATGGACCCCAGCCTAGGGGCCCACTATGTACGAGTGTAGGGTGGTATTTTCCAATAGGCCCCATGGACCTCAGCCTAGGGGCGCACTATGTACGAGTGTAGGGCTGGATTTACCAATAGGCCTCATGGACCCCAGCCTAGGGGCGCGCTATGAATGAGTGTAGGGCTGGATTTACCAATAGGTCTCATGGACCCCAGCCTAGTGGCGCACTATGTATGAGTGTAGAATTGGATTTAACAATAGGCCCGATGGGCCCCATCGTAGAGGCGCACTAAGTACGAGTGTACGGCTGGATTTACCAATAGGCCTCATGGACCCCAGCCTAGTGGCTCACAATGTATGAGTGTAGAGCTGGATTTACCAATAGGCCTCATGGACCCCAGCCTAGTGGCGCACTCTGTATGAGTGTAGAATTGGATTTACCAATAGGCCCGATGGGCCCCATCCTAGAGGCGCACTATGTACGAGTGAAGGGTTGTTTTTACCAATAGGCCCCATTCACCCCGGATTAGCCGCTACTTTGTACGAGTGTAGGGTTGTATTTACCAATATACACCATGGGCCCCAGTCTAGGGTCACACTGTGTACGAGTGCAGGCTTGTATTTACCAATATGTCGCATGGGCCCCGGTCTAGGGGCACACTATGTACGAGTGCAGGGCTGGATTTACCAATAGGTCCCATGGATCCCAGCCTAGGGGAACATTGTGAACGAGGGTAGGGTTGTTTTTACCTTTAGGCCCCATGGACCCCAGCCTAGGGGGGCACTATGTACGAGTGTAGGGTTGTTTTTACCAATAGGCCCCATTGACCCCAGCCTAGGGCGCAATATGTACGAGTGTAGGGTTGTTTTTTCCAATAGGCCTCATGGACCCCAGCCTAGGGGCCAACTTAGTACGAGTGTAGGGTTGTATTTTCCAATAGGCCCCATGGACCTCAGCCTAGGGGCGCACTATATACGAGTGTAGGGCTGGATTTACCAATAGACCTCATGGACCCCAGCCTAGGGGCGCGCTATGAACGAGTGTTGGGCTGGATTTAGCAATAGGCCACATGGACCCCAGCCTAGTGGCGCACTATGTATGAGTGTAGAATTGGATTTACCAATAGGCCTCATTGACCCCAGCCTAGTGGCGCACTATGTATGAGTGTAGAGCTGGATTTACCAATAGGCCCAATGGACCCCAGGCTAGGGGTGCACTATGTACGAGTGTTGGGTTGTATTTACCAATAGGCCTCATGGACCCTACCCTAGGGGCGCACTATGTATGATTGTAGAGCTGGATTTACCAATAGACCTCATGGACCCCAGCCTAGGGGCGCACTATGTACGAGTGTAGGGCTGGATTTACCAATATGCCCCATGGGCACCAGCCCAGGGGCGCACTGTCTACGAGTGTAGGGATGGATTTACCAATAGGCCTCATGAACCCCAGCCCATGGGCGCACTATGTACGAGTGTAAGGCTGGATTTACCAATATGCCCCATGGGCCCCAGCCTAGGGGCGCAGTATCTACGACTGTAGGGCTGGATTTCCTAATAGGCCGCATGGGCCCCAGCCTAGGGGCGTAGTATCTACGATTGCAGGGCTGGATTTACCAATAGGCTCCATGGGCCCCAGCCAAGGGGCACACTATGTACGAGTATAGGGTTGTATTTACCAATATGCCCCATGGGCCCCAGTCTAGGGGCACACTATGTACGAGTGCAGGGCTGGATTTACCAATAGGTCCCATGGATCCCAGCCTAGGGAAACATTTTGAACGAGTGTAGGGTTGTTTTAACCTTTAGGCCCCATGGACCCCAGCCTAGGGGGGCACTATGTACGAGTGTAGGGTTGTTTTTACCAATAGGCCTCATGGACCCCAGCCTAGGGGCCCAGTTTGTACGAGTGTAGGGTGGTATTTTACAATAGGCCCCATGGACCTCAGCCTAGGGGCGCACTATGTACGAGTGTAGGGCTGGATTTACCAATAGGCCTCATGGACCCCGGCCTAGGAGCGCGCTATGAACGAGTGTAGGGCTGGATTTACCAATAGGTCTCATGGACCCCAACCTAGTGGCGCACTATGTATGAGTGTAGAATTGGATTTACCAATAGGTCCGATGGGCCCCATCCTAGAGGCGCACTATGTACGAGTGTACGGCTGGATTTACCAATAGGCCTCATGGACCCCAGCCTAGTGGCCCACTATGTATGAGTGTAGAGCTGTATTTAACTATAGGCCTCATGGACCCCAGCCTAGTGGCGCACTATGTATGAGTGTAGAATTGGATTTACCAATAGGCCCGATGGGCCCCATCCTAGAGGCGCACTATGTACGAGTGTAGGGTTGTTTTTACCAATAGGCCCCGTTCACCCCAGCCTAGCGGCGACTATGTACGAGTGTACGGTTGTATTTACCAATATACACCATGGGCCCCAGTCTAGGGTCACACTGTGTACGAGTGCAGGCTTGTATTTACCAATATGTCGCATGGGCCCCAGTCTAGGGGCACACTATGTACGAGTGCAGGGTTGGATTTACCAATAGGTCCCATGGATCCCAGCCTAGGGGAACATTGTGAACGAGTGTAGGGTTGTTTTAACCTTTAGGCCCCATGGACCCCAGCCTAGGGGGGCACTATGTACGAGTGTAGGGTTGTTTTTACCAATAGGCCCCACTGACCCCAGCCTAGGGCGCAATATGTACGAGTGTAGGGTTGTTTTTACCAATAGGCCTCATGGACCCCAGCCTAGGGGCCAACTATGTACGAGTGTAAGGTTGTATTTTCCAATAGGCCCCATGGACCTCAGCCTAGGGGCGCACTATGTACGAGTGTAGGGCTGGATTTACCAATAGGCCTCATGGACCCCAGCCTAGTGGCGCACTATGTATGAGTGTAGAGGTGGATTTACCAATAGGCCCAATGGACCCCAGGCTAGGGGTGCACTATGTACGAGTGTAGGGTTGTATTTACCAATAGGCCTCATGGACCCTTCCCTAGGGGCGCACTATGTATGATTGTAGGGCTGGATTTACCAATAGGCCCAATGGATCCCAGGCTAGGGGTGCACTATGTACGAGTGTAGGGTTGTATTTACCAATAGGCCTCATGGACCCTACCCTAGGGGGGCACTATGTATGATTGTAGGGCTGGATTTACCAATAGACCTCATGGACCCCAGCCTAGTGGCGCACTATGTATGAGTGTAGAATTGGATTTACCAATAGGCCTCATGGACCCCAGCCTAGTGGCGCACTATGTATGAGTGTAGAGCTGGATTTACCAATAGGCCCAATGGACCCCAGGCTAGGGGTGCACTATGTACGAGTGTAGGGTTGTATTTACCAATAGGCCTCATGGACCCTACCCTAGGGGCGCACTATGTATGATTGTAGGGCTGGATTTACCAATAGACCTCATGGACCCCAGCCTAGGGGCGCACAATGTACGAGTGTAGGGCTGGATTTACCAATATGCCCCATGGGCACCAGCCCAGGGGCGCACTGTCTACGAGTGTAGGGCTGGATTTACCAATAGGCCTCATGGACCCCAGCCTAGTGGCGCACTATGTATGAGTGTAGAGCTGGATTTACCAATATGCCCCATGGGCCCCAGCCTAGGGGCGCAGTATCTACGACTGTAGGGCTGGATTTCCTAATAGGCCGCATGGGCCCCAGCCTAGGGGCGTAGTATCTACGATTGCAGGGCTGGATTTACCAATAGGCCCCATGGGCCCCAGCCAAGGGGCACACTATGTACGAGTATAGGGTTGTATTTACCAATATGCCCCATGGGCCCCAGTCTAGGGGCACACTATGTACGAGTGCAGGGCTGGGATTACCAATTGGCCCCATTGACCCCAGCCTAGCGGCGACTATGTACAAGTGTAGGGTTGTATTTACCAATATACACCATGGGCCCCAGTCTAGGGGCACACTGTGTACGAGTGCAGGCTTGTATTTACCAATATGTCCCATGTGCCCCAGTCTAGGGGCACACTATGTACGAGTGCAGGGCTGGATTTACCAATAGGCCCATGGATCCCAGCCTAGGGGAACATTGTGAACGAGTGTATGGTTGTTTTTACCGTTAGGCCCCATGGACCCCAGCCTAGGGCGCACTATGTACGAGTGTAGGGTTGTTTTTACCAATAGGCCTCATGGACCCCAGCCTAGGGGCCCAATATGTACGAGTATAGGGTTGTATTTACCAATATCCCCCATTGACCCCAGCCTAGGGGCGCACTATGTACGAGTGTAGGGTTGTTTTTAGCAATAGGCCTCATGGACCCCAGCCTAGGGGCCCAATATGTACGAGTATATGGTTGTATTTACCAATAGACCCCATGGCCCCAGCCTAGGGGCTCACTCTGTTCGAGTGTAGAGCTGGATTTACCAATAGGCCCCATGGGTCCCAGCCTAGGGGCGCAGTATCTATGAGTGCAGGGCTGGATTTACCAATAGGCCCCACGGCCCCAGCCTAGGTGCACACTATGTACGAGTGTAGGATTGTATTTACCAATAGGCCCCATGGCCCCAGCCTAGGGGAACACTGTGTACGAGTGTAGGGCTGGATTTACCAATATGCCCCATGGGCCCCAGCCAATGGGCTCACTATGTACGAGTGTAGGGTTGTATTTACAATATGCCCCATGGGCCCCAGCCAAGGGGCGCAGTATCTACGGGTGTAGGGCTGGATTTCCTAATAGGCCGCATGGGCCCCAGACTAGGGGCGTAGTATCTACGATTGCAGGGCCGGATTTACCAATAGGCCCCATGGGCCCCAGCCAAGGGGCACACTATGTACGAGTGTAGGGTTGTATTTACCAATATGCCCCATGGGCCCCAGCCAAGAGGCGCAGTATCTACGGGTGTAGGGCTGGATTTACCAATAGGCCCCATGAGCCTCAGCATAGGGGGCGCTATGAACGAGTGTAGGGCTGGATTTACCAATAGGTCTCATGGACCCCAGCCTAGTGGCGCACTATGTATGAGTGTAGAATTGGATTTACCAATAGGCCCGAAGGTCCCCATCCTAGGGGCGCACTATGTACGAGTGTACGGCTGGATTTACTAATAGGCCTCATGGACCCCAGCCTAGTGGCGAAATATGTATGAGTGTAGAATTGGATTTACCAATAGGCCCGATGGGCCCCATCTTAGAGGCGCACTATGTACGAGTGTAGGGTTGTTTTTACCAATAGGCCCCATTCACCCCAGCCTAGCGGCGACTATGTACGAGTGTAGGGTTGTATTTACCAATATACACCATGGGCCCCAGTCTATGGTCACACTGTGTACGAGTGCAGGCTTGTATTTACCAATATGTCGCATGGGCCCCAGTCTAGGGGCACACTATGTACGAGTGCAGGGGTTGGATTTACCAATAGGTCCCATGGATCCCAGCCTAGGGGAACATTGTGAACGAGTGTAGGGTTGTTTTAACCTTTAGGCCCCATGGACCCCAGCCTAGGGGGGCACTATGTACGAGTGTAGGGTTGTTTTTACCAATAGGCCCCATTGACCCCAGCCTAGGGCGCAATATGTACGAGTGTAGGGTTGTTTTTACCAATAGGCCTCATGGACCCCAGCCTAGGGGCCCACTATGTACGAGTGTAGGGTTGTATTTTCCATTAGGCACCATGGACCTCAGCGTAGGGGCGCACTATGTACGAGTGTAGGGCTGGATTTACCAATAGGCCTCATGGACCCCAGCCTAGGGGCTCGCTATGAACGAGTGTAGGGCTGGATTTAGCAATAGGCCTCATGGACCCCAGCCCAGTGGCGCAATATGTATGAATGTAGAATTGGATTTACTAATAGGCCCGATGGGCCCCATCCTAGAGGCGCACTATGTACGAGTGTACGGCTGGATTTACCAATAGGCCTCATGGACCCCAGCCTAGTGGCCCACTATGTATGAGTGTAGAGCTGTATTTAACTATAGGCCTCATGGACCCCAGCCTAGTGGCGCACTATGTATGAGTGTAGAATTGGATTTACCAATAGGCCTCATGAACCCCAGCCCATGGGCGCACTATGTACGAGTGTAAGGCTGGATTTCCTAATAGGCCGCATGGGCCCCAGCCTAGGGGCTTATTATCTACGATTGCAGGGCTGGATTTATCAATAGGCCCCATGGGCCCCAGCCAAGGGGCACACTATGTACGAGTATAGGGTTGTATTTACCAATATGCCCCATGGGCCCCAGTCTAGGGGCACACTATGTACGAGTGCAGGGCTGGATTTACCAATAGGTCCCATGGATCCCAGCCTAGGGAAACATTTTGAACGAGTGTAGGGTTGTTTTAACCTTTAGGCCCCATGGACCCCAGTCTAGGGGGGCACTAGGTACGAGTGTAGGGTTGTTTTTACCAATAGGCCTCATGGACCCCAGCCTAGGGGCGCGCTATGAACGAGTGTAGGGCTGGATTTACCAATAGGTCTCATGGACCCCAACCTAGTGGCGCACTATGTATGAGTGTAGAATTGGATTTACCAATAGGCCCGATGGGCCCCATCCTAGAGGCGCACTATGTACGAGTGTACGGCTGGATTTACCAATAGGCCTCATGGACCCCAGCCTAGTGGCCCACTATGTATGAGTGTAGAGCTGTATTTAACTATAGGCCTCATGGACCCCAGCCTAGTGGCGCACTATGTATGAGTGTAGAATTGGATTTACCAATAGGCCCGATGGGCCCCATCTTAGAGGCGCACTATGTACGAGTGTAGGGTTGTTTTTACCAATAGGCCCCATTCACCCCAGCCTAGCGGCGACTATGTACGAGTGTAGGGTTGTATTTACCAATATACACCATGGGCCCCAGTCTAGGGTCACACTGTGTACGAGTGCAGGCTTGTATTTACCAATATGTCGCATGGGCCCCAGTCTAGGGGCACACTATGTACGAGTGCAGGGGTTGGATTTACCAATAGGTCCCATGGATCCCAGCCTAGGGGAACATTGTGAACGAGTGTAGGGTTGTCTTAACCTTTAGGCCCCATGGACCCCAGCCTAGGGGGGCACTATGTACGAGTGTAGGGTTGTTTTTACCAATAGGCCCCACTGACCCCAGCCTAGGGCGCAATATGTACGAGTGTAGGGTTGTTTTTACCAATAGGCCTCATGGACCCCAGCCTAGGGGCCAACTATGTACGACTGTAAGGTTGTATTTTCCAATAGGCCCCATGGACCTCAGCCTAGGGGCGCACTATGTACGAGTGTAGGGCTGGATTTACCAATAGGCCTCATGGACCCCAGCCTAGTGGCGCACTATGTATGAGTGTAGAGCTGGATTTACCAATAGGCCCAATGGACCCCAGGCTAGGGGTGCACTATGTACGAGTGTAGGGTTGTATTTACCAATAGGCCTCATGGACCCTTCCCTAGGGGCGCACTATGTATGATTGTAGGGCTGGATTTACCAATAGGCCCAATGGACCCCAGGCTAGGGGTGCACTATGTACGAGTGTAGGGTTGTATTTACCAATAGGCCTCATGGACCCTACCCTAGGGGCGCACTATGTATGATTGTAGGGCTGGATTTACCAATAGACCTCATGGACCCCAGCCTAGTGGCGCACTATGTATGAGTGTAGAATTGGATTTACCAATAGGCCTCATGGACCCCAGCCTAGTGGCGCACTATGTATGAGTGTAGAGCTGGATTTACCAATAGGCCCAATGGACCCCAGGCTAGGGGTGCACATTGTACGAGTGTAGGGTTGTATTTACCAATAGGCCTCATGGACCCTACCCTAGGGGCGCACTATGTATGATTGTAGGGCAGGATTTACAAATAGACCTCATGGACCCCAGCCTAGGGGCGCACAATGTACGAGTGTAGGGCTGGATTTACCAATATGCCCCATGGGCACCAGCCCAGGGGCGCACTGTCTACGAGTGTAGGGCTGGATTTACCAATAGGCCTCATGAACCCCAGCCCATGGGCGCACTATGTACGAGTGTAAGGCTGGATTTACCAATATGCCCCATGGGCCCCAGCCTAGGGGCGCAGTATCTACGACTGTAGGGCTGGATTTCCTAATAGGCCGCATGGGCCCCAGCCTAGGGGCGTAGTATCTACGATTGCAGGGCTGGATTTACCAATAGACCTCATGGACCCCAGCCTAGGGGCGCACAATGTACGAGTGTAGGGCTGGATTTAACAATATGCCCCATGGGCCCCAGCCAAGGGGCACACTATGTACGAGTATAGGGTTGTATTTACCATTATGCCCCATGGGCCCCAGTCTAGGGGCACACTATGTACGAGTGCAGGGCTGGGATTACCAATTGGCCCCATTGACCCCAGCCTAGCGGCGACTATGTACAAGTGTAGGGTTGTATTTACCAATATACACCATGGGCCCCAGTCTAGGGGCACACTCTGTACGAGTGCAGGCTTGTATTTACCAATATGTCCCATGGGCCCCAGTCTAGGGGCACACTATGTACGAGTGCAGGGCTGGATTTACCAATAGGCCCATGGATCCCAGCCTAGGGGAACATTGTGAACGAGTGTAGGGTTGTTTTTACCTTTAGGCCCCATGGACCCCAGCCTAGGGCGCACTATGTACGAGTGTAGGGTTGTTTTTACCAATAGGCCTCATGGACCCCAGCCTAGGGGCCCAATATGTACGAGTATAGGGTTGTATTTACCAATATCCCCCATTGACCCCAGCCTAGGGGCGCACTATGTACGAGTGTAGGGTTGTTTTTAGCAATAGGCCTCATGGACCCCAGCCTAGGGCCCAATATGTACGAGTATATGGTTGTATTTACCAATAGACCCCATGGCCCCAGCCTAGGGGCGCACTCTGTACGAGTGTAGAGCTGGATTTACCAATAGGCCCCATGGGTCCCAGCCTAGGGGCGCAGTATCTATGAGTGCAGGGCTGGATTTACCAATAGGCCCCATGGCCCCAGCCTAGGTGCACACTATGTACGAGTGTAGGATTGTATTTACCAATAGGCCCCATGGCCCCAGCCTAGGGGAACACTGTGTACGAGTGTAGGGCTGGATTTACCAATATGCCCCATGGGCCCCAGCCAATGGGCACACTATGTACGAGTGTAGGGTTGTATTTACAATATGCCCCATGGGCCCCAGCCAAGGGGCGCAGTATCTACGGGTGTAGGGCTGGATTTCCTAATAGGCCGCATGGGCCCCAGACTAGGGGCACACTATGTACGGGTGTAGGGTTGTATTTACCAATAGGCCCCATGAGCCCCAGCATAGGGGCGCGCTATGAACGAGTGTAGGGCTGGATTTACCAATAGGTCTCATGGACCCCAGCCTAGTGGCGCACTATGTATGAGTGTAGAATTGGATTTACCAATAGGCCCGAAGGTCCCCATCCTAGGGGCGCACTATGTACGAGTGTACGGCTGGATTTACTAATAGGCCTCATGGACCCCAGCCTAGTGGCGCACTATGTATGAGTGTAGAGCTGGATTTACCAATAGACCTCATGGACCCCAGCCTAGTGGCGCACTATGTATGAGTGTAGAATTGGATTTACCAATAGGCCCCATTCACCCCAGCCTAGCGGCGACTATGTACGAGTGTAGGGTTGTATTTACCAATATACACCATGGGCCCCAGTCTAGGGTCACACTGTGTACGAGTGCAGGCTTGTATTTACCAATATGTCGCATGGGCCCCAGTCTAGGGGCACACTATGTACGACTGCAGAGCTGGATTTTCCAATAGGTCCCATGGATCCCAGCCTAGGGGAACATTATGAACGAGTGTAGGGTTGTTTTTACCTTTAGGCCCCATGGACCCCAGCCTCGGGGGGCACTATGTACGAGTGTAGGGTTGTTTTTACCAATAGGCCCCATTGACCCCAGCCTAGGGCGCAATATGTACGAGTGTAGGGTTGTTTTTACCAATAGGCCTCATGGACCTCAGCCTAGGGGCGCACTATATACGAGTGTAGGGCTGGATTTACCAATAGGCCTCATGGACCCCAGCCTAGGGGCTCGCTATGAACGAGTGTAGGGCTGGATTTAGCAATAGGCCTCATGGACCCCAGCCTAGTGGCGCAATATGTATGAGTGTAGAATTGGATTTACCAATAGGCCCGATGGGCCCCATCCTAGAGGCGCACTATATACGAGTGTAGGGCTGGATTTACCAATAGGCCTCATGGACCCCAGCCTAGTGGCGCACTATGTATGAGTGTAGAGCTGGATTTACCAATAGGTCCAATAAACCCCAGGCTAGGGGTGCACTATGTACGAGTGTAGGGTTGTATTTACCAATAGGCCTCATGGACCCTACCCTAGGGGCGCACTATGTATGATTGTAGGGCTGGATTTACCAATAGACCTCATGGACCCCAGCCTAGGGGCGCACTATGTACGAGTGTAGAATTGGATTTACCAATAGGCCTCATGGACCCCAGCCTAGTGGCGCACTATGTATGAGTGTAGAGCTGGATTTACCAATAGGCCCAATGGACCCCAGGCTAGGGGTGCACTATGTACGAGTGTAGGGTTGTATTTACCAATAGGCCTCATGGACCCTACCCTAGGGGCGCACTATGTATGATTGTAGGGCTGGATTTACCAATAGACCTCATGGACCCCAGCCTATGGGGCGCACTATGTACGAGTGTAGGGCTGGATTTACCAATATGCCCCATGGGCACCAGCCCAGGGGCGCACTGTCTACGAGTGTAGGGCTGGATTTACCAATAGGCCTCATGAACCCCAGCCCATGGGCGCACTATGAACGAGTGTAAGGCTGGATTTACCAATATGCCCCATGGGCCCCAGCCTAGGGGCGCAGTATCTACGACTGTAGGGCTGGATTTCCTAATAGGCCGCATGGGCCCCAGCCTAGGGGCGTAGTATCTACGATTGCAGGGCTGGATTTACCAATAGGCCCCATGGGCCCCAGCCAAGGGGCACACTATGTACGAGTATAGGGTTGTATTTACCAATATGCCCCATGGGCCCCAGTCTAGGGGCACACTATGTACGAGTGCAGGGCTGGGATTACCAATTGGCCCCATTGACCCCAGCCTAGCGGCGACTATGTACGAGTGTAGGGTTGTATTTACCAATATACACCATGGGCCCCAGTCTAGGGGCACACTGTGTACGAGTGCAGGCTTGTATTTACCAATATGTCCCATGGGCCCCAGTCTAGGGGCACACTATGTACGAGTGCAGGGCTGGATTTACCAATAGGCCCATGGATCCCAGCCTAGGGGAACATTGTGAACGAGTGTAGGGTTGTTTTTACCTTTAGGCCCCATGGACCCCAGCCTAGGGCGCACTATGTACGAGTGTAGGGTTGTTTTTACCAATAGGCCTCATGGACCCCAGCCTAGGGGCCAATATGTACGAGTATAGGGTTGTATTTACCAATATCCCCCATTGACCCCAGCCTAGGGGCGCACTATGTACGAGTGTAGGGTTGTTTTTAGCAATAGGCCTCATGGACCCCAGCCTAGGGGCCCAATATGTACGAGTATATGGTTGTATTTACCAATAGACCCCATGGCCCCAGCCTAGGGGCGCACTCTGTACGAGTGTAGAGCTGGATTTACCAATAGGCCCCATGGGTCCCAGCCTAGGGGCGCAGTATCTATGAGTGCAGGGCTGGATTTACCAATAGGCCCCATGGCCCCAGCCTAGGTCCACACTATGTACGAGTGTAGGATTGTATTTACCAATAGGCCCCATGGCCCCAGCCTAGGGGAACACTGTGTACGAGTGTAGGGCCGGATTTACCAATATGCCCCATGGGCCCCAGCCGAGGGGCACACTATGTACGAGTGTAGGGTTGTATTTACCAATATGCCCCATGGGCCCCAGCCAAGGGGCGCAGTATCTACGGGTGTAGGGCTGGATTTCCTAATAGGCCGCATGGGCCCCAGCCTAGGGGCGTAGTATCTACGATTGCAGGGCTGGATTTACCAATAGGCCCCATGGGCCCCAGCCAAGGGGCACACTATGTACGAGTGTAGGGTTGTATTTACCAATATGCCCCATGGGCCCCAGCCAAGGGGCGCAGTATCTACGGGTGTAGGGCTGGATTTACCAATAAGCCCCATGAGCCCCAGCCTAGGGGCGCGCTATGAACGAGTGTAGGGCTGGATTTACCAATAGGTCTCATGGACCCCAGCCTAGTGGCGCACTATGTATGAGTGTAGAATTGGATTTACCAATAGGCCCGAAGGGCCCCATCATAGGGGCGCACTATGTACGAGTGTACGGCTGGATTTACTAATAGGCCTCATGAACCCCAGCCTAGTGGCGCACTATGTATGAGTGTAGAGCTGGATTTACCAATAGACCTCATGGACCCCAGCCTAGTGGCGCACTATGTATGAGTGTAGAATTGGATTTACCAATAGGCCCCATTCACCCCAGCCTAGCGGCGACTATGTACGAGTGTAGGGTTGTATTTACCAATATACCCCATGGGCCCCAGTCTAGGGTCACACTGTGTACGAGTGCAGGCTTGTATTTACCAATATGTCGCATGGGCCACAGTCTAGGGGCACACTATGTACGACTGCAGAGCTGGATTTTCCAATAGGTCCCATGGATCCCAGCCTAGGGGAACATTGTGAACGAGTGTAGGGTTGTTTTTACCTTTAGGCCCCATGGACCCCAGCCTAGGGGGGCACTATGTACGAGTGTAGGGTTGTTTTTACCAATAGGCCCCATTGACCCCAGCCTAGGGCGCAATATGTACGAGTGTAGGGTTGTTTTTACCAATAGGCCTCATGGACCCCAGCCTAGGGGCCCACTATGTACGAGTGTAGGGTTGTATTTTCCATTAGGCACCATGGACCTCAGCCTAGGGGCGCACTATGTACGAGTGTAGGGCTGGATTTACCAATAGGACTCATGACCCCAGCCTAGGGGCTCGCTATGAACGAGTGTAGGGCTGGATTTAGCAATAGGCCTCTTGGACCCCAGCCTAGTGGCGCAATATGTATGAGTGTAGAATTGGATTTACCAATAGGCCCGATGGGCCCCATCCTAGAGGCGCACTATATACGAGTGTAGGGCTGGATTTACCAATAGGCCTCATGGACCCCAGCCTAGTGGCGCACTATGTATGAGTGTAGAGCTGGATTTACCAATAGGTCCAATAGACCCCAGGCTAGGGGTGCACTATGTACGAGTGTAGGGTTGTATTTACCAATAGGCCTCATGGACCCTGCCCTAGGGGCGCACTATGTATGATTGTAGGGCTGGATTTACCAATAGACCTCATGGACCCCAGCCTAGGGGCGCACTATGTACGAGTGTAGGGCTGGATTTACCAATATGCCCCATGGGCACCAGCCCATGGGCGCACTGTCTACGAGTGTAGGGCTGGATTTACCAATAGGCCTCATGAACCCCAGCCCATGGGCGCACTATGTACGAGTGTAAGGCTGGATTTACCAATATGCCCCATGGGCCCCAGCCTAGGGGCGCAGTATCTACGAATGTAGGGCTGGAATTCCTAATAGGCCCCATGGGCCCCAGCCTAGGGGCGTAGTATCTACGATTGCAGGGCTGGTATTACCAATAGGCCCGATGGGCCCCAGCCAAGGGGCACACTATGTACGAGAATAGGGTTGTATTTACCAATATGCCCCATGGACCCCAGTCTAGGGGCACATTATGTACGGGTGTAGGGTTGTATTTACCAATATGCCCCATGGGCTCCAGTCTAGGGGCACACTATGTACGAGTGCAGGGCTGGGTTTACCAATAGGCCCCATGGGCCCCAGCCTAGGAGCGCACTATGTACGAGCGTAGGGTATTTTTTACCAATAGGCCCCATTCACCCCAGCCTAGCGGCGACTATGTACGAGTGTAGGGTTGTATTTACCAATATACACCATGGGCCCCAGTCTAGGGTCACACTGTGTACGAGTGCAGGCTTGTATTTACCAATATGTCGCATGGGCCCCGGTCTAGGGGCACACTATGTACGAGTGCAGGGCTGGATTTACCAATAGGTCCCATGGATCCCAGCCTAGGGGAACATTGTGAACGAGTGTAGGGTTGTTTTTACCTTTAGGCCCCATGGACCCCAGCCTAGGGGGGCACTATTTACGAGTGTAGGGTTGTTTTTACCAATAGGCCCCATTGACCCCAGCCTAGGGCGCAATATGTACGGGTGTAGGGTTGTTTTTACCAATAGGCCTCATGGACCTCAGCCTAGGGGCCAACTATGTACGAGTGTAGGGTTGTATTTTCCAATAGGCCCCATGGACCTCAGCCTAGGGGCGCTCTATATACGAGTGTAGGGCTGGATTTACCAATAGACCTCATGGACCCCAGCCTAGGGGCGCGCTATGAACGAGTGTTGGGCTGGATTTAGCAATAGGCCTCATGGACCCCAGCCTAGTGGCGCACTATGTATGAGTGTAGAATTGGATTTACCAATAGGCCTCATTGACCCCAGCCTAGTGGCGCACTATGTATGAGTGTAGAGCTGGATTTACCAATAGGCCCAATGGACCGCAGGCTAGGGGTGCACTATGTACGAGTGTTGGGTTGTATTTACCAATAGGCCTCATGGACCCTACCCTAGGGGCGCACTATGTTTGATTGTAGAGCTGGATTTACCAATAGACCTCATGGACCCCAGCCTAGGGGCGCACTATGTACGAGTGTAGGGCTGGATTTACCAATATGCCCCACGGGCACCAGCCCAGGGGCGCACTGTCTACGAGTGTAGGGCTGGATTTACCAATAGGCCTCATGAACCCCAGCCCATGGGCGCACTATGTACGAGTGTAAGGCTGGATTTTCCAATATGCCCCATGGGCCCCAGCCAAGGGGCGCAGTATCTACGACTGTAGGGCTGGATTTCCTAATAGGCCGCATGGGCCCCAGCCTAGGGGCGTAGTATCTACGATTGCAGGGCTGGATTTACCAATAGCCTCCATGGGCCCCAGACAAGGGGCACACTATGTACGTGTATAGGGTTGTATTTACCAATATGCCCCATGGGCCCCAGTCTAGGGGCACACTATGTACGAGTGCAGGGCTGGATTTACCAATAGGTCCCATGGATCCCAGCCTAGGGAAACATTGTGAACGAGTGTAGGGTTGTTTTAACCTTTAGGCCCCATGGACCCCAGCCTAGGGGGGCACTATGTACGAGTGTAGGGTTGTTTTTACCAATAGGCCTCATGGAATCCAGCCTAGGGGCCCACTAAGTACGAGTGTAGGGTGGTATTTTCCAATAGGCCCCATGGACCTCAGCCTAGGGGCGCACTATGTACGAGTGTAGGGCTGGATTTACCAATAGGCCTCATGGACCCCAGGTTAGGGGCGCGCTATGAACGAGTGTAGGGCTGGATTTACCAATAGGTCTCATGGACCCCAACCTAGTGGCGCACTATGTATGAGTGTAGAATTGGATTTACCAATAGGCCCGATGGGCCCCATCCTAGAGGCGCACTATGTACGAGTGTACGGCTGGATTTACCAATAGGCCTCATGGACCCCAGCCTAGTGGCCCACTATGTATGAGTGTAGAGCAGTATTTAACTATAGGCCTCATGGACCCCAGCCTAGTGGCGCACTATGTATGTGTGTAGAATTGGATTTACCAATAGGCCTGATGGGCCCCATCCTAGAGGCGCACTATGTACGAGTGTAGGGTTGTTTTTACCAATAGGCCCCATTCACCCCAGCCTAGCGGCGACTATGTACGAGTGTAGGGTTGTATTTACCAATATACACCATGGGCCCCAGTCTAGGGTCACACTGTGTACGAGTGCAGGCTTGTATTTACCAATATGTCGCATGGGCCCCAGTCTAGGGGCACACTATGTACGAGTGCAGGGTTGGATTTACCAATAGGTCCAATGGATCCCAGCCTAGGGGAACATTATGAACGAGTGTAGGGTTGTTTTAACCTTTAGGCCCCATGGACCCCAGCCTAGGGGGGCACTATGTACGAGTGTAGGGTTGTTTTTACCAATAGGCCCCACTGACCCCAGCCTAGGGCGCAATATGTACGAGTGTAGGGTTGTTTTTTCCAATAGGCCTCATGGACCCCAGCCTAGGGGCCAACTATGTACGAGTGTAGGGCTGGATTTACCAATAGGCCTCATGGACCCCAGCCTAGTGGCGCACTATGTATGAGTGTAGAGCTGGATTTACCAATAGGCCCAATGGACCCCAGGCTAGGGGTGCACTATGTACGAGTGTAGGGTTGTATTTACCAATAGGCCTCATGGACCCTTCCCTAGGGGCGCACTATGTATGATTGTAGGGCTGGATTTACCAATAGGCCCAATGGACCCCAGGCTAGGGGTGCACTATGTACGAGTGTAGGGTTGTATTTACCAATAGGCCTCATGGACCCTACCCTAGGGGCGCACTATGTATGATTGTAGGGCTGGATTTACCAATAGACCTCATGGACCCCAGCCTAGTGGCGCACTATGTATGAGTGTAGAATTGGATTTACCAATAGGCCTCATGGACCCCAGCCTAGTGGCGCACTATGTATGAGTGTAGAGCCTGATTTACCAATAGGCCCAATGGACCCCAGGCTAGGGGTGCACTATGTACGAGTGTAGGGTTGTATTTACCAATAGGCCTCATGGACCCTACCCTAGGGGCGCACTATGTATGATTGTAGGGCTGGATTTTCCAATAGACCTCATGGACCCCAACCTAGGGGCGCACTATTTACGAGTGTAGGGCTGGATTTACCAATATGCCCCATGGGCACCAGCCCAGTGGCGCACTGTCTACGAGTGTAGGGCTGGATTTACCAATAGGCCTCATGAACCCCAGCCCATGGGCGCACTATGTACGAGTGTAGGGCTGGATTTACCAATATGCCCCATGGGCCCCAGCCTAGGGGCGCAGTATCTACGACTGTAGGGCTGGATTTCCTAATAGGCCGCATGGGCCCCAGCCTAGGGGCGTAGTATCTACGATTGCAGGGCTGGATTTACCAATAGGCCCCATGGGCCCCAGCCAAGGGGCACACTATGTACGAGTATAGGGTTGTATTTACCAATATGCCCCATGGGCCCAAGTCTAGGGGCACACTATGTACGAGTGCAGGGCTGGGATTACCAATTGGCCCCATTGACCCCAGCCTAGCGGCGACTATGTACGAGTGTAGGGTTGTATTTACCAATATACACCATGAGCCCCAGTCCTGGGGCACACTGTGTACGAGTGCAGGCTTGTATTTACCAATATGTCCCATGGGCCCCAGTCTAGGGGCACACTATGTACGAGTGCAGGGCTGGATTTACCAATAGGCCCATGGATCCCAGCCTAGGGGAACATTGTGAACGAGTGTAGGGTTGTTTTTACCTTTAGGCCCCATGGACCCCAGCCTAGGGCGCACTATGTACGAGTGTAGGGTTTTTTTTACCAATAGGCCCCATGGGCCCCAGCCAAGGGGCACACTATGTACGAGAGTAGGGTTGTATTTACCAATATGCCCCATGGGCCCCAGCCAAGGGGCGCAGTATCTACGGGTGTAGGGCTGGATTTACCAATAGGCCCCATGAGCCCCAGCCTAGGGGCGCGCTATGAACGAGTGTAGGGCTGGATTTACCAATAGGTCTCATGGACCCCAGCCTAGTGGCGCACTATGTATGAGTGTAGAATTGGATTTACCAATAGGCCCGAAGGGCCCCATCCTAGGGGCGCGCTATGTACGAGTGTACGGCTGGATTTACTAATAGGCCTCATGGACCCCAGCCTAGTGGCGCACTATGTATGAGTGTAGAGCTGGATTTACCAATAGACCTCATGGACCCCAGCCCAGTGGCGCACTAAATATGAGTGTAGAATTGGATTTACCAATAGGCCCCATTCACCCCACACTAGCGGCGACTATGTACGAGTGTAGGGTTGTATTTACCAATATACACCATGGGCCCCAGTCTAGGGTCACACTGTGTACGAGTGCAGGCTTGTATTTACCAATATGTCGCATGGGCACCAGTCTAGGGGCACACTATGTACGACTGCAGAGCTGGATTTTCCAATAGGTCCCATGGATCCCAGCCTAGGGGAACATTGTGAACGAGTGTAGGGTTGTTTTTACGTTTAGGCACCATGGACCCCAGCCTACGGGGGCACTATGTACGAGTGTAGGGTTGTTTTTACCAATAGGCCCCATTGACCCCAGCCTAGGGCGCAATATGTACGAGTGTAGGGTTGTTTTTACCAATAGGCCTCATGGACCCCAGCCTAGGGGCCCACTATGTACGAGTGTAGGGTTGCATTTTCCATTAGGCACCATGGACCTCAGCCTTGGGGCGCACTATGTACGAGTGTAGGGCTGGATTTACCAATAGGCCTCATTGACCCCAGCCTAGGGGCTCGCTATGAACGAGTGTAGGGCTGGATTTAGCAATAGGCCTCATGGACCCCAGCCTAGTGGCGCACTATGTATGAGTGTAGAATTGGATTTACCAATAGGCCCGATGGGCCCCATCCTAGAGGCGCACTATATACGAGTGTAGGGCTGGATTTACCAATAGGCCTCATGGACCCCAGCCTAGTGGCGCACTGTGTATGAGTGTAGAGCTGGATTTACCAATAGGTCCAATAGACCCCAGGCTAGGGGTGCACTATGTACGAGTGTAGGGTTGTATTTACCAATAGGCCTCATGGACCCTACCCTAGGGGCGCACTATGTATGATTGTAGGGCTGGATTTACCAATAGACCTCATGGACCCCAGCCTAGGGGCGCACTATGTACGAGTGTAGGGCTGGATTTACCAATATGCCCCATGGGCACCAGCCCATGGGCGCACTGTCTACGAGTGTAGGGCTGGATTTACCAATAGGCCTCATGAACCCCAGCCCATGGGCGCACTATGTACGAGTGTAAGGCTGGATTTACCAATATGCCCCATGGGCCCCAGCCTAGGGGCGCAGTATCTACGACTGTAGGGCTGGAATTCCTAATAGGCCCCATGGGCCCCAGCCTAGGGGCGTAGTATCTACGATTGCAGGGCTGGGTTTACCAATAGGCCCCATGGGCCCCAGCCAAGGGGCACACTATGTACGAGTATAGGGTTGTATTTACCAATATGCCCCATGGACCCCAGTCTAGGGGCACATTATGTACGGGTGTAGGGTTGTATTTACCAATATGCCCCATGGGCCCCAGTCTAGGGGCACACTATGTACGAGTGCAGGGCTGGGATTACCAATAGGCCCCATGGACCCCAGCCTAGGGGCGCACTATGTACGAGTGTAGGGTTGTTTTTACCAATAGGCCCCATTGACCCCAGCCTAGCGGCGACTATGTACGAGTGTAGGGTTGTATTTACCAATATACACCATGGGCGCCAGTCTAGGGGCACACTGTGTACGAGTGCAGGCTTGTATTTACCAATATGTCCCATGGGCCCCAGTCTAGGGGCACACTATGTACGAGTGCAGGGCTGGATTTACCAATAGGCCCATGGATCCCAGCCTATGGGAACATTGTGAACGAGTGTAGGGTTGATTTTACCTTTAGGCCCCATGGACCCCAGCCTAGGGCGCACTATGTACGAGTGTAGGGTTGTTTTTACCAATAGGCCTCATGGACCCCAGCCTAGGGGCCCAATATGTACGAGTATAGGGTTGTATTTACCAATATCCCCCATTGACCCCAGCCTAGGGGCGCACTATGTACGAGTGTAGGGTTGTTTTTAGCAATAGGCCTCATGGACCCCAGCCTAGGGGCCCAATATGTACGAGTATATGGTTGTATTTACCAATAGACCCCATGGCCCCAGCCTAGGGGCGCACTCTGTACGAGTGTAGAGCTGGATTTACCAATAGGCCCCATGGGTCCCAGCCTAGGGGCGCAGTATCTATGAGTGCTGGGCTGGATTTACCAATAGGCCCCATGGCCCCAGCCTAGGTGCACACTATGTACGAGTGTAGGATTGTATTTACCAATAGGCCCCATGGCCCCAGCCTAGGGGAACACTGTGTACGAGTGTAGGGCTGGATTTACCAATATGCCCCATGGGCCCCAGCCAAGGGGCATACTATGTACGAGTGTAGGGTTGTATTTACCAATATGCCCCATGGGCCCCAGCCAAGGGGCGCAGTATCTACGGGTGTAGGGCTGGATTTCCTAATAGGCCGCATGGGCCCCAGCCTAGGGGCGTAGTATCTACGATTGCAGGGCTGGATTTACCAATAGGCCCCATGGGCCCCAGCCAAGGGGCACACTATGTACGAGTGTAGGGTTGTATTTACCAATATGCCCCATGGGCCCCAGCCAAGGGGCGCAGTATCTACGGGTGTAGGGCTGGATTTATCAATAGGCCCCATGAGCCCCAGCCTAGGGGCGCGCTATGAACGAGTGTAGGGCTGGATTTACCAATAGGTCTCAAGGACCCCAGCCTAGTGGCGCACTATGTATGAGTGTAGAATTGGATTTACCAATAGGCCCGAAGGGCCCCATCCTAGGGGCGCACTATGTACGAGTGTACGGCTGGATTTACTAATAGGCCTCATGGACCCCAGCCTAGTGGCGCACTATGTATGAGTGTAGAGCTGGATTTACCAATAGACCTCATGGACCCCAGCCTAGTGGCGCACTATGTATGAGTGTAGAATTGGATTTACCAATAGGCCCCATTCACCCCACCCTAGCGGCGACTATGTACGAGTGTAGGGTTGTATTTACCAATATACACCATGGGCCCCAGTCTAGGGTCACACTGTGTACGAGTGCAGGCTTGTATTTACCAATATGTCGCATGGGCCCCAGTCTAGGGGCACACTATGTACGACTGCAGAGCTGGATTTTCCAATAGGTCCCATGGATCCCAGCCTAGGGGAACATTGTGAACGAGTGTAGGGTTGTTTTTACGTTTAGGCACCATGGACCCCAGCCTACGGGGGCACTATGTACGAGTGTAGGGTTGTTTTTACCAATAGGCCCCATTGACCCCAGCCTAGGGCGCAATATGTACGAGTGTAGGGTTGTTTTTACCAATAGGCCTCATGGACCCCAGCCTAGGGGCCCACTATGTACGAGAGTAGGGTTGCATTTTCCATTAGGCACCATGGACCTCAGCCTAGGGGCGCACTATGTACGAGTGTAGGGCTGGATTTACCAATAGGCCTCATTGACCCCAGCCTAGGGGCTCGCTATGAACGAGTGTAGGGCTGGATTTAGCAATAGGCCTCATGGACCCCAGCCTAGTGGCGCAATATGTATGAGTGTAGAATTGGATTTACCAATAGGCCCGATGGGCCCCATCCTAGAGGCGCACTATATACGAGTGTAGGGCTGGATTTACCAATAGGCCTCATGGACCCCAGCCTAGTGGCGCACTGTGTATGAGTGTAGAGCTGGATTTACCAATAGGTCCAATAGACCCCAGGCTAGGGGTGCACTATGTACGAGTGTAGGGTTGTATTTACCAATAGGCCTCATGGACCCTACCCTAGGGGCGCACTATGTATGATTGTAGGGCTGGATTTACCAATAGACCTCATGGACCCCAGCCTAGGGGCGCACTATGTACGAGTGTAGGGCTGGATTTACCAATATGCCCCATGGGCACCAGCCCATGGGCGCACTGTCTACGAGTGTAGGGCTGGATTTACCAATAGGCCTCATGAACCCCAGCCCATGGGCGCACTATGTACGAGTGTAAGGCTGGATTTACCAATATGCCCCATGGGCCCCAGCCTAGGGGCGCAGTATCTACGACTGTAGGGCTGGAATTCCTAATAGGCCCCATGGGCCCCAGCCTAGGGGCGTAGTATCTACGATTGCAGGGCTGGGTTTACCAATAGGCCCCATGGGCCCCAGCCAAGGGGCACACTATGTACGAGTATAGGGTTGTATTTACCAATATGCCCCATGGGCCCCAGCCTAGGGGCGCAGTATCTACGACTGTAGGGCTGGATTTCCTAATAGGCCGCATGGGCCCCAGCCTAGGGGCACACTATGTACGAGTGCAGGGCTGGGATTACCAATAGGCCCCATGGACCCCAGCCTAGGGGCGCACTATGTACGAGTGTAGGGTTGTTTTTACCAATAGGCCCCATTGACCCCAGCCTAGCGGCGACTATGTACGAGTGTAGGGTTGTATTTACCAATATACACCATGGGCGCCAGTCTAGGGGCACACTGTGTACGAGTGCAGGCTTGTATTTACCAATATGTCCCATGGGCCCCAGTCTAGGGGCACACTATGTACGAGTGCAGGGCTGGATTTACCAATAGGCCCATGGATCTCAGCCTAGGGGAACATTGTGATCGAGTGTAGGGTTGTTTTTACCTTTAGGCCCCATGGACCCCAGCCTAGGGTGCACTATGTACGAGTGTAGGGTTGTTTTTAGCAATAGGCCCTATGGACCCCAGCCTAGGGGCCCAATATTTACGAGTATATGGTTGTATTTACCAATAGACCCCATGGCCCCAGCCTAGGGGCGCACTCTGTACGAGTGTAGAGCTGGATTTACCAATAGGCCCCATGGCCCCAGCCTAGGTGCACACTATGTACGAGTGTAGGGTTGTATTTACCAATAGGCCCCATGGCCCCTGCCTAGGGGAACACTGTGTACGAGTGTAGGGCTGGATTTACCAATATGCCCCATGGGCCCCAGTCTAGGGGCACACTATGTACGAGTGTAGGGTTGTATTTACCAATATGCCCCATGGGCCCCAGCCAAGGGGCGCTGTATCTACGGGTGTAGGGCTGGATTTACCAATAGGCCCCATGAGCCCCAACCTAGGGGCGCACTTTGTACGTGTGTAGGTTTGTATTTACCAATAGGCACCATGGGCCCAGCCTTGGGGCGAACTATCTACGAGTGTAGGGCTGGATTTACTAATAGTCCCAATGGACCCCAGCCTAGGGGCGCACTATGTACGAGTGCAGGGCTGGATTTACCAATAGGTCCCATGGGCCCCAGCCTAGGAGCGCACTATATACGAGTGTAGGGCTAGATTGAGCAATAGGCCCTATGGGCCCCAGCCTAGGAGCGCACTATGTACGAGTGTAGGGCTCGATTTACCAATGGACCCCATGGACCCCAGCCTAGGGGCGCACTATGTACGAGTGTAGGGCTGGATTTACCAATAGGCCCCATGGACCCCAGCCTAGGGGCGCACTATGTACTAGTGTGGGGCTGGCTTTACCAATAGGATCCATGGGCCCCAGCCTAGGGGTGCACTATGTACGAGTCTATTGGATTTACCAATAGGCTCCATGGGCCCAGGCTAGGGGTGCAGTATCTACGAGTGTAGGGCTGGATTTACCAATAGGCATAGTTGTAGGTTTTATGATGTAGTATATATGTATATCTGAATATCTGTAAGTGTATGATGAGTCTTAATTGGTTTACACTCATTTTAATATCGCGTTGGCCTATTTATATATAATTTATATAGGTAAAGCCCTGCGCAACATTTTTCGCCACGCGGATATTGTTTTCATGGCTTTGCGGATAGCGGATAAGCCGAGGATAATGTTCAGAGTAAATTGGGGGATAGTTTTTGAATACAATCTCAACTTTTGTATATCATGGGGAAAGTTGGGTAATTGCGCGTAGCGGGTAATCGTGCGCATCTCTGTTTTTCGAGTTGGTAGTACAACTAGCAACTCATTTCACTGCTCCCCTCAAGCTGTCATCGTACCTATCACATCAGATAGTGAAAGGGACAGTCAGCATGATGCCAGTTGCTATGTGATGCCGTGAGGCTGGGATGAAGAAACATAACACGTTGCATGTTATTTTCTGTAGCCAGCAAATAAGAAGGTAAGCCTTCAGTTGTGATTCAATTGTTTAAAATTAGGCCTAAAGGTAGTTTTAAATGCCAGTGTTTACAGTGGTTTTGCATGTATTTATTTTTCAATATAATACAGTAGATTAGTTTACCGGGATTCAGTGAGTTACGTTTTAAAAGCAGAGTGGGGGTAATGGTGCGCAGAACTTATGATGCAAGTAAATACAACGCGACATTAATGGCAAAATATTTCGTGTTTGTTCTCCAGATGCCAAGAAATTATACGTGGAAAACAGAGAAAAACTCCTACCCAGCAGAAAATGTGCAGAAAGCTCTTCGTGCAATTAGGGATGATGGGAGGAAAATAAGGGAAGTGGGGAGAAGTTTCAACATTCCCCAGTCAATCCTACGAAAGCAGTTGCTGCAAAATTGTCTTTCTCCATCTCGTTTAGTCCGTAAAGCTGTTTTTACCGACGAAATGGAGTCATAATTATCCGAATACCTTTTGGCATTGGCAAAATTATTTTACAGCTTAACGCCCACCAAGCTTGTCAGACGGTTAGAGTTCAAGTTTGCAGAGGAGAATAAGATTCCCCATAATTTCCATAAAGTTAAGAGTCTAGCAGGCAAATATTGGTTGTGTGAGTTCTTGAAGAGATATCCTGCATTAACGTTGAGACGACCTGAAGGAACAAGCCTAAATAGGATTGCCTCCTTTAATGCTGACGAAACGAAGATATTTTATTCTAATATCCAAAACTGCAGAATTTTAGTATCATTACATTGTTCTGCTATTGTAAAATGAATTTGAATATCTTATATATAAAAGTGAAAGTCTGTATGTATGTATGTGGGTATGTGGGTGGGTCTGTTCCGTATACAAATCTACACCGTTACACCGATCTCAACCGAATTTTGCATACACATAGTTTAGAACACAGAAGGAACCGCTGGCTACATGAATTTTCGATAGTCTTTCTCATTCTTCTGATTTCGACCCTTTTGCACTCCAGCCAAGACCAACTACAATCCTCAGACCTTAATGTAGAAAAAACATGGCGGCGATGGTTGCCCTACCAATAGCTAAGATCATGTCATCGGGGCTGTCACAGTTCGTGTAAATTATTATTTTTACTCACCTAAGAGCATAAAAGAAATCACAAGACAAGACTAGGTTCCGAAGAAATATGCATCAATAATTTAGACTTACCTGAATTAATTTATCTATATAGTGCTGGCCTCAAATTATAGGTTTCTTCATCTTCACCCAAGGGGCAGCTACAATAGTCTCACTGTTTCTGTGGTTGAGTAAGAAGCTTTTTGGCGAGTTATCACGATTTATATTTAAGTTCAGTAATTATAGATTAATATTATTAGCATAAATTCAAACCGATTCTGAAGTAGGAGGGACGAAAGTACCCGGTTACTGAAGTGCTGTCCCAACACATGCCGAGTATTTGTGTACACAATCGGAATGAGAGTAGTTGCCTAAAATTATGGAACCAACGCTACAGAGATTCAATTCAATTAAGACCTATCGTAGAATTATCTAAAATCTCGGCTAAAACATCACACCGAATTAGTTGATTGAAATATGCAAAGAAGTCGTCGTGTGGATATCTGAACATAATTATAGAGATTACCACACACAAAGGACACGATAATATGTTACCATGTAACCTATTAAACATTCGCTGTTACCGTTTGGAATAGTTGTACGCTGGAAATATTAGATTTAGTAAAGTAATGTAGGTAGGAAAGCACCATCTCCCTCTTACGGAATTATCGCTGCCCACCATCTCGTAATATAAGTAGCCTACATAATTGGCTAGTTACTCACAACACTTTATTACACACATCATAATAAAAATAACTTGCAAGCTGTAAGAATCACAAAAGTATGAATAATGACGGAAGACAATGAGTTCAATGTTTGACACAGGGGAAACACCTTCCTTAATCAATAAAACAGAAGTTCCCTGTAATATTTGGCGTGTATACAAGGCAGTGTAGAACATCTGCTAGACTGGTAAGACTTTACGGAGGCACATGAAGCTGAGCGTTCAAGATAACGTCAACAGTTTGGTCTTGCCATAGATGCTCATTGCGTTTTCCCTTTACATACTTAAGTTCGCCACTGCCGGTACTGAAAGGCTATTATTATATTGTCAGTAACTAGCAAATCATTGCGGTGTATATTCGTGGCGCTTTAGTCTTAGGTACTTCAACATCTGCAGTAAATGACACGATGCCATCGGTCGACTGAACAATCATCACACAATCGAACCAGTCCATAATAAGCGTATTATCACATATTTACACACGATTGCAGTAAATTAACGCGAACTGGACATAACAGACATACTGAAGACACTAACAATTACAGAAGAGCAATAGTTTATCCCAACTTTCATCAAACGAAGCCAATCAAAGCTAATATTGTATCCCAGCAACGAATGTAAACAAACAATATATCGGGCTTCCGCATTCGCCATTTTCACACTTTCGATACCTGCATTAAGGTCTGAGTATTGTAGTTGGTCTTGCTCCAGCACATGCTAATCAAATCATAAAAAAATATACTCATGAAGGAATGGCAAGGCGGATAGTTTCCATGGCAACATAGCTCAAGTCGAGACACGGCCGACTGGATGCCATTTGCGCTCTGCACTACCGGTATAGAAAATGAGGATCTTTACTTGAAATCACGTTAGTTACTCAACTTCTCACACAGCACTGTCAACCGAGTTTAGCATAACAAAGACTTGACACTATCTTCTACTATATATTTGTCAAATACCACTCACTCATTCATTCATTCATCACGAAATCTCAGAAACCATCAAACGGATTGGAATGAAATTTGGTATGCAGCTTCCCCACGGGCCGCAAATGCCCACTAAGAGAGGATTTTTGGATATTCTGGTTCTAAAGGGGTGTTAAGGGGGTAGACCTGCATTTCATTGAACAGCAATATCTCCCGATTGGTTTCATTGGGGGATGTGATACTCGACACATAAACTCATCATTAAAAATAAGAAGACACGAGTCGGAGGGTTTTTCGATGTGGTGTATATTATGAGGTGAAAGGGGTGAAAAGTGGGGATTGAAAGATTCCTAACGGAGCGTGTATCTCTTAAACGACATAGGCGAGGAGTTTGAAACTCAGCGGGAAAAAATCAGCATAAAAATAAGTAAATATGTGTTTGACCGTTTTATCATAAATCCAATTTAACCCATGGGGAGGGGTGAAATTCTGGAGGGGGGGGAGAGAAACAGGAAAGAAAATGTCCTAACTGATTGACTGACTCACTCACTCATCAAACTCAGGGGGAAAAACTGCTTTAAAGTAAGTAAATAGCTGCTCGACAGGTTTTTTCATAAATCAAATTTAAGGGGTTCATGGGGAGGGGTGAAATTCTGAAAAAAGAAAATTGAAAGAAAATGTCCTGACTCACTCACTCACTCACTCATCATCGCCCAGCCAAAATGATTGAAGTTAGAAACATGACAGTTTGGGGATATGTTCATTGTATTTCAAAACAGTCTACTAAGGGAGGATTTTCGGATATTCAGGTTCTAAAGGGGTCTTAATGGGGTTAAACCTGCATTTCATTGAATAACAATATCTCCCGATTGGTTCCATTGGGGGATGTGATACACGGCATAGAAACTCAACATTAAAAAGTAAGACACGTGTCTGAGGGTTTTTCGATGTGGTGTATATTATGAGGTGAAAGGGGTGAAAAGTAGGGATTGAAAGATTTCTAACGGAGCGTGTATGTCTTAAACGACATAGGCGAGGAGTTTGAAACTCAGCGGAAAAAAATCAGCATAAAAATAAGTAAATATGTGTTTGACCGTTTTTTTTTTTCGTAAATCCAATTTAAGAGGCCCATGGGGAGGGGTGAAATTCTGTGGGGGGGGGGGGGACGGAAAGAAAATGTCCTAACTGATTGACTGACTGACTCACTCATCAAACTCAGGGGAAAAACTGCTTTAAAGTAAGTAAATAGCTGTTCGACAGTTTTTTTTATCAATCAAATTGAAGGGGTTCATCGGGAGGGGTGAAGTTCTAAAGGGAAAGAAATGAAAGAAAATGTCCTGACTCATTCACTCACTCATCATCGCCCAGCCAAACATATTGAAGTTGGAAACATGGCATTTTGGGGATATGTTCGTTGTATGTCAAAACCGTACACTAAGGGAGGATTTTTGGATATTCAGGCTCTAAAGGGGTCTTAAGGGGGTTAAACCTGAATTTCATTGAATAACAATATCTCACGAGTGGTTTCATTTGTGGATGTGATACTCGGCATATAAACTAATCATTAAAAATAAGCAGACATGTGTCTAAGGGTTTTTCGATGTGGTGTATTATTATGAGGTGAAAGGGGTGAAAAGTGGGGGTTGAAGGATTCCTAACGGAGCGTGTAGGCCTATCTCTTAAAAGACATAGGCGAGAAATTTGAAACGCAGCGAAAAAACATCAGCTAAAAAGATAAGTAAATCGGTGTTCGACCGTTTTATCATAAATTAATTTAAGGGGCCAATGGAGTGGGGTGAAATTCTGGGGGAAAAAGGAGAGAAAGTGTCCTAACTGACTAACTCACTCACTCACCAAACTCAGGGGAAAAAGACAGCTTTAAAAATAAGTTAATAGGTGTTCAAGCGTTTTTTCATCAATCCAATTTAAGGGGCCCATGGGGAGGGGTGAAATTCTGGTAAAAATAATTGAAAGAAAATGTCCTGTCTGACTCACTCACTTATCACGCCCAGCGAAAACTATTAAAGTTGGAAAAATGAAATTTGGGGAATATGTTCGTTGCATGTCGAAAACGTCAACTAAGGAATGATTTTTGTTTATTCGGGTTTTAAAGAGATGTTAAGGGGGTAAACGTGCATTTCATTGAATAACGATGTGTCATGAGTTGTTTCTTAGGGGATGTGATATTCGGTATATAAACTAATCATTAAAAATAATCAGACATATGTCTAAGGGTTTATCGAGGTGATGTCTATTATGAGGTGATAGGGGTGAAAATTAGGGGTTGAGGGATTCTTAATGGAGCGTGTATCTCTTAAACGACATAGGCGAGAAGTTTGAAATTCGGCGGAAAAAGAACAGCTTAAAATACAAGTAAATAGGTGTTCGACTGTTTTTTTTTTTTCATAAATCCAATTTAAGGGGCCCTTGGAGAGAGGTAAAATTCTGGGGGAAAAAGAACAACAGGAAAGAAAGTGTCCTAACTGATTGACTCTCTTACTCACTCATCAAACTCAGGGGGAAAACAGCTTTAAATAAGTAAATAGGTGTTCGACCGTTTGTTTCATAAATCCAATTTAAGGGGTTCATGGGCAGGGGTGAAATTATCAAAAATAAATGAAAGGAAATGTCCTGACTGACTCACTCACTCATCATCATAGCCCAGCCAAAATTATTAAAGTTAGAAACATGAAATTTTGGGGATATGTTCGTTGTATGTCGAAAACGTCCACTAAGGAAAGAGTTTTGAATATTCAGGTTCTAAATAGGTGTTAAGGGGGATAAACGTGCATTTCATTGAATAACAATATCTCACGAGTGGTTTCATTTGGGGATGTGATACTTGGCATATATACTAATCATTAAAAATAAGCTGACACATGTCTAATGGTTTTTCGATGTAGTGTATATTATGAGGTGAAAGGGATGAAAAGTGGGGGTTGAAAGATTCCTAACGGACCGTGTATCTCTTAAACGACATAGGCGAGGAGTTTGAAACTCGGAGGAAATCAATCAGCTTAAAAATAAATAAATAAATAAATAAATAAATTAAATAAATATGTGTTCGACCGTGTTTTCATAAATCCAATTTAAGGGGCCTATGGGGAGGGGTGAAATTCTGGAAGAAAAACGTCCCCTAAGGAAGGATTTTTGGATGTTCACTCTCATCGACCAACCAAAACGATTAAAGTTAGAAGAATTATATTTTGGGGATATGTTTGTTGTGTGTCGAAAACGTCTACCAAGGAGGGATTTTTGGATATTCAGGTTCTAAAGGGGTTTTAATGGGGTTAAACCTGCATTTCATTGAATAACAATATGACACGACTATGACGCGAGCGAAGCGAGGCTAAAAATGAGATGATGTGCGTCTATGTATTACTCAATCACGCAAGTACCACTGGTCCGATTTACATGAATTTTACATGGAAGTAGCTGATTTACCTGGTTAACATATAGGTTACTTTTGATTTCAATACTTTGTACTATTTAAAGATGGCGACCATTTTAGTGACTTCACTACACAATTTGGTTTAAAACTTTCATATTTCCATTTCAAATAAAAAGATAACGCTAAGAAATAGCAAACTTTTGATGGTATATACGAGGTTAAAAATTACATTTTCTATCCGAAAGGTATCTCCAACCGTTAGCGAGTAAAACCTAAATTTGTGCTATAAAACACGGTCAACGCCGAGCGGTGTAGTTGGACAAAATGTTCCATCCTTAATCTCCCTCTGCGCAGCACCTCGCCTATCCCCTGTTTTAACTGTCACCTTCATATTTTAATTTATTTATGACGCGTAGCGAAGCACGGGTACTTCAGCTAGTTGTAATATAATGCTCAGTGCAGTTTCAGGCAATTCAGATTGTATTGGTCGTTGCCTACGTTATGTATATAGCGTAGGCAACGGTATTGGTATGGCTTTCCAACACTCATCCCATGCGCATGATTGATTACCCTGCAGGGTGGGTAATTGTGCGCAAATTCATATTTGCGAGATTTAGAATTATAGTCCACCAAATTTATTTTTGAATTAAATTTGTTTCTGCACATCGAATATAGAGTTACTCAGGCTCCCTTACAAATGCAGCTGTGTTATCTATTATGGAACCATCACAAGACCGATTAAATTTAATTGGTTTTACTTCCCGATACATTAGAATAAAATGAAACTTAACTCCACAAAGACCTTTCTGAGGTCTCAATTCTCCCTCCATAACGATGATATGAAGAGGGACCTGCATATACACACGGGCCTAGGAGCCTTGTAGGCTACGAGTGGCAATCCCAATAAGTTTCATCATGCTATCTCAATAGATATCATACTTTCCTTCCGGAATCATCTCTTCGCTTTGTCTTTTAGCCAACATAATGTGACACAACAGATATTTAAATCTTTAATCTTATCTTATCTTATCTTATCTTATCTTATTCTTATATACAGTATATTTAAAAAATATGTTCCTTTTTTCGTATTTTATGCGTTCGTAAACCATTCGTCCGATTGCGATCAAATTTTGGTGACTTGTTGTGCACAGTCCCGGAAAGGTTATAGGGGTAGTAAATCCTATTTACAATAGATGGCGCGCGAGTAGCTTCAAGAAAATGGCGTGCGTTTGTTTCAAGAAAGCCCCACATGCGTTCATATACCATTCATCCCACTGCGATGAAACTTGGGTGAGATGTTCTGTACACTTCAGGTAAGGTTTCTGGCTAAGAAAATCCACTTAACAATTGGTAGCGCACGAGTAGATTCAACAAATGAGCGACGACGGGCGAAGCGTTTCGAAAATTCATGTATGCGTACACATACCCTTCGTCCGATAGCGATGAAACTTGGGTGAGAGGTTGTGTATACTACATGAAAGGTTTCTGGCTTAGTAAATCCATGTGATAATAGGTATCGCACGAAGAAATTCAACAAATGAGCGACAACGCGCGAAGCGTTTCAATGAAGTCCCGTATGCGTTCATATGCTAGTCTATACATCTGATAGCTATGAAAATTGGGAGAGATGTTGTGTACACTTCAGTGAATGTTTCTGGCTTAGTATACCCACTTAACAATAGGTAGCGCACGAGTAGATTCAACAAATGAGCGACGACGGGCGAAGCGTTTCAACAAAGTCCTGCATGCGTTCACATACCATTCGTCCGATAGCGACGAAACTTGGGTGGGAGGTTAAATACACTGCAGGCAAGGTTTGTGGCTTAGTAAATCCATGTTATAATAGGTAGCGCACGAGTAGATTCAACAAATGAGCGACGAAGCACGAAGCGTTTCAACAAAGTCCCGTAAATGTTCATATACGATTCGACTAATAGCGGTGAAACTTGGGTTAGATGTTGTGTACACTTCAGGGAAGGTTTCTGGCTTACTAAATCCTCTTTACAATACGTATCGCACAAGTGCATTAAACAAATGAACGACGACGCGCGAAGTGTTTCAACATAGTCCCGTATGCGTTCATATACCATTCATCCGATAGCGATGAACCTTGGGTGAGGTTTTGTGTACACTTCAGGGAAGGTTTCTGGCTTAGTAAATCTACTTTACAATGGGTATCGCACAAGTAGATTCAACAAATGAGCGACGGCGCGCGAATCGTTTAACCAAAGTCGCGCATGCGTTCATATGCTATTCATCCGATTGCTATAAAACTTTGGTGAATTGTTGTGCACTCTCCAGGAAAGGTTTCTGACTTAGTAAATCCTTTTGCAATAGGTAGCGCACGAGTAGATTCAAGAAATGAGTATCGGTGCGCGTATCGTTTAAAAAAGTTCGGTATGCGTTCATATACCATTCATGCGATTGCAATGAAATTTGGTGAAATGTTGTTTCATCTCCCGCAAAGATTTCTGATTTAGTAAATCCATTTTACAATTGGTAGCGCACAAGTAGATTCAATAATGAGCGACAGCGCGTCAATCGTTTCAACCAAGTCCCGTATGCGTTCATTGACCATTCATCCGATTATGATAAAACTTTGGTGAGTTGAGTACAGTCCTGCGAAAGTGTATGAATTAGTAAATCCGTTTTTCAAAGGGTGGCGCACAAGTAGATTCAATAAATGAGTGACGGCGCGCGATCCGTTTGAACAAAATACCGTATGCGTTCATATGACATTCATCCGATTGCGATGAAACTTTCATGAGTTGTTGTGTACATGCCAGGGAAGGTTTTCGACATAGTAAATCATTTTACAATAGGTAGCGTGCGAGTATATTCAACAAATGGGTGACGGTGTTCGAATCGTTTCAGCAAAGTCCTGTATGCGTTCATATACCATTCATTTCATTGCGATGAAACCTTGCTGAGTTGTTGAGCACGCTCCCATGATTTTTTGAGATAGTAAATCAATTTTACAATAGTTTGGAGGTGGTTAACGGGAAAGGAAAAAATATTGGGAATCCAAAAGCACTTCAACAAACAAAGTTACAACGCCAACAATTTCTCTGATTGGCATTGCAACGCATGCCGGGTACAGTTAGTATTAAATAAAAATGAAAAATTAATCCAGGTAGGTTCTATCATCCATTGGAAAACCTCGTGATTTTAAACGAACTAACTGATGTAAAGATTAAAGTATCATTTGTAGCACTCGGACAATTAGCATCACTAATATTTGATGCCGTGCTACAACTTGACACATACTGGTAAAAGTTACTCTGCGTGTTCCGAGAATTGGACGCTAATTTAACAGTTGAACGGCTTGTCGGTAGTGAATGTTTGATATCGAGCATGCGTTAATTAGTTCCCCAATTGGAACAGCACAGTTTATTAAGCGATCAGTAAAGCAGTAACGTTTATTGTGGAGAGCCCATAGTAGACAGACGTAGTGGTTTACTTCGATATATTTACTGTCAGAGAGGAAGTAGTTACAATAACGCAATATCTTCGAACCATCCAATTTCTCGTGATATGTGAGTATGAATGGAAAATACCAGTCATTACTTTTCAGGAAACCAATTCTTAGTTTTGTAGCGTGGTTCACCTTTATTGGATTTTCATTTGTCACTATCTACGAGTGTAGGGCTGGATTTACCAATAGGCCCCATGGGCCCCATCCTAGGGGCGCACTATCTACGAGAGCAGGGCTGGATTTACCAATAGGCTCCATGGGCCCCAACCTAGGGGCGCACTATGTACTAGTGCAGGGCTGGATTTACCAATAGGCCCCATGGGCCCCATCCTAGGGGCGCACTATCTACGAGAGCAGGGCTGGATTTACCAATAGGCTCCATGGGCCCCAACCTAGGGGCGCACTATGTACGAGTGTAGGGCTGGATTTACCAATAGGCCCCATGGGTCCCAGCCTAGGGGCGCACTATGTACGAGTGCAAGGCTGGATTTACCAATAGACCCCATGGGCCCCATCCTAGGGGCGCACTATCTACGAGAGCAGGGCTGGATTTACCAATAGACCCCATGGGCCCCATCCTAGGGGCGCACTATGTACGAGTGCAGGGCTGGATTTACCAATAGGCCCCATGGGCCCCATCCTAGGGGCGCACTATCTACGAGAGCAGGGCTGGATTTACCAATAGGCTCCATGGGCCCCAACCTAGGGGCGCACTATGTACGAGTGTAGGGCTGGATTTACCAATAGGCCCCATGGGTCCCAGCCTAGGGGCGCACTATGTACGAGTGCAGGGCTGGATTTACCAATAGACCCCATGGGCCCCAGCCTAGGGGCACACTATGTACGAGAGCAGGGCTGGATTTACCAATAGGCCCCATGGACCCCAGCCTAGGGGCACACTATGTACGAGAGCAGGGCTGGATTTACCAATAGGCCCACTGGGCCCCAGCCTCATGTTATAGACTACAATACACGTCTACGTCCAAGAAATGTTTTGCAACAGCAGGTGTTTCGACTTCAGCTTTAGAACAGGAATGTTTTAAGATTTATTAGGAGAAAATTTAATCAGTTTAATTTGATTAATTCATTACGCATAATTGTAGGTTGTATGATCTAGTGTATTATGGATATCTGAATATCTGTGAGTGTATAATGAGTCTTAAATGGTTTAAACTCATTTTAATATCTCGTTGGCCTATTTATTAGGTAGATTTCATTAGAAAGCTAACTATTGCAATGGGTCCCATGTTTCGACTTCCGGAAAATTTCGACATATCTTCGCGTTTCACATCCCCCAGACCCCAAAACCACCGTCAGTTCAAAAGTTTATATATAATTTATGTATATATATATATGTATATATATATATGTATATCAGTTTCTTGTGGACACGATAACTGCCGTAATTTTGCACCAATTACTTCGAATTTTTTACCGAAGATGTATACCTATAAAATCTCGGTCGAGTTCGTTACTGGGCTAAATCGGTCGAAGGGGGTGAAAATGGGGGGCTTTTTTCGAAAAAGTGAAATTTCGCTATAACTCTCTTAATACGTGCAATATCGAATCCATTCAAAGTTCATAATATGTGTCGGATAAGTGCCAAAAATTTATGTCAAATATGATTTTTGATAGCACCAACCATTGACCAAAGGGGTGGAAAAAAGTGGGTTTTTCGGGAAACATTAATCATATCTCTCTTAATAGGCACAATATCAAAACCGTACAAAATGGACAATATTCCCCTAATAATTACCTAAAACTTTTGTCTGAAAGAATTTTTGATATGACCCACCATTAGGCCAAGGGACGAGAAAAATGATTTCGGAATTATAAGAAAATGCCAAGAGCTATCAGTGGTTGCCATGGCAACACTACTAAATTGATGAGGCATGGACCATCAGACGTTGCCATGACAACGCACTTGCACGAGATCAGATTCAGTATTTCCATCTGATTAAGTGGTTGGTTGGTTGGTTCTTAAGTTTAGGGGCTGCGACAACGCGGTCATGTAGCCCCGTGTACTTTGGGTGTGTGTAGAATCTGTCTGATAACCGGTGTTAATTGTGATGACTGTATTAGTGTGTGTTATCTGTTTGTTAATTTAAGTACTGCAACTAACAATTTTTCAGATAGTTCCTACTTTTGCCGCCAAGCGCCACTGTCAACGACTACGAGGCCAAGTTCAGAACTGAGCTACTAGACGCCGCCGCAGTCGGCTCTTGGCAACGAACATAGAAACCTAAGAGCGTTGTATACATTCTTAACCTATCCAATTTAGCTTCACACAGGTGCAATTAGTGGAAGGATCTTTAACATGCCATAAATCTATGACATGGGACCGCCGGCTTTACTTCCCCTCCGAAGGAAGGCATACTGAGGGATATTTAACGCTCTTAAAAAATCCGACGGCTTCGGCCGGGTTTGAACCCGGTATCTTGGGCATAGAAGCTCAGCATGTTACCGACTACGCCACCAAAGCCGCCTGATAAAGTGGGAAGCGGCTTCGGTGACGTAACTGGTAGCATGCTGAATGTCTATGCCCAATGTCGCGGTTTCAAAGCCGGCCGAAGTCGTCGGATTTTCTAAGAGCACTAGAATCCCTCAGTATGCTTTCCTTTGGAGGGGAAGTTCCAACGTTCGTTGCGAGTTGATGGTTGGGGTGGCATCTAGTAGCCAAGTTCACAGCTAGGTGTCGTTGACGGTTGTACCTGGTAGCAACATTAGGAACTACTGCTTGAAATTGACCGTCTGCAGTACTTACATGAATTAAGACTAATACAGCCATTACAATTCACACCGTGTATCAGACAGATTCTACACTCACCCAAAGTACACGGGGTTAGATGACCGCGTTGTCGCAGCCCCTAAACTGAGGAACCAACCAGAGGTAGATTTCGTTAGAAAGCTAACTATTGCAATGGGTACCATGTTTCGACTTCCGGAAAATTTCGACATATCTTCGCGTTTCACATCCCCAGGCCCCAAAACCACCGTCAGTTCAAAAGTTATATATAATTTATGTATGTATATGTATATCAGTTTATTGTGGACACGATAACTGCCGTAATTTTGTACCAATCACTTTGAATTTTTTACCGAATACGTATACCTATAAAATCTCGGTCGAGTTCGTTACTGGGCTAAATCGGTCGTTGGGGGATGAAAATGGGGGGCTTTTTTTTTCGAAAAAGTGAAATATTGCTATAACTCTCTTAATATGTGAAATATCGAATCCGTTCAACATTCATACTATGTGTCGGATAAAGCCCAAAAATGTATGTTTGAAGAGTTTTTTTTATAGCACCAACCATTGACCAAAGGGGTGGGAAAAAGTGGGTTTTTCGGGAAACATTAATCATATCTCTCTTAATAGGCACAATATCAAAACCGTACAAAATGGACAATATTCCCATAATAATTACCTAAAACTTTTGTCTGAAAGAATTTTTGATATAACCCACCATTATGCCAAGGGATGAGAAAAATAATTTCGGAATTATAAGAAAATGCCAAGACCTATCAGTGGTTGCCATGGCAACACTACTAAATTGATGAGGGATGAGCCATCAGACGTTGCCAAGATAACGCACTTGCACGAGATCAGATTCAGATTTCCATCTAAGTGTGAAGCGGCTTCGGTGACGTAACTGGTAGCATGCTGAATGTTTATGCCCATGGTCGCGAGTTCAAAGCCGGCCGAAGTCGTCGGATTTTCTAAGAGCGCCAAAAATCCCTCAGTATGCTTTCCTTTGGAGGGGAAGTTCCAACGTTCGTTGCGAGTTGCTGGTTGCGGTGGCATCTAGTAGCCAAGTTCACAGCTAGGTGTCGTTGACGGTAGTACCTGGTAGCAACATTAGTACTACTGCTTGAAATTGACCGTCTGCAGTCCTTACCTGAATTACAGACTAATACAGGCCATCCCAAAGTACACGGGGTTACATGACCGCGTTGTCGCAGCCCCTAAACTGAGGAACCAACCAAAATCTCTGCGGTAGATATAATTTTGCGTGAAGAAGTAACAGACCGTTACATAGTTGCACATCAGTGTCGAAACTAGCATAAGGACAGTGTGACCACAAGTATAAAAATGGACCCCAAATGACAAGAAGGTTACCGTTCCCATAAGACAATAAAATGTTTAAAATAAGCATAAAATGACGAAAAACAAAGTTAATAAGCTCCAATTATAAAATACCTTCTCGCATTAATGAGGTCTGATCCTTCTACGAAATCTGCATATTCTGCCTATTTTCGCCTATCCCCAAGTTTGTCCGGTGAAATCTACCTCTGCCTTCCGGCGTGCCGAGAGGACTTTTTTTTTAGTTTTCTAAAGGCCTGTATACAAATTTAGAAACAGTTGATTCTCGCATTATCTTAATTATTTCATTGGTTTTACTTCCCGATACATTAGAATAAAATAAAAATTACCTCCACAAAGATCTTTCTGAGGTCTCAATTCTCCCTCCCTAACGATCGTATGAAGAGGGGGCGGAAAAAAAAACACGGGTCTAGGAGCGCATATAATCTAAATCCGGCCCTGCCGAGATACGGAAATTTGTCTGGCCTGAGACAATTAAAGAGTTGACCGTTTTGGATTCCTGTGGCAAGGGGGCGGGGTGGGGGGGGGAGGGGCGTGGCTTGAGTCAGCGAGCTCCCTGACCTCAAATATAAGAGTGTGACGTCACCAGCACATGGCAGATTGAGTGAAGTCACATGTCCAGAGGTATCCTATAGAAGAGAAGGACCTATGACGTATTTGGTGCGGTGTGGGGGACAAAGGGCCACGGTTGGATAAGACGGAGTGGGATTTCAGTTTGAGGAACTACTAAATGAAGGAGAGAGAGGTTACAAATAGGGATCCACTATGGTAGTCGGTCAGGCCTTGAGTGAACCTTGGTTGGTTCCTCAGTTTAGGGGCTGCGTCAACGCGATCATCTAGCCTCGTGTACTTTGGGTGAGTGTAGAATCTGTCTAATATCCAGTGTTAATTTTGATGGCTGTATTAGTGTGTGTTATCTGTTTCTAATTCAAGTATGGACTGCAGACATTGGATTCTCAAGTCGTTCCAACTTTTGCTACCAAACGCCACCGTTAACGACCAACTATTTCTGCACTTTGTTACTAGATGCCACCGCAGTCGGCTTCTGGCGACGAACGTTGGAATCTAAGAGAGTTACTCAAAGACATCCTATAATTTAGCTTCACCACGTTTGGAAGGTTCTATAACAAGCATAAATCTATGCCATGGGACCGCCGGCTTTACTTCCCCTCCGAAGGAAGGCATACTGAGGGATTTTTAACGTTCTTAAAAGTCCGACGACTTCGGCCGGGTTTGAACCCGCGACCTGGGGCATAGAAGCTCAGCATGCTACCAACTACTCGACCGAAGCCGCCTGAGTGAACCCCAAACCTGGCAAAGTGTGAGAGGCAATTCAAGTATTTTTGCACCCATGGAAGTAGTCGTGTCTTGGGCTATGTCCCATGAACGTGATTTATAGAACTACAACAAGTAAGACATCTTGGTTACCGATCATGCAAATTAATATTGAAGCACTTAGTCGACATTGTAGTGTTTGAAGCCATATTTTCAGTGTTGCCTTAGTAAACAAGAGTTTAGTGCTTTTCAGTCGGTCAACACGAATGTACCCAAAAGAGATGGGTTATGCCCTAATCCTGAAATAAATTACATGAGATTAATAAAACACTAGGATGGCCAGTTTCGATCGTCAAGCGATCATCATCAGATCCATTACACTTAGGCTACAAAATCTATGTTTGAAATACAGGTGAAGATATTTACAATATGTACAATTATTTAGTTGCAGTATTGGTACTGCAACTGTCAGTGTATGCTAAATGCAGTTATATATGTGTTAGGTGAAATGCTAAATGGTGATAGCTATCCGTAGATTGTACTTTAGAGAGATTATATGGTTGTAAACTATGGTTAAACTATAAAATTTTAGGCTAACTACTTATCTGATTGTCTTCCGTACAACAGCTACTCGCAGTTTTCGTGCCTACTGGAACTCACTGTGGGGTAGACTGCGGTGGTTATCTTAACGACTGGTTTTTCCCTGCTTTCTCCCCCCTGCTCCTACGTGCTGTGGGGAGTGATAGCGATGTGTTTATGTGAGGTGTTGCCAACCTAGATAAGATGTATGTTATTGAATGAGGTGGGTCTACAATTATTAAAGACCGTGGATTAGCCCTCGCCACGCGTGGAGCATAACCCATTCGAACTAAGCGTTGACGGTCTTATGAGGACGTCCCGGCACCTTTAATACTGCCGCGAATATGGGCCTTGGTTTATTGCAGAAGAAAAGTACATCGTACACCTGATCCAGATAACATTTACCTATTAATAACCCCCTATGGATCTGATGATGATCGCTTGACGATCGAAACTGGTCATCCTAGTGTTTTATTAATCTCATGTAATTTATTTCAGGATTAGGGCATAACCCATCTCTTTTGGGTACATTCGTGTTGACCGACTGAAAAGCACTAAACTCTTGTTTACTAAGGCAACACTGAAAATATGGCTTCAAACACTACAATGTTCACGGCTAGTCAGGCAAATCGTGAAGCCAAGAAATTCAAATCACTCAGGCTTAAACTCATGAATTTAGACAAGTCAATTTGGTTCAACAAAAAATGTATAGAACTAAACCTCACCCCTAAATACGTACCAATTAAAACCGTACCGAACACACCAGCCTCGATCATTTCAACCAAACAAGCCAAAGCGCTTTGGATAAAAAACGAATTAAGATTTGCGTACATAAGAAAGCAAAAAATTAACCAACAATTGTACGACATTCAATTGCAACTAAGTAATTTCTGGCACGCAGCCCAATGGGACAGCTTCACCGAGCACCTACATGACACCATCAAAATGAGAGCAACGAGGAAGCATGAAACGCTAGAAAATAAATTAAGAAACTAAGAGAAACACAGAACCATCAATCTAACGAACAACACACGAATAACAATGAATTCAATTTCCACAGCAGAGTAAACAACAGAACGAACGTAACCTTTTCTCAAGGTGAAATGAATATGTTAGACAAAGGTTTGAAATACAACTGCACAGACGCACACACGAACCACAATATAAAACAGTTAATCACAGATATTGAGATAGCCAGTCACAAGCTCCCAGCAGAAGACAGGGAATTAACCAAAAATCTCGCCACCAACGAAGCCAAAAAAATCCTCAAACGAGAGGGCGATAGCAATAACATTCAAAACAACAAACAACTCAAAGAAATAAAGTCGTTGAAACAAAAAATAAAAGAACATGACTTAATCATCACAAAAGCAGATAAGGGAAACACTACAGTAATTTTGAACAAAACAGAATACATTGAAAAAACAGTCGAATTCCTAAACAACAACGAAATCAAGGAATTAACAAAAGACCCCACCAACAAATTCCAAAAACAAATAAAAAGTGCGCTAAAAGAAACAGAATACATACTGACCAAAGCCGAAAAATCAAAACTAATAAACATGAACCCGAAAATACCGTCATTGAGGGGACAACCAAAAATACACAAAAAGGAATGCCCAATGAGACTAATAGTCAATTGTAGGAATGCCCCTAATTACAAAATCAGCAAAGAGTTACTAAAAATCTTAAAATGCCGTCTTTCCAACGACAAAAACAACTCTGTAAAGAACACAACAGAACTAGTAACAGCATTGAACACCCTACAAATGAAACCTAGCTTCAGGCTAGTATCCTTCGACGTAACTAACATGTACACCAATATTCCGATTATTGAAGCAATCAACACTATCGAAAATAACTTAAAATCCAACAATTCGGTAAAAGAAATTGAAGAGATTGTGAGATTACTGAGGGTCGTTCTCACCCAAAACGTGTTTCAATTCGACAATAAAATATACACACAGAGAGAAGGCCTAGCAATGGGATCGCCACTAAGTGGGTTAATCGCTGACATCTTCATCAATGCACTAGAAAATGCGTTCTTAGAAAAGACTTCAACAAAGGGAATAGTAATATGGAAAAGATACGTAGATGATGTAATTTGCATCTACGATACTGAACTAACAAGCGAAGAAACAATTCTCCAATCCATTAATAGCCTTCACCACTCTATCAAATTCACTAAGGAATCCGAAATAGACCGGAAAATAAATTACCTCGATATAACTATTGAACGTAAAGACAACGACCTTTCATATTCCATATTCCGGAAAGCAACACAAACCTCGCATGCAATCGACAATCAGTCTAATCACCCCAGTACGCACAAACTAGCGGGTTTCAATTCAATGGTGCACAGAGCTTTAAACATACCCATGTCAAAAGACAACTATAATAAGGAAATAAGAACTATTATGCAAATAGCAAAGGAAAACAACTTCTCGCCAAGCAAAATAAATCAAATTATAGCCAAACATAAAAATAAAGATAAAACGATTCCCAAACCGGACAGTAATGAGAAAAAATTTGCGCGTTTCAACTATGTGAATGCGAATACACATAAAATCACTAACCTATTCAAAAAGCAAGGCATAAAGATAGCTTTCACGACGAAAAACACAACCGCTAGGCAAATCCTAAATAGTAATCTAAATAAACGTGACCCGTATTCAAGGTCAGGGGTATATTCTATAACGTGCCAAGACACCGATTGTCAAGCTAATTACATCGGGCAGAGTGGAAGGCGAGTAGACACACGTTATAATGAACATAGGAATGCGATAAGATACGGAACACATTCAGCCGTGTGCGAACATATGTGTGACGCAGGGCACAGCTTTACCAACATAGAGTCGGACCTTAAAATAATCCATCACGAATCGAAAGGCAGAGCTCTTGACATAAAGGAAGCAATCGAGATACACCTAGCCAAACGAAACAATCCCAACAATCTAAATGAACACACGTTCATGGAGAGCTCACCCCTCTTCACGCTACTAAAAAAACACACCCTGTCGGAAACAAAACACAATTTAGCGACACAGCCAAGCTAGATAAAAAAGGGGGGAAATTAGGGGGTTATTAATAGGTAAATGTTATCTGGATCAGGTGTACGATGTACTTTTCTTCTGCAATAAACCAAGGCCCATATTCGCGGCAGTATTAAAGGTGCCGGGACGTCCTCATAAGACCGTCAACGCTTAGTTCGAATGGGTTATGCTCCACGCGTGGCGACGGCTAATCCACTGTCTTTAATAATTGTAGACCCACCTCATTCAATAACATACATCTTATCTAGGATGGCAACACCTCACATAAACACATCGCTATCACTCCCCACAGCACGTAGGAGCAGGGGGGAGAAAGCAGGGAAAAACCAGTCGTTAAGATAACCACCGCAGTCTACCGCACAGTGAGTTCCAGTAGGCACGAAAACTGCGAGTAGCTGTTGTACGGAAGACAATCAGATAAGTAGTTAGCCTAAAATTTTATAGTTTAACCATAGTTTACAACCATATAATCTCTCTAAAGTACAATCTACGGACGGCTATCACCATTTAGCATTTCACCTAACACATATATACTGCATTTAGCATACACTGACAGTTGCAGTACCAATACTGCAACTAAATAATTGTACATATTGTAAATATTTTCACCTGTATTTCAAACATAGATTTTGTAGCCTAAGTGTAATGGATCTGATGATAATCGCTTGACGATCGAAACTGGTCATCCTAGTGTTTTATTAATCTCATGTAATTTATTTCAGGATTAGGGCATAACCCATCTCTTTTGGGTACATTCGTGTTGACCGACTGAAAAGCACTAAACTCTTGTTTACTAAGGCAACACTGAAAATATGGCTTCAAACACTACAATGTTCACGGCTAGTCAGGCAAATCGTGAAGCCAAGAAATTCAAATCACTCAGGCTTAAACTCATGAATTTAGACAAGTCAATTTGGTTCAACAAAAAATGTATAGAACTAAACCTCACCCCTAAATACGTACCAATTAAAACCGTACCGAACACGCCAGCCTCGATCATTTCAACCAAACAAGCCCAAGCGCTTTGGATAAAAAACGAATTAAGATTTGCATACATAAGAAAGCAAAAAATTAACCAACAATTGTACGACATTCAATTGCAACTAAGTAATTTCTGGCACGCAGCCCAATGGGACAGCTTCACCGAGCACCTACATGACACCATCAAAATGAGAGCAACGAGGAAGCATGAAACGCTAGAAAATAAATTAAGAAAACTAGGAGAAACACAGAACCATCAATCTAACGAACAACACACGAATAACAATGAATTCAATTTCCACAGCAGAGTAAACAACAGAACGAACGTAACCTTTTCTCAAGGTGAAATGAATATGTTAGACAAAGGTTTGAAATACAACTGCACAGACGCACACACGAACCACAATATAAAACAGTTAATCACAGATATTGAGATAGCCAGTCACAAGCTCCCAGCAGAAGACAGGGAATTAACCAAAAATCTCGCCACCAACGAAGCCAAAAAAATCCTCAAACGAGAGGGCGATAGCAATAACATTCAAAACAACAAACAACTCAAAGAAATAAAGTCGTTGAAACAAAAAATAAAAGAACATGACTTAATCATCACAAAAGCAGATAAGGGAAACACTACAGTAATTTTGAACAAAACAGAATACATTGAAAAAACAGTCGAATTCCTAAACAACAACGAAATCAAGGAATTAACAAAAGACCCCACCAACAAATTCCAAAAACAAATAAAAAGTGCGCTAAAAGAAACAGAATACATACTGACCAAAGCCGAAAAATCAAAACTAATAAACATGAACCCGAAAATACCGTCATTGAGGGGACAACCAAAAATACACAAAAAGGAATGCCCAATGAGACTAATAGTCAATTGTAGGAATGCCCCTAATTACAAAATCAGCAAAGAGTTACTAAAAATCTTAAAATGCCGTCTTTCCAACGACAAAAACAACTCTGTAAAGAACACAACAGAACTAGTAACAGCATTGAACACCCTACAAATGAAACCTAGCTTCAGGCTAGTATCCTTCGACGTAACTAACATGTACACCAATATTCCGATTATTGAAGAAATCAACACTATCGAAAACAACTTAAAATCCAACAATTCGGTAAAAGAAATTGAAGAGATTGTGAGATTACTGAGGGTCGTTCTCACCCAAAACGTGTTTCAATTCGACAATAAAATATACACACAGAGAGAAGGCCTAGCAATGGGATCGCCACTAAGTGGGTTAATCGCTGACATCTTCATCAATGCACTAGAAAATGCGTTCTTAGAAAAGACTTCAACAAAGGGAATAGTAATAAGGAAAAGATACGTAGATGATGTAATTTGCATCTACGATACTGAACTAACAAGCGAAGAAACAATTCTCCAATCCATTAATAGCCTTCACCACTCTATCAAATTCACTAAGGAATCCGAAATAGACCGGAAAATAAATTATCTCGATATAACTATTGAACGTAAAGACAACGACCTTTCACATTCCATATTCCGGAAAGCAACACAAACCTCGCATGCAATCGACAATCAGTCTAATCACCCCAGTACGCACAAACTAGCGGGTTTCAATTCAATGGTGCACAGAGCTTTAAACATACCCATGTCAAAAGACAACTATAATAAGGAAATAAGAACTATTATGCAAATAGCAAAGGAAAACAACTTCTCGCCAAGCAAAATAAATCAAATTATAGCCAAACATAAAAATAAAGATAAAACGATTCCCAAACCGGACAGTAATGAGAAAAAATTTGCGCGTTTCAACTATGTGAATGCGAATACACATAAAATCACTAACCTATTCAAAAAGCAAGGCATAAAGATAGCTTTCACGACGAAAAACACAACCGCTAGGCAAATCCTAAATAGTAATCTAAATAAACGTGACCCGTATTCAAGGTCAGGGGTATATTCTATAACGTGCCAAGACACCGATTGTCAAGCTAATTACATCGGGCAGAGTGGAAGGCGAGTAGACACACGTTATAATGAACATAGGAATGCGATAAGATACGGAACACATTCAGCCGTGTGCGAACATATGTGTGACGCAGGGCACAGCTTTACCAACATAGAGTCGGACCTTAAAATAATCCATCACGAATCGAAAGGCAGAGCTCTTGACATAAAGGAAGCAATCGAGATACACCTAGCCAAACGAAACAATCCCAACAATCTAAATGAACACACGTTCATGGAGAGCTCACCCCTCTTCACGCTACTAAAAAACACACCCTGTCTGAAACAAAACACAATTTAGCGACACAGCCAAGCTAGATAAAAAAAGGGGGGAAATTAGGGGGTTATTAATAGGTAAATGTTATCTGGATCAGGTGTACGATGTACTTTTCTTCTGCAATAAACCAAGGCCCATATTCGCGGCAGTATTAAAGGTGCCGGGACGTCCTCATAAGACCGTCAACGCTTAGTTCGAATGGGTTATGCTCCACGCGTGGCGAGGGCTAATCCACGGTCTTTAATAATTGTAGACCCACCTCATTCAATAACATACATCTTATCTAGGATGGCAACACCTCACATAAACACATCGCTATCACTCCCCACAGCACGTAGGAGCAGGGGGGAGAAAGCAGGGAAAAACCAGTCGTTAAGATAACCACCGCAGTCTACCGCACAGTGATTTCCAGTAGGCACGAAAACTGCGAGTAGCTGTTGTACGGAAGACAATCAGATAAGTAATTAGCCTAAATTTTTATAGTTTAACCATAGTTTACAACCATATAATCTCTCTAAAGTACAATCTACGGATAGCTATCACCATTTAGCATTTCACCTAACACATATATACTGCATTTAGCATACACTGACAGTTGCAGTACCAATACTGCAACTAAATAATTGTACATATTGTAAATATTTTCACCTGTATTTCAAACATAGATTTTGTAGCCTAAGTGTAATGGATCTGATGATGATCGCTTGACGTTCGAAACTGGTCATCCTAGTGTTTTATTAATCTCATGTAATTTATTTCAGGATTAGGGCATAACCCATCTCTTTTGGGTACATTCGTGTTGACCGACTGAAAAGCACTAAACTCTTGCACTTAGTCGATCTAAATATCTATATCTCTCCCGAATGCTCCTCTAAAACTATGAGGATTTAGCTGTTATACGGGAAACACATGTAGATAATGAGGAAATATTAAAATCAAGAGGGCGTGTTTCAGGATATGAAGTCTTAGGAGCTACTTACGGCTGTGCTACTTATATTCGCAACAACATATAAAATGCACATTTGATTTCTGTGGACACCTCAGAAAATGTTATCATATAAAATGAGAACATTACAAAATACAAGCCACCTGCAGTAAACTGATGTGCTGAAGTGTTTGCAACTCTACCTCATCCTAGCATACACTGGTCAAAACAATTAGGGGATCAGGTGAGATATCATACACAAGATACATATGGTAACATCTTTTATTCAGATTTCGGTTACAATTGTAATTTGTGTGTGCTACAGTACAATATTTTGCTGTCTCAACTCTTTACTGGAGGTTTACATGGCGATTACTTAGAGCGAGGCACCATGGGGCTACCATAATAGCTAAAAAGTCATTCTCGTTGCCATCTAATATGGTGTGTGATCACCTCGGAAGGCCAGGACAGTTACACACCTGCGTGGCATGAACAGTATGAGGTTATCAATCACCTCTTTAGGGGTATTTGGCCATTCTTCCATGAGTGCAATATCCAGCTCGGCAACCGTTGTGGGAGGCGCTGGTCTGGCTGCAATGCGTCTGCTAAGTGCATTCCAGACTTGCTAAATCGGGTTTAAATCCGGTGAACAAGATGGCCACTCCATTCGTTCAATGCCCTCGTCGACAAGCATATTGTCCAACAGTGCAGCTCTGTGGAGTCGTGCGTTATCGACCACCAGAATGAACCCATCGCCTAAGGCACCAGCGTAGGACACAACAAACGGTCGAAGGATCTCGTCTCGATACCTCTGAGCAGTCAAAGTGCCATTCTGAACGACATAGAGGTCCGTGCGTCCGCCAATACTGACTCCAGCCCACACCTTTCGTCCACCACCATGATATGGAGCTGTTTCCTGCACATAAGCGGGATTGTTCCGAGTTCCACGTTTTCTCCAGATGAGAGAACGACGATTGTCCGCCTGAACACAATATCTTGACTCATCTGTGAACAGAACTCGGCGCCATTCGTTACGACGCCAATCCTGATGTTCCTCCGCCCAGTTTCTGCGGGATAATCGGTGGCGTAGTTTAATGGGACACACACCATAGGCCTCCGTGCGTAGAGGCCACTTTCCCGAAGGATTTCAGACTGTTTGTGTTGATATTTCGCGTCCTGTTGCCGCCTGGAGGGTGCGTCGCAGCTGAGTTGCATTCAGCCTCCTGTCTCGACGGGCTGTTAACCGGAGATAACGGTCATCTCTTGCTGATGTTACCCGTGGACGACCTTGGCCTGGCCTTCTTTTAACGGTTCCTGTTGTCTGAAATCACGTCCAGGTCCTGGAAATTACACTTTGGGACACTCCAATAGCTGCAGCCCCCTTCCTCTGTGTCTGTGCCGCTTCCAACCTCCCTATGGCTCTCTATGCCATTCCTTCGGGTAAGTCACATTGTTGTTGCATTGCACTACCTGCTCACTACACCATCTGAACCCAACTGCTTGTGTCATTCGTTTGGTAGAGTAAACACACGTCCACACCAATCCCCTCTGCAGCAACTTTCTGTTATTACCACTACCTCTGTTACCGTAATGTTGATGTCTCCACTCCGTAGAACCGACAGAAAGACGTCGAACCATTTTAGATCATTCTGCCGATGCCAATGCGTCAGAACCTAGATACCTCAACTGATCCCCTAATTGTTTTGACCAGTTTATATATCAGTGACTTCAATAGCCACCATACAATGTGGAATTACTATGAAGATGATGAGAATGATGAAAGCCTTGCTAATTGGGTTGAATCTAACAATCTTTGTCTAGTATTTAGCTCGAAGGGCAAAGGGACTTGTAGATCTGCGGCCTGGAAGAAAGACTACAATCCTGACATTTGCTTTGTTAGTCTGAAGTCTAATGCCACATTAAGGACAGTTTTTGGGAATTTTCCAAATAGCCAACTTCGGCCAGTTTTAGTTAATGTAGTAATTCAAATACCTATAATCAGATCCATTCCAAAACCAAGATGGAACTTTAGAAAGAACTGGAGCAAGTTTTCCAATGAACTTGATAAAGTTATTAGATGGATACCCCCTGTGAGTGAAAAGTATGAATGATTTGTTGGAGATGTCTTATGAACGGCAAAATAAACTGCATGCCAAGAGGATTTCGCAAAGAGTACAATCCAGGATGGAACAAGGATTGTGAAGAACTACACCAGTCTTACATAACCACCAATGATCATGAAATTGCTACCGAATTGTTACAGAGCTTAGATCAAGCTCGCAGAGAAACCTGGGTACAAAAGACATAGAACTTAGAATTTAAACCTTCAATACTAAAACGAAGTACATAAAACACCCCAATTGAGGCTAAGCAATACATACTTTTCCCAAATTCAGTTCTTATAAAGGAAGTACTTGTAAAACAAATAACTAAAGTGAGAGGACATGGGACGTTCTTTCCTATTCCACTAAAAATAACAAGTAGCTCCGTTAAGAACTATGCAGCCTATTTTCATATATCCTACATATGTTAATTGCCACTATCAACATACAAAATTTCAGTTTGATTGTTGTAATAGATTCGTAGATATTGAGAACCGACTAAATATTTCGGATGGTCGCAAAGTTGGATTTTATATATGTAGGTCCTAGAGTTATGTACTGTTACATGACGATTATTGTGTACGTGTAGCATTCAAACTTCAATCGCATGATTAGGACACAAGAAGTAACAAGGAGATTTTAGATGCCAGTGGATTAACATTCGTATAACGATTTACTGTACCAAGTTTCACTGCACTCAGATGGTTAAATTGCGAGAAATGTCCATGTGAATATTTATACTTCGCGTCGCCGCCATGTTGGATTTGTGATCACCAGGTTATTTAAAGTCCTATAGGTGAACTTACGTTCATAGCCACTATGAACATAAAAAAAATCAGTTTGATTGCTATAATAGATTCGTAGATATGTAATGGGTTTTGTTGAAATGAAACTGATAATATGCAAAGCGCTCCACTGTTGGGCGTTATATGTAATGGTTTAATGAACTTGATTACTGTTAATATGAAAAGGTTAATAATTAAATAGTCGCCCACTTTTGGGTGATCAAAATGAAACATTTAATTGTGTATTATTTTAATAATGTCTTTGTACTCTTGTCAGCATCACTAAAAAGTACATAATGTGTAGCATTATATGTAGCCAGGGTGCCAGATCATTCATATATCATGATTAAAATAATATATTAAACCTCGGTCAAACAGAGGTAGAACAGCGAAATCCCTTTCTCCAGTCGAAGTGAAACATTACGTAATCTAACCTTACGATAATTCGTTCAGGAGTGTGGTGTTGCCTTATAGTAATTTCTAGCTACTAAAGGAAACCAGTCAAACATTTTAATTTAAAAATGAATTTAATATATATAAACAACAAGTGCAAAAAAAGAATAAAATACTAAAGATAATAATAATGAATTTAAATTAGAGAATCTACTGAATTTACTTGTATTATGGGACTTGATTGGAAATTGTAGTATACTGAGTTAATTGAATAAAATATCTTGAATTTAATAAGCATGAGAGCTTCCGGATTTGACTGGAGTAAAACTGTTTATATCGCTTACCGCATTGAAGATCAATGTTGATGGGTTGATGCGTAGAGAGTTCATGATGACCCTGATCTTCCTCAACGTAATGACTTTACATGTGGATGACGGAATAAATTCCATAAATCATCCCTGTGACAATATACTCGTACACAAACATGACACAGTTTGATGAGACTGAATGTCTTATCAAATTCACATACTTAAATAGTCAACTGTATAATTTAGTACCGCGTTATAGATGAATGTTAATTTCCAACTCCATCTCGCTACACGTTCCACTCTTCTGCCTGTACGTCCAGCTCCAATCAGTCTCCTGCCAGCCATTCAATAATAATAATAATCCAGCTGGGCGGCCGTCATATATATATCGTTCCCAGGTACAGCACGTGTCCATCCCCACTTCTGCAGTCGCTTGGCAATTTTGCACGCCTTTCAAATATCAATAATGACAATACTCCTTTGTAACATTTCTCGGGAGGTCCACTCCACCTTTTGTATTTATAAAGTACCAAAGGACTCATTCACAAGCCCAGCATTGATAATGGCGAGTCTCCATAGAATGCCTTCCTAGTATGATTTGTTTACTGGTAGAATACTTGATGTGAAAAACATTAGTGTCTATTCATGTCGTTACCAAGAAGCAGTAGATAAGCCGGCCTTCCGCGAATAACCCTCTATCTTCCTCTTGTACGTATTTTCTTCAGAAATAGTCTTCAGCCAAGTGACTAACTTATTTCAAATATAATGTGTACAGCTCCAACTCCTTTCAATTCCCATAATATTCTACATTATGGCATAATAATAGATATAAACATATTAGTGAACATAATAACTAATAAAAGGTAAAATCCCGTGGCTTATGATCGCGAGATTAACGGTCACGTTAAACTACAAGCTTCCTTTTTTATAAAAGGTAAAATGAAAAATTAAGAAAATATTGATAATAATAATAATAATAAAATATATAAAATTATATCATTCTGGCCACAAATTGGGACCATTACAATTCTCCCCAGAGAATTATGGTATATGTCAACAATCATATCACCATACTTCTCTTCAACACTTGTACAAATATGAAATAATATACCCTTCACAATAATTACAAATATCGACAATATTATACCATTCAAAGCAAATACCAACATCAACAAATTAAACCCTTCAAGTTCCACATTTTTTAAATTTTAAATTTCATCATTCCAGTATTTCACTGTTCATAATGTCTCTTTCTTTCTTCTTTACATATTTAAAGTGATCTGTAAATAATGTACATCAAAATTCCCTTCACTTTTATCTTTTGTTTTGGACATAAGTCATCGTTGCACTTATATATATTTGGGTGACTTACACCTTTGCTTTTTATATCTTGAGGAAGTAGAATTCAATTTTCAGCCTGGTGTCGAACTGAATACACTATGGCTAGTTTGTGGGACTGCCAACTGATCAATTCACTTAATCACTTCACAACACTTGGTATGAGATGCGAATAACCAGATCTACTCCAGTCTCTCAGGAATTATATGTATCTAGTGACACAGGCATATTATAGAAGAAACTGAAACTTTATTTGCTTATATTACCTAAGGCAACATCGTTCAGAGCAAATGCAGCGCGCTAATTTACCCCACATATGTATATATATCACACTCAAATACACAAGCTTATAGCCGAAAAAATACACTTTATATTTCCTCTGTGCTCTCCAAGACACACAATATCATATATTGGTGCAACACCTTGCCATTACCCGCTCGTTCAGACCACAATCATTCACTTAATATTAAGCGACTTTCCTTACTTACCATCAGTTATAATTCTATTACTCATGATACATATTTCCTTAAGGATCTCACATTGTAAGTACCGTATAATCGTTTTCCTGCATCTTCTGATTACTCACCTTTTTAACCTTAGTTACCCACCTTTTTAACCGTAGTTAATCCCCTTCTTTCTCACAATTACACTCCATTCTATTCAAGATTACACATCTTAATCACCTGTAGATACTCACCTTATTTCTCAAAATTATACTTCTTTCTATTCAAGATTACACCTCCTTATCACCCGTAGTTACTCACCTTATTTTTCAAAACTACACTTCTTTCTGCTTAAGATTACCTTTCTTTATCACCTGTAGTTACTCACCTTATTTCTCAAAATTACACTTCTTTCTACTTCAGATTACCCTTCTTTATCACCCGTAGTTACTCACCTTATTTCTCAAAATTATACTTCTTTCTACTCAAGATTACCTTTCTTTCGCGGAATCCGTATTCACTTCTTTCTACTCAAGATTACCTTTCTTTCGCGGAATCTGTATTCACTTACTTTATTTCTCAAAATTACACTTCTTTCTACTCAAGATTACCTTTCTTTCGCGGAATCCGTATGACCAATAAAATTTAATTTCTCCACTACAAAAAATGACTTACCTTTAAATCCTTGCATTACCTTCCTAGTTACTGAAATATTAACTATTCACAAAAATCTGCCTAATTAAATTACGGGCATCAAAATATAGCTTTACTTTCCTTTCTGACTTGGGAACTACCCTTAACGAATTAATATATGGGCTCATATAGGGTTCTATAATTTTATCCTGCAACATGCTTTCAATCTGCCTTTTCACAGCTTCCTGAAATTTGTAAGGCACGGCGTAGCGATGACCTACAAAAATACTGCAATCATGTACATTCAATGAATGTTCGTAGCAATTAGCTAATCCAATACGGTTCTCAAATATATACTAATTCTCTTACAACACCTTCAACAATCGATCCACACGATCACACTCTAACGCACTCTGTAATGCAGCCTTACGCAAGGAATCCTCTAGATAATCCTTCGTCATCATACTGCCTAAAAATGTAAATAAAAACAAGGTTCCCTCTCAAGAGATAACCCAACCATCTCACCACTAACCTCACTACAAATATCGACTCCTTTAGTCGTTAATACCTCCTCAAGCGTACATATATTCTTAGAACCACCATATATATTACTTGAATTATTAAATGACATGATCACATCTTCATTCATTCATCTGAATTTAACACTACCCTCCTTATAACTTAGCTGGATAGAATGTTGCGACATCCACTCAGAACCCATAATTAATGAATAGGCTATACTAGATTTGGAATCAATAAACAAACCTGTGTTCCAATCTTACCTCCTATTAAAATTTCTACAACCACTTGTTTAACAAGAAGTTCCGTGAAGAACTATACAGCCTACTTTTCATGCCAATGATTATTCTACAGTAATGAACCTATCTAGAATAATGACGAAATTAAGTTGGTAATATCGAAATATCTAATTAGTTCAAAATATACCTGGTATAATGTAGCCTAATAGAGCACTACAACTGGCAGCCCTGGTGACTGAATATATTCTTAGTTCCACCTCTTAAGGTACAGAATACAAAATTTAGTTTAAGTCCAATGGACGTTACATGCAGTTAGACACTGGATCTATCAGCACGCGTAAATGCATGTTGCCAACAATACCATGCGTGTGCTGGTCAGAAATAATCTGAATTATTATGATATCTTGTTGTGCCAATTTTGGATGAAATCCATTTGTTAGTATAGAAGTTACATGTATTTTAAAATTGGACATATCGGCAGGCATAGAATCATGTTGGTAGCACTGCCTTGTATTAATTACTCCAAATTAATCTAGAATGTCAGGTGCTATACGTGTGCAAAGTATAGAGCTGTTGGCTTGCATACTTTCTGATATATTGATATTAGGGTAAAAAGAATATAGACAGCATGTATTAACAGTTGGCAGCCCTGACTGCTCTTAACAATACTTATAGTCATATCTGTTATGGTACATATATCACATACGAAATTTGGTTGAAATCCAACTGATAGTATAGAAGTTACATGTATTTAAAAATTGGTACTATCAGCAGGCTTATAATCATGTTGGTAGAACTGACGTATATAAGTTACTCCAAATTAATCTAAAATGTCAGAATATACGTGTGCATAGTTTAAAGCTGTTGGCTTGCATACTTTCTGATATATTGGTATTTGGATTTAAAAAATAGAGAGAGCAAATATTAACAGTTGGCAACCCTGGCGGCTCTTAAGAATACGCTCAGTCATATATGTTTATGTACAGATGTTACATACAAAATTTGGTTGAATCCAATTGATTGTGTAGAAGTTATATGCATTTAAACATTGGACCTATCAGAAGGCTTAAAATTATTTTGGCAACACTGTCATGGTTGGCCTCCTGGAAATTAAACTGAAATAGTATTATCTACATGTGTGCCAATTTTGGAATAGCTCCCATGAAAATCTTGCAAGATATCCAACATGGAGCTCAAATTTCTAGTGCGTTTTTTCAGCAGTTGGTAGCACTGACATCATTTTCAAATATGGACGTGAGCTATTCCGGTGCACATCTTTACTCATACTAAATTTGGTTTTGATTGCTGCAGCCGTTTAGGAGTTGATAGGGGGGGGGCACACACACAGCCAGACAGACAGACAGAAGGACAGACAGACAGACAGACAGACACACATTTTCCAGGATCGATCTCATAAGTCTACTTTTTCCTCATTTTTGCAAAATGTGAAAAGTAGGCTAAAAATTATGTGAGATTTCTTTCCACCGCAGTTAACACAAAACTAGTTCTAATTGGAATTTCCTCAATTTTAATACCATGTTACTTCCTATTATTATAAAATGCTGCACTGATGCAAGAAACCTGACAGCCACTATCAAAAAGTGTATCGATACACGCCCCTAACACTTGTAATTTTTTGAATAAGTAAAAATTAATAACGGTAGGTTCCTTAGGTCCCTCCACAAATTCTCTTTGTAAATAATTACGGATGTTTAGGTCATACGGTTCGCTCAAATAGTCATACCGACTTACATAACTACTCTATCTGGCATTTTTAAGTTCGTATCACCTTCATCTTCGCTTCTATATTTATGTATATTTATGTATAGGATGGGAGGCGGTGTTGCCCTTTATTGCAGAGATGATCTGAAAAGCAGGGTTATTTGTTCATCATCGTCCGTTGAGTTACTGAGGACGGAGTTCATGTTTGTTGAGGTAACACTGAGTGAGCTGAAAGTATTGATAGGTATTGTCTATCGCCCACCTACTGTATCATACATTTCCGAGTTTGAAACTAGTCTGCTTAATTTACTGCTATCTTACGAACATGTCATTATTTTAGGAGATTTTAAAACTAACTTACTAACCAAAACATACAAAGCAAAGAAACTTGAAGATATATTTTCCTCCTGTGACATGACGATACTTCCTCTCGAGCCAACTAACTTCGTAAACACAGTAAGCTACACGTCACATACACTAATTGATCTCATCATAACAAATAACCCACAGAAAGTAGTGACATGGTCAAATACCAGTGCCGGCTATATCCACCCATGACTTAATATACTTAGCGTATTCGCTCCGCGTTCCAAAGTACAGGACTAAATATGTTACATGCAGAAATATAAAGGACATAGACCCGGTACAACTGAAATATGATGTCTACAGTATTCCATGGAACGACATATTGAGACTGGACGACATTGACGAAAAAGTAAACAAGTTTAATCTATTAATACATGCACTATACAACAAAAATGCGCCCAGGAGAAAGATAAGGATTTCTCGTAAACCTAAGCCGTGGTTAACTCCGGAAGTCAAGAAAATGATGTCCCGTAGAGATAATCTTTTCAGACAATACAAACGTTCTGGTCTACCAAATGATTTTGAAAAGTACCGAGTACTTCGAAACCAGATTAAGCAAACTTTACGTAATCTTAAATTTAAGTATGTTCGTGATACAACCTGCCGACTAAATACAGCTAGAGCGTGGAAACAACTCGGTGCTTTGGGCATAGGAAAAAACCAGGAGCAACTTCCTATACCTGACATTCCACTAGACGAGCTAAATGCATATTTCACGGATGCAGATACTCAATCCAGCCCAAATAACGCTGCCAGTCACGGCCCATCATTTCCACCACCAGATCGACCCAGCTTTGCATTTCGTAACGTAAGCACTAATGAAGTTAAGAGAGTGATGTATTCCATTAGATCCCAAGCGAGCGGGATTGATGATATACCTATAAAATTTATACATTACATTATTGTTTCTGTTCTCCCCATTCTCACACACATTTTTAGCCTACTTTCGATTTTTGCAAAAAAAAAAAGGAAGTAGACTTATGAGATCAACACAGGGCGAAAAAAGTGTGTCTGTCTGTGTGTGTGTATGTGTGTGTGTGAGTCTCTGTGTGTGTGTGTGTGTGTGTGAGTGTGTGTACTCTGAATGTCTGTCCCCCCTATCAATTCGAACACGGTGAATGCGAATTGAACGAAATTTGGTACAAAGGTAGCACTAGCAAAGGGCACCTCAGTGTCATGTTTTATATCGCCGCCATCTTGACGGAAACGTAATGGCGGCCACACAAATGTTCAAAGCTTAAATCAAATTACGACTAACCTAATCATCCGATCTCTACCAAATTTTGCAACAACATACCTATATGGTGGGAGCATCCTTTGACCAAACTAATAGGTCATCAGCGTAATAGTTTGCGGATGGCGGCCATCTTTGAGTGAAAATCGATTCCCCCTATTAATTCGAACAAGGTGCAACCGCATGGAACGAAATTTGGTACAGAGGTAGTACTAACAAAAGGCACCTCAGTGTCATGTTTTATATCGCCGCCATCTTGACGGAAACGTAATGGCGGCCACACAAATGTTCAAAGCTTAAATCAAATTACGATTAGCCTAATCATCCGATCTCTAGCAAATTTAGCAACAACATACCTTTATGGAGGGAGCATCCTTTGACCAAACTAATAGGTCATTAGTCTAATATTTTGCGGATGGCGGCCATCTTTGTGTGAAAATAGATTCCCCTTATCAATTCGAACACGTTGAAACCGAATGGTACGAAATTTGGTACAGAGGTAGCACTAGCAAAGGGCACCTCAGTGTCATGTTTTATATAACCGCTATCTTGACGGAAACGTAATGGCGGCCACACAAATGTTCAAAGCTTAAGTTAAATTACGACTTACATAACCATCCGATCTCTACCAAACTTTGCAACAACATACCTTTATGGAGGGAGCATCCTTTGACCAATCTAATAGGTTATTAGCCTAACAGTTGGCGGATGGCGGCCATCTTTATGTCAAAATTGATTCCCCCTATTAATTCGAACACGGTGGAACCGAATGGAACAAAATTTGGTACAGAGGTATCACTAGCAAAGGGCACCTCAGTGTCATGTTTTATATCGCCGCCAACTTGACTGAAACGTAATGGCGGCCACACGAATGTTCAAAGCTTAAATCAAATTACGATTAACCTAATCATCCGATCTCTACCAAATTTTGCAACTACATATCTTTATGGAGGGAGCATCCTTTGACCAATCTAATAGGTCATTCGCCTAATAGTTTGCGGATGGCGGCCATCTTTGTGTCAAAATCGATTCCCCCTATTAATTCAAACACGGTGAAACCGAATGGAACGAAATTTAGTACAGAGATAGCACTAGTAAAGGGCACCTCAGTGTCATGATTTATATCGCCACCATATTGACAGAAACGTAATGGCGGCCACACAAATGTTTAAAGCTTAGATCAAATTACGACTAACATAACCATCCGATTTCTACCAAACTTTGGAACAACATACCTTTATGGAGGGAGCATCCTTTGACCAATCTAATAGGTCATTAGCCTAATAGTTTGCGGATGGCGGCCATCTTTATGTCAAAATTGATTCCCCCTATTAATTCGAACACGGTGGAACCGAATGAACGAAATTTGGTACAGAGGTAGCACTAGCAAAGAGCACCTCAGTGTCATGTTTTATATCGCCGCCATCTTGACGGAAACGTAATGGCGGCCACACAATTGTTCAAAGCTTAAATCAAATTACGATTAGCCTAATCATCCGATCTCCAGCAAATTTAGCAACAACATACCTTTATGGAGGGAGCATCCTTTGAACAAACTAATAGGTCATTAGCCTAATATTTTGCGGATGGCGGCCATCTTTGTGTGAAAATCGATTCCCCTTATCAATTCGAACACGGTGAAACCGAATGGTACGAAATTTGGTACAGAGGTAGCACTAGCAAAGGGCACCTCAGTGTCATGTTTTATATAACCGCTATCTTGACGGAAACGTAATCGCGGCCACCCAAATGTTAAAAGCTAAAATGTAATTACGACCAACCTAATAATCTAGTCTCTACCAAATTTTGCAACACCATACTTTTATGTGGGAAACATATTCTGACCAAACTGCAAGAACATCAGCCCAATAGTTTGCAGATGGTGGCCAAGTATGTGTGCAAATCGATTCCCCCTATCAATTCAAACACGGTGAAACCGAATTGAACGAAATTTGGTACAGAGGTAGCACTAGCAAAGGGCACCTCATATTCATGTTTAATATCCCTATAGCACGTTGTATTTCAACAAGCTACTACAACCAACATTCAATCATACTCCTTGAAAAGGACAAAGAGTTATAACAATACCCATGCATTTAGGAGAAAGTAGGCTATATGTTCTTTCCTGAACATCTTGTTAATTACTGTTTAAACAATGGCACACTGCCTTCTATCTGGAAATACGCCAACGTGATCCCTCTTCCTAAGGTACCTTGCCCACTGTTACCGTCCGACTACCGCCCTGTATCTATTCTCCCTGCTCTCTCCAAAGTACTGGAACGGTTAGTACAAACCCAAATACTGGAATATTTGAACACTCACTCTCTATTTGACCCACTCCACTCTGGTTTCAAGAAGGGCCACAGCACAGCTACTGCCTTACTTAAGGTGACTGATGACATCAGACAAGCAATGGACCAAAGACAAGTAACAATACTCACACTCCTCGATTTCAGCAGAGCATTTGACACCATAGATATACCGACCCTATTGAAGAAGCTAAAATCCCTTCTTGGCTCCGAAGTCATACATTTTTTCTCTGCTTACCTAACGGGTCGAAATCAGCGTGTGATTGTACAGGACACCATCTCACAGTGGCGTCAGAAAAAGGCAGGAACCCCCCAAGGTTCGGTCCTTGGGCCCCTACTTTTCGTGCTCTATATCAACGATATCTCCTCCACAATTAACTATGATAAATGTCATCTTTATGCAGATGATCTCCAAATATATTGCCACATTAGTATCAACAATATATCAAATGCAATAAGGGATATAAACACTGATATCCATCAACTTAGTGTTTACGCCGATGACAACTCTCTCCTGCTCAATCCTAAGAAAACCCAAACTATCATCATCGGCTCTCATAAGTTACTAAACTCATTAAAAACAACTACGTTGTGCCTCCAGTAACACTGAATTCAATCACCATCCCCTTTAGTAAAGAAGTAAGGAACCTTGGGTTAACCTTAACTGAATCTCTTGACTGGTCACCACATTTAAGAAATACACATAAAAAGATATACGCATCCCTTCACCCACTCGAGCGCCATAAGAATATTTTACCACTAGACATTAAGATTAAACTCATCCAGACACTAATACTACCAATTCTAGACTACTGTGACGTCGTTCTCGTTGACGCGACTCATGGACAAACAATGAAACTTCAACAAGCATTGAACTCTTGTCTTCGGTTCGCTTTCAATCTAAGATACGATGCCCACATAACCCCAAGCTACCGTGCTCTTTCATGGCTTAAACCTGATGAGCGCCGTAAATTTCACTTGTTGACATCCATCTATCGATTTCTGCATGAAAACACCCCCACGTACATGTCATCAAAATTTAGTTACTTGTCCTCATATCATAATCGAAGCACTCGATCTGGCTCTTCCCTCGCCATCCCCATCAACCACTCATCCATGTTTAACCGCTCTTTTGCTGTAGCTGGGTCTCGACTATGGAATTCAACTCCTCCCGATATCAGAAATTCCACAACAATAAATAAATGTAAGGCCGCATGCCGAGATTACCTGTTGAATACTGCTGATTGCCCCGTGTGAATGGTGATGGATGATAGGACGTATGACTGAGCTAGGATTATATCTAGGATATTATAGAAAGGTCTGTGACATTGTTATTATTATTATTATTTGTATTTTATAATTATTACTATCATTATTCATGTGCCTTTTTTACTAATATTAGTATTAGCATAGTAAATTTACTCCTTATTTATCATCATAATATTTTTTTGTATTTTCGAAATTGTCATAAGCTATGTACTGGCACCATATTTCGTGGTTAAGTGTAAGAGAGGGCCATGAGCCCTAACTTCGCCACTACCTAAGACATAAAATAAATAAATAAATAAATAAATAAATAAATAAATAAATAAATACTTTCCTCTTTCCTCAAAACAATAGTTTCTTCCTCCTCCGTATTATATTTATTAATAGTAACGCTGTATTTCGCCTTTCCGCCTATCTCTTCCCCTATTCTACCTTCTATGGCATGCCACTGAACCTCATAATCTTTCTCTCTCTCTCTCTTTCATCCCATTTTCCCTTTCTTCTATCAACTTAATCCTTTTCTCTTTCATTTTACTTCTGGACTTACTAATTTCATGCCTTCCCTTCATTTCTCCACTACTATTATTTAACGTCCTTTTTAACAGTTGCTTTTTGCTTCTGCTCACTTCTATCTCCGTCCTTCCTTCATATTCTACACTATCTCTCTCCACCATTTCCTCCAACATCGCGCTCTGCTTGTGCTTTTTCTTCCTATTCTTTGAATTCATTATCTCAGCTTTCTGCTTTCCTTGTTCAATAATTATGTCTTTCTGACTGTGCCTTAACGCACGCTTCTCTATCTCTGTTAGCTTCATATTAACTTCATCTATATAGGCTCTGACTTCTTCCCTTGTCTGCCTATTTTGTTCGTCTATAATTTTCTGCATTTTTATTTCTTGAGTACTTAGCACTTTCTTCATTTTATCCACATCTATTCCTATCTTGTCTTTAATCTTCATCTCTTCTTTCTTACTACGTTCCATAATCTCTACCTTCACTTCTTCTACTCTTTCCCTTACCTCTTGATTAATCTCTTCTACTGTCTTGCCTATAACTTCAATCTTTTCCCCTACTTCTATCCTAACTTCAGCTATGGTTTTCTTTAACTCACTTTGCAACTTCTTTCTTATTATTTCTTCGAATTCTGACATATTCTCCTTAATCCTCTCATACCTTTTATTTAACTCCTCATTCACCTTTTCCACCTTATCTAGCTTTTGATTAATTTCTTTATTATTTTTTCATATCACCCCTCTTATCTCCCTACTCATTTCCTGATTTTTCCTATTCATCTCCTCTCTCATCTCCTGATTATTCTTATTGCTGTCTTCTAGCTTCTTGCTTATCGCCTTACTTATCTCCCTACTCATCTCCTGATTTTGCCTATTCATCTCCTCTCTCATCTCCTGATTATTCTTATTGCCTACTTTTTCCTCTATCATCTCCCTATTCATCTCCTGATTTTGCATATTCATCTCCTCTCTCATCTCCTGATTATTCTTATTGCTATCTTATAGCTTCTTGTCTATCGCCTTAGTTATGTCCCTACTCATCTCCTGATTTTGCATATTCATCTCCTCTCGCATCTCCTGATTATTCTTATAGCTATCTTCTAGCTTCTTGTCAATCGCCTTACTTATCTCCCTACTCATCTCCTGATTTTGCCTATTCATCTCCCCCCTCATCTCCTGATTATTCTTACCATTGTCCTGTTTCATCTCCAGAAACATTCCTATGATCGCATCTAATTTATTTTCCGAAATATCAAAAGGCTTTTGTTTCTCCTGCCCTCAACTAGTCTCAGTATTTATTTCAGGATGTACCTCTATATTCGTCTCAGGGTTAACCTCGGGTTTATACTCAGGATTACACTCAAGATTTACCTCCGACATCTTGGTATCAACCACTACACTCTCAGCCTCAACTTTCGTATAATTAGCTTTCTCGCCTTTACCCCTACTCCCCAGTTTCCTTTGTTCCTCATCCTCCATCTCGAAGTACACCGTATAAAATTTACCGTTCCAAAATTCACTTCACTTTCCCCCAAAATCACTGACAATTTGCACTGAATTTACACTCACTCTTTCCGTAAATATCGTTAGGTTTTCGTTCCCCACTTTGGGCGCCATTTGTAATGGGTTATGTTAAAATGAAACTGATTATATCCAAAGGCCTCCACTGTTGGGCGTTATATGTAATGGTTTAATGAACTTGATAACTGTTAATATGCAAAGGTTAATAATTAAATAGTCGCCCACTTTTGGGTGATCAAAATATAACATTTAATTGTGTATTATTTTAATAATGTCTTTGTACTGTTGTCAGCATCACTAAAAAGTACATAATGTGTAGTATTATATGTAGCCAGGGTGCCAGATCATTCATATATCATGATCAAAATAATATATTAAACCTCGGTTAAACAGAGGTAAAGCAGCGAAATTCCTTTCTCCAGTCGAAGTGAAACATTACGTAATATAACCTTACGATAATTCGTTCAGGAGTGTTGTGTTGCCTTATAGTAATTTCTAGCTACTAAAGGAAACCAGTCAAACATTTTAATTTAAAAATGAATTTAATATGTAAAAACAGCAAGTGTAAAAAAGAATAAGATACTAAAGATAATAATAATAAATTTAAATTAGAGAATCTACTGAATTTGCATGTATTATGGGACTTGATTGGAAAATTGTAGTAAACTGAGTTAATTGAATAAAATGTCTTGAATTTAATAAGCATGAGAGCTTCCGGATTTGACTGGAGTAAAACTGTTTATATCGCTTACCGCATTGAAGATCAATGTTGATGGGTTGTTGCGTAGAGAGTTCATGATGACCCTGATCTTCCTCAACGTAATGAATTTACATGTGGATGACGGAATAAATTCCATAAATCATCCCTGTGACAATAGCCTCGTTCACAATAATGACACAGTTTGATGGGACTGAAAGTCTTATCAAATTCACATACTTAAATAGTCAACTGTATAATTTAGCACTGCGTTACAGATGAATGTTAATTTCCAACTCCATCTCGCTACAAGTTCCACTCTTCTGCCTGTACGTCCAGCTCCAATCAGTCTCCTGCCAGCCATTCAATAATAATAACAATAATCCAGCTGGGCGGCCGTCATATATATACCGTTCCCAGGTACAGCACGTGTCCATCCCCACTTCTGCAGTCGCTTGGCAATTTTGCACGCCTTTCAAATATCAATAATGACAATACTTCTTTGTAACATTTCTCCGGAGGTCTACCCCACCTTTTGTATTTATAAAGTACCAAAGGACTCATTCACAAGCCCAGCATTGATAATGGCGAGTCTCCATAGAATACCTTCCTAGTATGATTTGTTTACTGGTAGAATATTTGATGTGAAAGACATTAGTGTCTATTCATGTCGTTACCAAGAAGCAGTAGATAAGCCGGCCTTCCGCGAATAACCCTCTTTCTTCCTCTTGTACGTATTTTCTTCAGAAATAGTCTTCAGTCAAGCGCCTAACATATTTCAAATATAATGTGTATAGCTCAAACTCCTTTCAATTCCCATAATATGCTACATTATCGCATAATAATAGATATAAACATATTAGTTAACATAATAACTAATAAATGGTAAAATGAAAATTCAAAAATATTGATAATAATAATAAAATATATAAAATTATATCATTCTGGCCACAAATTGGGACCATTACAGATATTCAGAGCCGTTTAAATATTTCGGATGGCCGCCTGGTTGGATTGTTATAGGTATAGGCCATAGAGTCATGTACCATTAAAGGAAAATTATTGAGTAAATTCATTATTCAAACTTTCACTTCGATCGCATGATTACGACACAAGAAATAAAAACTTAATTTTAAAATTCGCACAGCCGCGGTCTTGAGGTTATGTAAACAATTGCACAAAATTTGACACTAGTTTATTACAATGTGTATAAACATTTCCTGTACTAGATTTCATTGCGTTTGGAATATTAAATCGCGGGAAAGGTGTATTTAAAATGTTCAAATTCGCTTGGCCGCCATGTTCGTTTTGTAGTTAACCGGTTTTTGAATGTTTTATAGATGAACTTCCAGTAGTGCCCTTTATCTCCGTACAAAATTTCACGGTGAAACCCCTTATAGTTTCAGAGATATAGAATGCCAGTGGAATATTTCGCACATCCGCCATCTTGTGGTTATGTAAACAATTGAACGAAGTTAGATGTCGGTGAATTACAATGTGTATAATCATATACTATACCATGTTTTATTGCGTTTGATTGGTTAAATAGCGAGAAATGTCTATATAAATGTCGCAAATTCGAGTGGCCGCCATGTTGGGTTTGTAGTTACCAGTTTTTCAAAAGTCACATAGGTGAACTTCTGGTAGCTCCCTTTATCACCGCAAAATTTTCCAGGGTCATATCTGGAACAGTTTGGGAGATATTGAATGCAATTGAAATATTTCGCACAGCCGCCATGTTGGATTGGTGAGACGTAATAAAATTTCAAGTGGACGGTGGGGGTCGTCCGAAATAGTGCTATAAACTTACCGAGGTTCATTGAAATCGCTCCAGCCGTTTAGAAGTAATTAAGGGGACACGTACACACACACCTCTCACACACGCACACACACACGGACAGAAGGTGATCTCATAAGCCTATTTTTTCAAAATTGAAAATAGGCTAAAAATTTCTGTATCTCGGGGCCTTTTCGCTTTAGGCGGCTTTGGTGGCGTAGTAGGTAGCATGCTGAGTTTCTATGCCCAAGATTACAAGTTCAAACCCAGCTGAAGTCGTCGGAATTTTTAGGAGCGTTATAAATTCCCCAGTATGCCTTCCTTCGGAGGGGAAGTAAACCCGGCGGGCGCATGTCATAGATTTATGGCATGTAAAAGAACCTTCCACTAACTCCAATTGTGTGAAGCTAAATTTGTTGGATTAACGCTCGATTAGTTCCAACGTTCGCCGCCAGGAGCAGGTCGTGGTAGCATCTAGTAGCCAGGTTCACAGCTAGGTGTCGTTGACGGTAGCATTTGGTAGCAAATGTAGGAACTACTCACTGCAGTCCTTATCTGAATTACAGATAACACACACTAATACAGCGATCACAATTAACACTGGTTATCAGACGGATTCTACACACACCCAAAGTACACGGGGCAACATGACCGCGTTGTCGCAGCCCCTAAACTGAGGAGCCAACCAACCGACACTCCGCTTTATTTGAAATTATTTTCAACTCATCTGTAGTGACGATGTCTGGCCATCAGAATGCACCATGATCTCATTTCCGAAAAAAATGGACTTACCCCGTTCTATCCGTGGGCTCTTTATATTTTAGGGTTTGCAAAATCTATTTCTGTGTCTCAGATAATTCCTGGAAAGGATTGTGCTAAGAAAAAAAAGTAAACTTGCCTGGGTGACGTCAAACCTATTTGTATGTAAGCTTGTGGTTTTAATTGACCGTTAATTTTGGGACCATGAGCCATGTGACCGGGCATGCATTAGCCTGGAATGGAGATGTGCTTCATGACAAGTGTCATTGTTATACTCAGCAATTATTCTAGGTTTGTGTAGTGTCTTGAGTGGGGTTTCGCCAAGCTGGCACATCAGCGGGCACTAGGTGTCCCCGCCTGGACCCTCATAGGAGTATCGAACTGCGCGTTACCTCCCTTCTTATGATGCGCAACTGCGCCTCTTTACTGTGAGAACTAAAACCTCAAGCAGTCATAACCTCCCTATGAAGGCTTCCAAAAATGGTATATTGGCTTTCAGGGCCAGTGAATTAAAACTTACCAAAACCCCACATCTTTTTGTCATTGTTATGTTGTAACCACCCCTGTTGGAGAAGGACAGAGTAATTCGAGTGTTGATTGTGTTCACTAGGTGACTACGATCTGCTCCACGCACCACCAGTCCTCTCTGAGGGACCAGTAATTGTTATGATGTAACCACCTCTGAGGGAGAAGGACAGAGTAATTAGAGTGTTGATTGTGTTCACCAGGTGACTACGATCTGCTCCACGCATCACCAGTCCTCTCTGAGGGACCAGTAATTGTTATGATGTAACCACCTCTGAGGGAGAAGGACAGAGTAATTAGAGTGTTGATTGTGTTCACCAGGTGACTACGATCTGCTCCACGCATCACCAGTCCTCTCTGAGGGACCAGTAATTGTTATGTTGTAACCACCCCTGTGGGAGAAGGACAGAGTAATTAGAGTGTTGATTGTGTTCACTAGGTGACTACGATCTACTCCACGCATCACCAGTCCTCTCTGAGGGACCAGTAATTGTTATGTTGTAACCACTCCTGTGGGAAAAGGACAGAGTAATTAGAGTGTTGATTGTGTTCACTGGGTGACTACGATCTACTCCACGCATCACCAGTCCTCTCTGAGAGACCAGTAATTGTTATGTTGTAACCACTCCTGTAGGAGAAGAACAGAATAATTAGAGTGTTGATTGTGTTCACCAGGTGACTACGATCTGCTCCACGTATCACCAGTCCTCTCTGAGAGACCAGTAATTGTTATGTTGTAACCACCCCTGTGGGAGCAGGACAGAGTAATTAGAGTGTTGATTGTGTTCACCAGGTGACTACGATCTACTCCACGCATCACCAGTCCTCTCTGAGAGACCAGTAATTGTTATGTTGTAACCACCCCTGTGGGAGAAGGACAGAGTAATTAGAGTGTTGATTGTGTTCACCAGGTAACTACGATCTGCTCCACGCATCACCAGTCCTCTCTGAGGGACCAGTAATTGTTATGTTGTAACCACTCTTGCGGGAGAAGGACAGAGTAATTAGAGTGTTGATTGTGTTCACCAGGTGACTACGATCTGCTCCACACATCACCAGTCCACTCTGAGAGACCATTAATTGTTATGTTGTAACCACCTCTGTGGGAGAAGGACAGAGTAATTAGAGTGTTGATTGTGTTCACCAGGTGACTACGATCTGCTCCACGCATCACCAATTCTCTCTGAGAGACCAATAATTGTTCTGTTGTAACCACTCGTGTGGGAGAAGGACAGAGTAATTAGAGAATGATTGTGTAGAAATGATAAAGGCTGCTGGACCTGTTGGTATGCAATGGCTGTATCGACTGCTAAAGTGTGTGTGGAAACGGAAATGTGTACCAGAAGACTGGGAGAAAGGGCTAATAATACCAGTGTTTAAGAAAGGGGACAAGAAAGTGTGTGATAACTATAGAGGGATCACCCTCATATCACAGATAATAAAAAATACTGGAAAGGATATTAGAAAGAAGAATGAGAAGAAAGGTGGAAGGAGAGTTGCAAGAGGAACAGTATGGCTTCAGGAGTGGAAGATCCACAGTGGACCCAATCTTTAGCTTGAGGCAGGTGATGGAAAAGAACTGGGAATATGGAGAGGATTTGATCATGACTTTCATAGATCTAGAAAAGGCATAGGATAGTGTCCCCAGAGAGAAGGTATGGGAAACCATGGTTAAGAAGAGACTGGGAAGAGAAATGTTGGAAATGGTGCAAGCAATGTACAACAACTGTGTTAGCAGGGTTCTGACCCCAGTTGGAAAGACAGATTGGTTTAGGAACAAGACTGGACTAAGACAGGGGAGTGTGCTGTCACCTCTTTTATTCATAATGGTAATGGATGAAATTGTAAAGGAAACAAAGGAAGCATATGGACATAAAGAAATGAAGTTACTCTTATTTGCAGACGATATTGTGGTCTGGGGAAGGAACACCGAAGAAGTGCAAAAACAACCAGATGCACTGAATGAAAATATTCAGAAGTTTGGCCTGAAAATCAGTATAGAGAAAAGCAAGACCATGGTGATGACAAGAGGGGAAAGACAAGGAAAGGGCACTGTGAAAATTGGAAGTCAGAGTTTGGAAATTGTGGACACGTTCAAATACCTAGGAAGTGAATTGATGCAATCTGGTAGGTTGGACATGGAGATTGGCAGGAGGGTACAGCAGAGCAATGCATTCTATCAAAGTGTAAGAAAACTTGTTTGGGATAAGGAAGTACCAAGGAAAAGCAAGGAGGTTATGTATAAAATGTACTATGTTCCCATATTAACTTATGCAGCTGAGACTTGGACCCTGACGAGCAGGCAAGAGAGTAGAATCCAAGCAAGTGAAATGAAATTCCTAAGAAGTATGATAGGAAAGACAAGGAAAGACAGAGTGAGGAATGAAGATGTTAGGAAGGAAGTTGGGATGGGAAAACTAAATGAGAGAATTGAGAAGAATAAACTAAGGTGGTTTGGACATGTAAAGAGGATGGAGGAAAATAGAATACCAAGACAGATGCTGGAGGCCAAGTGCAAGGGTAAGAGAGCAAGGGGAAGACCTAGAACAAGGTGGATCGATTCAGTGAAGAACAGCGTGAGAAAAAGAAGTCTGGACTGGGACAAGATCGTGGGAGAAGAATTGTGGAAGGAAAGAGGAAAGTGGAGAAGTGCCATAAATACCCCGACCCGGCAGGAGCTGGATAAGGGGAAATGATGATGATGATGATGATGTGTTCACCAGGTGACTACGATCTGCTCCACGTATCACCAGTCCTCTCTGAGGGACCAGTAATTGTTATGTTGTAACCAATCCTGTGGGAGAAGGACAGAGTAATTAGAGTGTTGATTGTGTTCACCAGGTGACTACCATCTGCTCCACGCATCACAAGTCCTCTCTGAGGGACCAGTCATTGTTATGTTGTAACCACCCCTGAGGGAGAAGGACAGAGTAATTAGAGTATGATTGTGTTCACTAGGTGACTACAATCTGCTCCACGCATCACCAGTCCTCTCTGAGAGACCAGTAATTGTTATGTTGTAACCACCCCTGTGGGAGAAGGACAGAGTAATTAGAGTGTTGATTGTGTTCACTAGGTGACTACGATCTGCTCCAAGCATCACCAGTCCTCTCTGAGAGACCAGTATTTGTTATGTTGTAACCACCCCTGTGGGAGAAGGACAGAGCAATTAGAGTGTTGATTGTGTTCACCAGGTGACTACGATCTGCTCCACGCATCACCAGTCTTCTCTGAGGGACCAGTAATTAGTTGTTATATTGTAACCACCCCCGTGGGAGAAGGACAGAGTAATAATTAGAGTGTTGATTGTGTTCACTAGGTGACTACGATCTGCTCCACGTATCACCAGTCTTCTCTGAGAGACCAGTAATTGTTATGTTGTAACCCCCTCTGTGGGAGCAGGACAGATTAATTAGAGTGTTGATTGTGTTCACCAGGTGGCTACGATCTGCTCAACGCATCACCAGTCCTCTATGAGAGACCAGTAATTGTTATGTTGTAACCACCCCTGAAGGAGAAGGACAGAGTAATTAGAGTGTTGATTGTGTTTACTAGGTGACTACGATCTGCTCCACGCATCACAAGTCCTCTCTGAGAGACCAGTAATTGTTATGTTGTAACCACCCCTGTGGGAGCAGGACAGAGTAATTAGAGTGTTGATTGTATTCACCAGGTGACTACGATCTGCTCCACACTTCACCAGTCCACTCTGAGAGACCAGTAATTGTTATGTTGTAACCAGCCCTGTGGGAGAAGGACAGAGTAATTAGAGTGTTGATTGTGTTCACCAGGTGACTACGATCTACTCCACGCATCACCAGTCCTCTCTGAGAGATCAGTAATTGTTATGTTGTAACCACTCTTGAGGGAGAAGGACAGAGTAATTAGAGTGTTGATTGTGTTCACCAGGTGACTACCATCTGCTCCACGCATCACCAGTCCTCTCAGAGAGACCAGTAATTGTTATGTTGTAACCACCCCTGTGGGAGAAGGACAGAGTAATTAGAGTATGATTGTGTTCACCAGGTGACTACGATCTACTCCACGCATCACCAGTCCTCTCTGAGAGACCTCTAATTGTTATGTTGTTACCACCCCTGTGGGAGAAGGAGAGAGTAATTAGAGTATGATTGTGTTCACCAGGTGACTACCATCTGCTCCACGCATCACCAGTCCTCTCAGAGAGACCAGTAATTGTTATGTTGTAACCAGCCCTGTGGGAGAAGGACAGAGTAATTAGAGTGTTGATTGTGTTCACCAGGTGACTACGATCTACTCCACGCATCACCAGTCCTCTCTGAGAGATCAGTAATTGTTATGTTGTAACCACTCTTGCGGGAGAAGGACAGAGTAATTAGAGTGTTGATTGTGTTCACCAGGTGACTACCATCTGCTCCACGCATCACCAGTCCTCTCAGAGAGACCAGTAATTGTTATGTTGTAACCACCCCTGTGGGAGAAGGACAGAGTAATTAGAGTATGATTGTGTTCACCAGGTGACTACGATCTACTTCACGCATCACCAGTCCTCTTGAGTAACCATGGAGCGCCAAGATCGCCACCTGAATAGGTGAGTGCTGTAATATTTTAATTCCCTCAGGACACAATTCACTACGTTAAGGAATGCACAGTCCTTGTAACCTAATCGTACACATTCCTTGGCGGGGTGAGGATACGTTGGTGCGTACAGTTCGTACCAGCTGAAACGCAATTCTCTCCGACTATATTAATTGTGAACTCTGCCTGATTTGAACGTTTAGGAACTGGGTCTATCGATGTAATTTTGGCGAATCGAATCCTTGACTCGATCAGTATTCGATTGACATTTAACTAGATCGGCGCACAAGCACGGAGTAAAGAATTTCCTATTCATAATGTTGAATTTTGGGCTTATGCCGTGTTTTATTATATTAATATTCAATATTCGACGCGTTTCGAAAGAAACCATGTCTTTCTTCGTCAGGAATAATCTGGAATACGACAATGTTGCTAAGAGAAAGCACGAAGAACATATGGAAGGTGCCCAAAGATGGACGCCATTATAGCCCCATGTTAGGGACAACGGAAAGCAGCACTGAATTACTTTCTCAGGGTTCTGATAATAGGTAGCCAGGATTCACTGAGATTGTAGCCGGTGTCGCGGTTGAAATTATCTGGGTGTTAACGTATTTCAACATTGTCGTATTCCAGATTATTTCTGACGAAGAAAGACATGGTTTCTTTCGAAACGCGTCGAATATTGAATATTAATATAATAAGACACGGCATAAGCCCAAAATTCAACATTACGAGGCACGTCCAGAAAGTAAGCTCCGTTTGGTAATTAAATTAAATTGTGTACAGATACAGAAAAAATATTTATTGCACAACATTCTACACCTCTTAAACTACTTTTCCACATAACTGCCGAACTTTTGCAGGCATTTGTCATAGCGTGGCACAAGTTTTTGGATACCTTCTTCATAGAAGTTTGCCGCCGACCCGTAAACGAGAGTGAAGACTCCCCTTAAGATATCCTACTGTTTGGCCATCACTGTTAGGCAAATTGCGTATGTGGTCAGGAGAACTCCTAATTATACGCAGTTCTCCTGGTAAGCACGCAATTTGCCTAACAGTAGTGACCAAACAGTAGGATATCTTAAGGGGAGTCTTCACTCTCGTTTACGGGTCGGCGGCAAACTTCTATGAAGAGGTATCCAAAAACTTGTGCCACGCTATGACAAATGCCTGCAAAAGTTCGGCAGTTATGTGAAAAGGTAGTTTAAGAGGTGTAGAATGTTGTGCAATAAATATTTTTTCTGTATCTGTACACAATTTAATTTAATTACCAAACGGAGCTTACTTTCTGGACGTGCCTCGTATGAATAGTAACACGGGCCGTGAAAGTCTAAATGACAATAAAAGAATTTCCTCTTTATTCTTGGTAGTGTAACCGTTTACACAGACACCTATGTCCTAAAGCACGGATTGAGCGATATCTTATTTAACAGGTTTTCCGTCAAGTTACTCGTAACTCAACTCATGTTCATTATTATTATTATTATTATCTCACATTTGAGTATCATTTTAATTATCACTGTTATATATTGAAGCTCGTATCAAGAGATACATATCGTATGGAGGAAATTATTATCATTATCAGTATCTTATGGCGTATATTATATATTAAAGTAGTTTTCAAAAAATGTCAACCTTTACTGAAACTGAAATATCTCGGGAAGTATTTGCGCTACGACGACGTTTGTTGTCTTAAAATGTAATGCCCATCACGCATTATCGATTGATACCCACCTTACTTGATTATATCATCCGTGTATTAAAATAATTGCGAATATTTCTACCTTCAAGGTCGCACGAAAATAGAATCGAATGACTTGACGGACATATTGTCGCTAGGCGACAACGACTAACACCGTATCATGATATTCAACACCGCCAATGGACTGTCACTAGGTGACAACGACTTACTCTGTATCATGATAGTCCGGTAAAATAGTGTGCACGTCTTCATCGGGGTTTCCATAGCAGTAATGTGAATCCACGTAAACATCTTCATATTAACAGAGATCAAATCTCCTTGGGGACATAACGCATTCAATAGAAAATCTTCTATGCGCTTTGAATCACGCCAAAAGAGAATATTTCTTCAAGCAATTTTTTGTTTATTTCGTTCCTTTGGTGTTTCAATACATCCAATATAATTATAACATTCACTGGTATAGGGCGATCAGTTCCCTAATTACGTCATGATATCGTTAATTTCTACCTGCTCCACACGGGCGCTAAAATCGCATGTATCCATACATGATATCGTTAACTTCTACCTGCTCCACTCGGGCGCTAATGTCACATGTATCAATACAATAAGCAGAACGGGATTCGCAAGCCAGAAGTCCGTATATATATCCTGAAACACCAGTACATTACGTCTGGAATAAGAGCAACTGCCAGTGGCAAAAAAGAAAAAATATTTAAAAAACTATAGGCAGAATGTTTAATGTTTCGCCTACAGAAACATAAAGGTATTATTTACGCTGTTATTGCTTCACGTCATAGGTGCTACCAGCTTCCAGGATCTACGAACATACAAAGCCGTTGTGTATTCTACTTTCAAAGAAACAGCTAAGGAGCGAGGTTTGCTGATTGATGATTCTGAATGGCAGCGTTGTTTGGCAGAAGCGTCATAATTTCAGATGCCATCTCAGTTACGACAACTGTTTTGTTACATATGTTCTTTCAGACCCCTTCAAATGTAAGACAGTTATGGGACATTTTCAAGAATTCATTATCAGAGGATTATCTGCAGTTTTCACGAACCTAACATTGCATATCAGTTCACCCTTATACATATTTCTAATACATTAAAGCTCCATGGTCTTCCCATTACTTCTCTCGAATTGCCAGTTATTATAAATAATTTTTCTCAAACAAATTTACCAATGAATTATCCAAAAATTAATGAGGATGAATTTAGTCGGACGATAAACCAAGCAAATAAAAACCAAACGGCTATAATTACAGAAATGTTGGGGTTAGTACAAAACAGCAATGAAAGGATGAGTAATGCATATTTCATTGACGGTCCAGGGGGCACCAGGAAAATATTTCTTTACCAAGGCTTGATTCACAGTTGCACAAATTTGGGGTTAAATGTAGTTTCTGTTGCATGGACTGGTATTTCAGCAATGTTACTACATCAGGGGCGCACTGTACACAGCCGGTTCAAGTTACCTCTACATTTACATGAAAGTTCTGTATCAGGAATAAAAGTTAACAGCATGGAAGCTTTTTATATTCGCTCAGCAAAACTTATCATCTGGGATGAAGCCCCTATGGCTAATAAGCACGCGTTGATATGTATTAATCGGCTGCTCAAGGACATTATGTATAACGACGTGTATTTCGGAGGAAAAATTGTCATCTTAGGTGGAGATTTTAGGCAGGTATTTCCTCTTGCGCTTCAATCCAAATGCCACTTAGGTTCTCTCCTTTGTGGCCATTATTCAAAATATTGTAACTCAACAAATATATGCGAGTGGATACAGATCAACGTGACTTAGCAATCTTCTTGATACAAATTGGTAACGGTGAATATCCTCAAATGTTGGAAACAATGTCCTATTTCCTCGCCTTGACCTTACGCCATCAGATACTTCTATGCCATTTTCCTTCAAAAGGAGGCAGTTTTCAGTACGTGTGGCTTTTTGTATAACTATCAATAAAGCTCAAGGTCAAACACTAGATCAAGTAGGCATTTATTTACCTCAACCGGTGTTTAGCCACGGACAACTGTATGTCGCACTATCGCGAGTAAAATCCTTTCATGACGTCAAAGTTCAAATAAGTTAGAACCAAAAGGCAAACGAACAGTAAATGTCGTAAAGAAAGAAGTATTATTCGAATGTTGAAACGAATGTTGCGGAGGAGCACAGACTTCAGCTAAATGGGCACAGATTAAATAACAATTATACAAGGACGTCCACATCCCTAATACGATAACTGTCCTGAGGTAATGTTAAAAAAGTGCTATTGTCCTACATCGGTGATTACTATCCTACATTCTGTTCTTTCATTGCCTCAGTTCTATAACTAAGATATACTCAATCAAATTTACAGCTTAATAAATATGAATTCCTTCTGTGTGAGTTATATTTTCATTTCTCATCAATCGCCTTAACTTACTATTCTATCTGTAGTGGTGGAGGCGATTGCTGTCTTTACAGAGGTGTGCAAATTATTAGATTCGATGTCAGTTTCCCAAAATTGCATTTTTACTTTTCACGGTTTAATGCACTAAGTATGTTTACAGGGCGATTAAATTACTTCAAATTTTAACCAAGACTCCTAATTATATTTTCATTTAAGGAACTCAAATTAAAATCATATTTTAGAATTTCCACTAACAGAGGAGCCTTGCAAATGCAAAATGTCACACGTTACGTTTTTATTACTTCACTCTAATTTACGTGTGAATTTAGAGCAGAGAGATTTGGGATCTTTTCACTCATGAACGCTATTGAACTATTCAAAGATTCATGAACTATGTATTGAAATCACCTAGCTTAAATTCTAAAGTCAATGAAATATTGAAAATGGACCCAGCTCAGACAAAACTCGGAATCCAATAATCTGAAAGTTTCCAGACGGAATTCCTTATGGGAAAAGGTGTAATTCCGCGGGAGAGGAAACACTACTAAGTAGAACAGCAAAAGATGTTGGTCAATAAAATGATTTTGAAAAAAAGGATTTATGACCAATTAAAATTATTTGAAAACTCAGCAATTCTTCTAGATTTGTGCCGTGTCTTGTGTGGAGTTTCGCCGAGGACAACAAGCTGGCTCATCGGCGGGCTCTTGGTGTCCCCGCCCGGACCCCCACAGGAGTGACGAACTGCGCGCCACCTCCCTTTATATTAGGCGCAACTGCACCACTTGACTGCGAGAACTAAAAGCTCCCTGTGGGGGTCCGGATGGGGACACCATGAGCCAGCCGATGAGCCAGCTTGGTGTCCTGGACGAAACCCCACACAAGACACGGCACAAACCTAGAGGAATTGCTGAGTTTTAATTCACCGGCCGTGAAAGCCAATAAACCATCTTTTTGGAAGCCTTCGTCACTCCTGTGGGGATCCAGGCGGGGACACCAAGAGCCCGCCGATGAGTCAGCTTCGTGTTCTGGGCGAAACCCCGCACAAGACATGGCACAAACCTAGAAGAATTGCTGAGTTTTAATTCACCGGCCATGAAAGCCAATATACCACCTTTTTGGAAGCCTTCATAGGGAGGTTAAGGCTGTTTGAGCTTTTAGTTCTCGGAGTCAAGTGGTGCAGTTGCACCTAATATAAAGGGAGGTGGCGCGCAGTTCGTCACTCCTGTGGGTGTCCGGGCGGGGACACCAAGAGCCCGCCGATGAGCCAGCTTGGTGTCCTGGGCGAACCCCACACAAGACACGGTACAAACCTAGCAGAATTGCTGAGTTTTAATTCACCAGCCGTGAAAGCCAATATACCATATTTTTAAAATTATTTTATTTAATTCTATTAATTTGCACACCTCTATATGATACCCAAGAGTTACATCTCTAAATTCAAATATAAGCGACCCATCTTTTAATTTAAATTTATACCATTGGTACCATAAGTAGACAGAACACCAAATTGTACCGCTGTAGCCTTAAATTGTGTGGATATCTCTATCTAATTAGTATAAAACGAAGTTCCCAATTCTTGGATGTAACGGGTAATCTCGAGAGCAAAGTCTATGCGTCTTTTGAGCTTACGCTGGGTAAACCGTTAAAAATATCGATATACTCTGAGAATTGTTCAGCATGAAGAGTTCTGCAAGAAAGTCCGCGACAGCTCTCACATCGACCACTGTAAGTGTTTTTACGTTTCCATTCCTTCAAGCAATCTCCATTCAGTGGAAATTTAAATTAATAGCTTCAGAGTGAGTTTACGAGCTTGCGAGCGACATATCACCCTATCAGAGAAGAGTATAGCTTATGTGCTATGGAGTTAGCTGTTCACCTCGGCTTTTCAGAATTGCGTCTGGAACCTGACGTCCGTGCGCCTTTTAAGCTTACACTGGGTAAATAGTAGGACACACACACAGAGGACTGGCAGACACCCACACATTTGATCTCATAAGTCTACTTCATCATTTACCCAAAAGCGACGGTACCGTAAATGTCTGTTCAGGTCACTAGAATGAAGACATGCAAATGTCATATGGACAGAAGTGCTGTAGGATTGTTGAAGTGAATGCTGCGGAGCAGCACGGGTCTTCTAGTTGTACATTATTTTCAATTATATTATAAACACCTTATATGAGGCGGCTTCGGTGGCGTAGTTGGTAGCATGCTAAGCTTATATGCCCAAGGTCGCGGTTCAAATCCGGTCGAAGTCGTCGGATTTTTACGAGCGTTAAACATCCCTCAGTATGTCTTCCTTCGGAGGGGAAGTAAAGCCGGCGGTCCCATGTCATAGATGTATGGCAAGATAAAGAACCGTCTACTAATTAAGCTTGTCTGAACCTAAATTATAGGTTAGATTTGACTGACGCTCCTAGGGTCAAACGTTCGTCGCCAGGAGCCTACTGCGGTGGCATCTAGTAACCATGTTCAGAACTAGTTGGTCGTTGACGGTGGTGTTTGGTAGCAAAGGTTGGAACTACTTGAAAATCGAATGTCTGCAGTCCCTACTTGAATTAAAACAGATGACACACACTAATACAGCCATCACAATTAACATCGGTTATCAGACAGATTCAACTTACCCGCAAAATACAATGGTTGGTTGGTTCCTCAGTTTAGGGGCTGCGACAACGTGGTCATGTAGCCCCGTGTACTTTGGGTGTGTGTAGAATCTGTCTGATAATCAGTGTTAATTGTGATGGCTGTATTAGTGTGTGAATCTGTTTTTTTTAAATTCAAGTAAGGACTGCAACTTTGAATTTTTCAAATAGTTCCTACTTTTGCCGCCAAACGCCACCGTCAACGACAACTAGGCCTAGTTCAGAACTTAGCTACTAGACGCCACCGCAGTCGGCTCTTGGCAACATAGGAACCTAAGAGCGTTGTTTAAATTCTAAACCTATACAATTTTGCTTCACACATGTGTAATTAGTGGAAGGATCTTTAACATGCCATAAATATATGACATGGGACCGCCGGCTTTACTTCCCCTCCGAAGGAAGGCATACTGAGGGATTTTAACGCTCTTAAAAATCCGACGGCTTCGGCCGGGTTTGAACCCGCAATCTTCGGCATAGAAGCTCAGCATGCTACCAACTACGCCACCGAAAGTACATGACCACGTTGTCGCAGCCCCTCAACTGAGGAACCAACCAACCATCATCTCACTGGCTCGAGGAATATACGTGGGTTAGCAAGATGTAATTTCGTAACATGAGGATAGTAGACTTGGCGACTGCGAGACGGGCTTAACGAGCTATCGCAATAGAGTGCCACTGAAAATAGCAGCATGACAACGACGGTTGCTCGATTTCATAAAATCGGACCATGGTGAGCGGCACGACACTAGGTCAACGGCCACTCGAACCCAACGAGGATAAAAAGGGCGTGACGTATGAGCATCATGAAGCCGCTTTGACTTTGGTGTCGTCAAGCCAGGCGTGGAAGATGGAAGAGCTCACGTGGGATGAACGGGCCAATTGCAAGGAAGGAAGATCAGGAGTGACAGACGTTTTGGGGAAAGTTGCCCAGTGATTGGCTCCAGGTCGCTACCCCAAGTATCGCATGGAGGGAGATATGAAAAATCTATAAAAACTCTGAGGTAATTCAGTCCCAAATCTTGTTTAGAAATTTTGTTTTCAAAGTCTACGGTACAGTGCTTATCCATGAGGCCGATTGTATTTTAATATTGGCTAAGGATGATAGGTGAATTCACGTCTGACTCCTAAATGGTGTAAGTTTGATCTAGCTTTTCACCAAAAAATGTGATTCAAAGAATTAGATTCCATCACAATCAATAATAAAACAGCAGACACATCTTGTCTCTGTTTGTTTAACTCCATTAAATTTCACATCATCGCTGCGAGGAAGGAAGATGAACGTCTGCAAAGGAAACAAATGACACATCGCCAAGCCAAACTAGATCGTCCAGAGTTCGACTACGGTGAGCCAAATGATCTCGACTTACCCAAGATTTCCAATTTCGATTAATTCATCGGCACGTAAATTCAACGTTTTCCAGTAACTTAATGTTTAGAATCATGTCCACCTAAGTATCTTCGCCAAGCCATAATCGAATCAGTAAATTCATTCGTTTATTATTATTATCTTTTGTTGCAATTTTCCTGTTTTTTATATATAATTGAATTCTATCTTTTAGATGATGCAGTCCATTTCATTCTTCATTGTAGAAGTAGCTGTAAGCTAATCCCAGTATCCTTGCACTCGGTATTATCGGAGTCTTACTAAGGAATAAATTGCATTTGTCACCCACGTGGGGAAAATCACATTACATTTGGCGCAACAATGTTTGGACGAAAACAGGATGGTATTTGAGGAGGGAAGATGCGATATCTCTGTGGGAGTGTTTTTGGGGGTTTGTATCTTGTGTGCTATTATGTCTGCATGGCTGATGAGGACGATATTCTGTTGAGAAGCTGTCAACAGTTAGGAAGTGGTATGGCGGAGGAGAAGGTTGATGATACGCCTAGTCGGTTGGCAGAGGATAGTGAGAATGGTACAGGGGTGGCGAAGGTAAACCCTAGTACCATTAAAGAGTACGAAAGTCCCTCAGACATGCAGAAGTTGTTCATGATGATAAGTAATAATAATAATATTGTATGGCCTCGGGTGCCTGGTGCAAGCTTTGTTAATTGACACACAGAGGGTAGCTTGCATGTCGAATTTCGTCGTTCCTTTGAACGCTATGAAAGTCAAGGAGGTTAGATATCTAAACTCCTTGACACTACAGCGCTTTCAAGTGGAGAATGGAAGAACTTTGTGTTGGAGGAAAATCCCGAGATTAATTTTGCCATTGAACACGGCCTACTGAATTCAAATGGGTTCTTTAACATGCCAACCACGTATGACATTAGTATCGTGATTTTTGTCGCCTTCAAAAATCACTTACCATGGCCAGGGGCGAACCTGCAATCTTGGGGTTGGTAGTCCGACACTATAACCAATCACCTACCGTGGCAAGTGAGAAATTGGATGAGAATAAGAAAGAGAATCAGGAGATCAGTAGAGAGATGATTATGGATATGAGTAGGGAGATAAATGAGAAATTTGATGTGAGCAAGAGAGAGAATCAGGAGACGAATCGGGAGTTAAGCAGTAACATCGAGGCCACAAACAGTAAAATAGGTTCAAACAATCAGGAGATGACTGAGAAATTAAATAAGAATAGCAGGGAGGTGAATGGATGGTTAGACAGCGCGGAGAAGGTGAATGAGGAGTTGAATAAGAAGTATGACAATTTAGGAGAGTATGACAGTATTCAAAGAAATGATAAAAGACGAAGTGTGAGGTAAATGAAACCATAGCGGAAGTTGGAATATAAATAGAGGAAAAGAAGATCGTAGGTGAAAGCAGTATAGAGGAAGATAAGATCGTACGTGAAAGTAAATTAGAGTTTATGGATATCGTAGTTGAAAGCAGTGTAGAGGGAAAGGATATCGTGTTGTTGTTGTTGTTTGAGTCTTCAGTCTTTTGACTAGTTTGATGCAGATCTCCATGCCTCCCTGTCCTGAGCTACTCGTTTTATCTCTACAAGGCTACCTCACCCAACATCCGAGGCAATGTTTTTAACATATTCTAACCTTGGTCTACCCCTACAGTTCTTGTACACGACCCTTCCTTCTATAACTAGGCTTTCTATTCCGGGGTGTCTTAGTATGTGTCCTACCAACCTATCTCTTCTCTTCATTAGTAGTCGCCAGAAACATCTCTCCTCTCCCACTCGTCCTAATACCACTTCGTTTGTAACCTTATCTACCCATCTGATCTTCATCATTCTCCTGTAACACCACATTTCAAACGCTCTCTATTCTCCTCTTGTCTACAACACCAATATTCGTAGTTTCACTTCCATAGAGCGCCACGCTCCGGTCAATTGCTATCAAAATGACTTCCTAATAACTAAATCTATATTCGATTTATTCGATGTCCATATTCGATCGTAGGTGAAATTAAATTAGAGTTAAAGGAGATTGTGGGTGAAAATAGAGGAGTGTTAGAGAAGACGTTAGGTGAAAGTAAATTAGAGGTAGAGGAGATTGTAGTAGAGAATAGAGTAGATGAGAGGAAGAATCTGTTAGAGGAGACGTTATGCGAAAGTAGAAAACAGTTAGAGGAAATTGTAGCAAATGAGATGAAGAATCAGGTAGAGGAGATGTTAGGTGAAAGTGAAGTATAGGAGAAGAAGCAGCAGTTAGAGGTTAGGTGAAAATAGAGTAGAAGAGAAGAAGCTGCTGTTAGAGGTGAGGTTAGGTGAAAGTAAAATAGAGGAGGAGAAGACTCTAGGCGATAATAGAATAGAAGTAGTGGAAATTGCATGTGAGAATGGAGAAGAAGGAATGGAGAATCAGTCTGAGGGAATGTTAGGCGAAAGTCGAATAGAATTAGAGGAGATGGTAGGAGAAAATAGGAGAGTATTAGAAGATATCGTAGATGAGAATGAAATAGATGAGAGGAAGAATCTTTTAGAGGGGCGTTACACAAACATAAATTAGAAGTACAGGATACTGCAGTCGAGAGTGAATGAGATGAGAGGAAACAGCAGTAAAGGGCGATGTTAGGTGAACGTAATGTAGAGGATGAGGAAGGGCTGGAAGCAGATAACAATAGATCACGTGTGAGTAACCAGCAGGGGGATCGCAGTAGACGGGGAAACCGAAGGGGGAGGTAAGGAACTTCATAAACAGAAAGAAACGGTATAAGCAGATAACATTGGGAGAGGAAAGGAAAAGTAGACTTAGAAAGAAGCATAAAGATCACATGGTAGAATGGATCAGTGTCACAAGTAGGGTAGAGGATGCTGTATGAGGTGAAGTTAAGGATTATGCCACCATCGAGCAATGTAATTATGAGGAAATGGAAACTATGGTGAATGAGATAGAGGAAGAGTATAAGGTGCAGTGGCGTACCGTAGTAGCTGGAGTAGGAAAGGAGGAGAAGCGCAGTGTCACTATTGATAAATCTAGTACAACGGAGACAGAAACTGTTGTTATGAGGAGAAAAGAGAGCATAACTAGGAAAACAGAGAGAGGCAAAGGAGTGTGTGGTGAGAACTTAAAACTTAGTTATGCAAGTCAGCATTACCGTGTGTTACTTTTCCCTATGACCTAATTATTAAGGTTGACTTATTAAGTGAATTCGCAGGAGAAGAAACAGTTCCTAAATTAGTTGATAGAAGCCCTGTTGTGAAGTTACACGTGTCGCGGGTGCAACACGATGTTTTACTCGACAAGGGATGCGTAAAATCATGCGTCAGCCTATAATTTTATAATCGAATGAAGGAGCTGGGGTTCGAATTTGAGGAAATGTCCATTAAAACAACAAATGTAATCGACAGGCGTGGGTAAGAAGTCCCAAGTAATTACAAGGCAGGTTCTGGTGGCTATACGCATTAACAATCACGTAGAAAACCAGGTGTGTCTCGTTATCCCAAAATTAGTGTATGAAGTAATTTTAGGGTCAGACTGGCTGACTAAAATTTAAGGTTATTTGAGCTATGACGGTGGATGTGTTAAATTCAGGTACGGTAAGGAGGAAATAATCATGGAATTCAATGATCAAAGTAAGAGGAGTAATGTTTCAAGTGGTGTATGCACGTTAAATGAGGTGCTGATAGTAAGAGAAGTGAAAGTAACTGAACAGGTGTCTGAGAGTATAGAACCTGGGTCATTAATTTTTGTAGGCAGCGTTATGACGAACGGAGATCTAGAGGACTCGTTACATCAGGCTGAGAATGTAGGAAATATAGAGGAAGATGAATGTAATCTTCTCTATGAGCTTTCATTGAGGATTCAGCGTGTTCTCGAGGATAGGATTGGCAAAGCCATTGCTATGAACATTCTTTGAACGTCCATGATTTTTCCGTCTTAACTGGACACAGGTACCCGATACCGTTCAGGTATCAAAAAGGAGTAGAAGCTCAAATTAAGCAGATACTCCAGGATGGCATCATAGAACATTCCAGTGGTCTGTACGTCAATTCTTTAATCACCGCTCCTAAAGCAGATGGCAACATTAGAATTTGCTTAGGCGCTCGCTTGGCTAACGAACACATTTCGTACAATAAAATTAATTCACACATTTTTAAGGATCAATTGATATTAAGTGCAAGTAGAGAATTAAAGGAGAGGCACCATGGTTTATTATTTAGTACAGTGTAAAGACTTCATTTAATGGCATATTATGTAGTAGAGTTTTGAAAGATGTTATTCAATGGCAAGTTATTTTCGGTCAGTATGCAGTCGCAGCAAATTCAACCAAAGGGTCATTTTAAGACGTCTTAGGTCCAACGAGTTCTAATTTAAGGGAAAGTTACATACTGATCAATTAGGGAGAGAGTGGAAAAATAGTATGTTATAGAGAATGAGCAAGATTGTAAGTTAAACATATATCATTCAGAGTTTACAGACATATGTTTCGTGAGGAGGAAGAATGTTAAGGGTGATGAAATCTTAATAAACCTAGGCCTTATCTGGGCAGATTTGAAGGTGCCGGGGCATTCACATTAGACCAGTGGTGCAAATATAGCTTTTTATCTTATGCGTGGCGAGGCTGAAGCCAGGTCTTCAAGAGTTTAGATCGTTCTTTTCAATTATCATACATGACGGTGTACACGTATCTTAGAACATTGCCGGCCACGTAACGATTTACGAGGAGACCTACTCCACAGACCGAGACGAGTGAGTGACCTATTGTGTGTGGTGTAGTGAGAAGTATTTAAAAGGATACTTGGTAGTCAGGTCATTGTCACGAATGTCGACTGGTCTGGGGAAATGCTATTTATGTGTAATTTAAAAGGGGGAGAGAAGAGCGATAAGTCTAGCGGAGTTGACTAAAGATGGTGAGATGAGATAAGTGGAGCTGTGCCATGAAGCTCGCTAGAGTCTGGTATTCAGACAGATTTAAGGAGGCGTTAACCACCACAGCGCACGTTTGATAACAATATGATTATCCCAGAAACCATACACTTGATGTTCATGAAACCTTAACTGCTTATAGCATAGGTGTGTAGTAATAGGTGAATGAAAGTTTATACATTCTTTGTGGATAATTATTTTCGTTGCGAGTGTAAAAAATTATGTATCGGTGCATTATTCCTAAAAACATCCATGCTTTTAAGCCAATATTCAGTTTCCAACTTCCATAGTCCATAGGGACTGACAGTAATCAAGCACCGCGTGATAGTGAGAGGCAAGGGGACTCACAGTAATCAAGCACCCCGAGATAGAGAGAGGCAACGGTCTCACAGTAATCAAACACCCCGATATAGTGAGAGGCAAGGGGACTCAGAGTAATCAAGCACCCCGAGATTGTGAGAGGCAAGGGGACTCACAGTAATCAAGCACCCCGAGATAGTGAGAGGCAAGGGGACTCACACTATTCAAGCACCTTGAGATAGTGAGAGGCAAGGGGACTCACAGTAACCAAGCACCTCAAGATAGTGAGAGGCAAGGGGGCCCACAGTAACCAAGCACCTCGAGATAGTGAGAGGCAAGGGGACTCACAGTAATCAAGCACCTCGACATAGTGAGAGGCAACGGGACTCACAGTAATCAAACACCTCGAGATAGTGAGAGGCAAGGGGACTCACACTAACCAAGGGCCCCGAGATAGTGCGATACAAGGCGACTCACACTATTCAAGCACCTTGAGATAGTGAGAGGCAAGGGGACTCACAGTAACCAAGCACCTCAAGATAGTGAGAGGCAAGGGGACCCACAGTAACCAAGCACCTCGAGATAGTGAGAGGCAAGGGGACTCACAGTAATCAAGCACCTCGAGATAGTGAGAGGCAAGGGGACCCACAGTAATCAAGCACCTCGAAATAGTGAGAGGCAAGGGGACTCACTGTAATCAAGCACCCCAAGGTAGTGAGAAGCAAGGGGACTCTCAGTAACCAAGCACCACAAGGTATTGAGAAGCAAAGGGGACTAGTCGTAACCAAGCACCCCGAGATAGTGAGATACAAGGCGACTCACACTATTCAAGCACCTTGAGATAGTGAGAGGCAAGGGGACTCACCGTAACCAAGCACCCCGAGAAAGTGAGTGGCAAGGGGACTCACACTATTCAAGCACCTTGAGATAGTGAGAGGCAAGGGGACTCACAGTAACCAAGCACCCCGAGATAGTGAGATATAAGGCGACTCACACTATTCAAGCACCTCGAGACAGTGAGAGGCAAAGGGACTCACAATAATCAAGCACCGCAAGATAATGACCTACAAGTGTACTCACAGAAATCAAGCACCCCGAGATAGTGAGAGGCAAGGGGACTCACAGTAACCAAGCACCTCGAGATAGTGTGCTATAAGGGGACTCACAGTAATCGAGCACCCAGAAATAGTGAGTGGTAAGAGGACTCACAGTAACCAGGCACCCCAAGGTAGCGAGAGGCAAGGGGACCCACAGTAACCAAGCGCCCCAAGGTAGTGAGAGGCAAAGGGACCCACAGTAACCAAGCACCTCGAGATAGTGAGAGGCAAGGGGACTCACAGTAACCAAGCACCTCGAGATAGCGAGCTACAAGGGGACTCACACTAATCGAGCACCCCGAGATAGTGAGAGGCAAGGGGACTCACAATAATCAAGCACCGCAAGATAGTGACCAACAAGGGGACTCACAGTAACCAAGCGCCCCAAGGTAGTGAGAGGCAAGGGGACTCACCGTAACCAAGCACCCCGAGATAGTGAGTGGCAAGGGGACTCACACTATTCAAGCACCTTGTGATAGTTAGAGGCAAGGGGACTCACAGGAACCAAGCACCCCGAGATAGTGAGATACAAGGCGACTCACACTATTCAAGCACCTCGAGATAGTGAGAGGCAAAGGGACTCACAATAATCAAGCACCGCAAGATAATGACCTACAAGTGTACTCACAGAAATCAAGCACCCCGAGATAGTGAGAGGCAAGGGGACTCACAGTAACCAAGCGCCCCGAGATAGTCAGATACATGGCGACTCACACTATTCAAGCACCTTGAGATAGTGAGAGGCAAGGGGTCTCACAGTAACCAAGCACCTCAAGATAGTGAGAGGCAAGGGGACTCACAGTAATCAAGCACCCCGAGATAGTGAGAGGCAAGGGGACTCACACTAACCAAGCGCCCCAAGATAGTGAGATACAAGGCGACTCACACTATTCAAGCACCTTGAGATAGTGAGAGGCAAGGGGACTCACAGTAACCAAGCACCTCAAGATAGTGGGTGGCAAGGGGACCCACAGTAACCAAGCACCTCGAGATAGTGAGAGGCAAGGGGACTCACAGTAATCAAGCACCTCGATATTGTGAGAGGCAAGGTGACCCACAGTAATCAAGCACCTCGAAATAGTGAGAGGCAAGGGGACTCACTGTAATCAAGCACCCCAAGGTATTGAGAGGCAAGGGGACTCTCAGTAACCAAGCACCCCGAGATAGTGAGTCGCAAGGGGACTCACACTATTCAAGCACCTTGTGATAGTGAGAGGCAAGGGGACTCACAGGAACCAAGCACCCCGAGATAGTGAGATACAAGGTGACTCACACTATTCAAGCACCTCGAGATAGTGAGAGGCAAAGGGACTCACAATAATCAAGCACCGCAAGATAATGACCTACAAGTGTACTCACAGAAATCAAGCACCCCGAGATAGTGAGACGCAAGGGGACTCACAGTAACCAAGCGCCCCGAGATAGTCAGATACATGGCGACTCACACTATTCAAGCACCTTGAGATAGTGAGAGGCAAGGGGACTCACAGTAACCAAGCACCTCAAGATAGTGAGAGGCAAGGGGACTCACAGTAATCAAGCACCCCGAGATAGTGAGAGGCAAGGGGACTCACACTAACCAAGCGCCCCAAGATAGTGAGATACAAGGCGACTCACACTATTCAAGCACCTTGAGATAGTGAGAGGCAAGGGGACTCACAGTAACCAAGCACCTCAAGATAGTGGGTGGCAAGGGGACCCACAGTAACCAAGCACCTCGAGATAGTGAGAGGCAAGGGGACTCACAGTAATCAAGCACCTCGATATTGTGAGTGGCAAGGTGACCCACAGTAATCAAGCACCTCGAAATAGTGAGAGGCAAGGGGACTCACTGTAATCAAGCACCCCAAGGTATTGAGAGGCAAGGGGACTCTCAGTAACCAAGCACCGCAAGGTAGTGAGCGGCAAGGGGACTCACCGTAACCAAGCACCCCGAGATAGTGAGATATAATGCGACTCACACTATTCAAGCACCTTGAGATAGTGAGAGGCGAGGGGACTCACCTAAACCAAGCACCCCGAGATAGTGAGTGGCAAGGCGACTCACACTATTCAAACACCTTGAGATAGTGAGAGGCAAGGGGACTCACAGTAACCAAGCACCCCGAGATAGTGAGATACAAGGCGACTCACACTATTCAAGCACCTCGAGATAGTGAGAGGCAAAGGGACTCACAATAATCAAGCACCGCAAGATAATGAACTACAAGTGTACTCACAGAAATCAAGCACCCCGAGATAGTGAGAGGCAAGGGGACTCACAGTAACCAAGCACCCCAAGGTAGCGAGTGGCAAGGGGAACCACAGTAACCAAGCGCCCCAAGGTAGTGAGAGGCAAGGGGACCCACAGTAACCAAGCACTTCGAGATAGTGAGAGGCAAGGGGACTCACAGTAACCAAGCACCTCGAGATAGTGAGCTACAAGGGGACTCACAGTAATCGAGCACCCCGAGATAGTGAGAGGCAAAGGGACTCACAATAATCAAGCACCGCAAGATAGTGACCTTCAAGGGGACTCACAGTAACCAAGCGCCCCAAGGTAGTGAGAGGCAAGGGGACTCACCGTAACCAAGCACCCCGAGATAGTGAGTGGCAAGGGGACTCACGCTATTCAAGCACCTCGAGATAGTGAGTGGCAAGGGGACTCACAGTAACCAAGCACCCCGAGATAGTGAGATACAAGGCGACTCACACTATTCAATCACCTCGAGATAGTGAGAGGCAAAGGGACTCACAATAATCAAGCAGCGCAAGATAATGACCTACAAGTGTACTCACAGAAATCAAGCACCCCAAGATAGTGATAGGCAAGGGGACTCACAGTAACCAAGCGCCCCAAGGTAGTGAGAGGCAAGGGGACTCACAGTAACCAAGCACCCCAAGGTAGTGAGAGGCAAGGGGACTCACAGTAACCAAGCACCCCAAGGTAGTGAGAGGCAAGGGGACTCACAGTAACCAAGCACCCCGATATAGTGAGTGGTAAGGGGTCTCCCAGTAGTCAAGCACCCCGAAGGGAACAAATTACTACTACGAGCATTTTGTTGTGCCCGCTTTGTGTTGTTAAATTTTTTCTGTGTGCTCTGCCTGGCCTGTCCAGTACGGTTGGCTGCGAAGGCCAGAACGCAGCCGCATTAGATGAGAACGACACTGAACGGGCTGGGCTTCAAAAATCCATGGGCTCGGAGTGCGGTGGGGTGGGCCTCGCTGTAGTACTCTGGTTAATGTTGGTGCAAATACCAAAATCCCTTTGCCTGAAACCTGTAGATTGTTTACTGTGGAGCTCGTTGCCATCTATGCAGTTCTGCAGTTTGTACTACTGGGTGCACGAATCTACTTTCTCGTGTGTACCGACTCTTTGAGTTCGTTGCAACCAGTGGCTTCATGTTCTCGCAACACCCCCTAGTGCAGCGAATCCAAGACCTACTAGCCGTGTTGTGGCACGCTGACACTCGATTCACCTTTATGTGGCTTCCAAGTCACATGGGAATTGCGGGGAAATGAATTAGCGGATCAAGCTGCAAAAGAGGCGGCATCACTACCACCTCGACCAATGTAGCCGCTGGAGATATTCGGTCTCAGTTACGCCGGCAAATACTGGCATTTTGGGAGCGTCAGTGGCTAGCTGACCCAATGCCCAGTAAACGGAGAGCAGTCGTCGGATTTTTAAGAGCATTAAAAATCCTTCAGTATGCTTTCCTTCGGAGGGGAAGTAAAGCCGGTCGTCCCATGTCATAGATTTATGGCATGATAAAGAACCTTGCACTAATTACACCTGTGTGAAGCTAAATTATGATAGGTTAGTTTGATAACGCTTTATTAGTTCCAACGTTCGCCACCAGGTGGTGACTGTGATGGCACATAGTAGACACGTCCGCTGCTAGGTGTGGTGGAAGGTAGCATTTGGTGGAAAATTAGGAACTACTTGAAAAAAATAATCGTCTGCATTCCTTCCTGAATCACATATAAGAGTCACTAACACATTCATCACAATTTACACCCGTTATCAGACAAATTCGACACACACCCAAAGTACACGGGGCTACATGACCACGTTGTCACAGCCCCTAAACTGAGGAACCAACCAACTAAACTGAGAGCGATGAAGGGAACTACTCGCGTGTGGCGGAGCTCTTTCCGGACACGGAGGGAGTCCGTCATTTTGTGTAGGCTAAGGATAGGTCATACAAGATCCACCCATTCGTACCTAATGAGGAGAGAAGACCCCCCAATTTATACCTGTGGAGCCGTTTTCACCGTGGCCCACATTTTAACCGAGTGTGTGGATCTTGCTGACTTACGAAGAAATCATGGTCTGCAAATGTCACTCAAACTTATATTATCCGATGACGCGGTGGCTGCTGATCTCGTCATCTGCTTTATAAGTGAGAGTGGGTAAGGACCAGCACTATAAATTTTTCAGTGTACATTGACTCAAAGACTTGTTCTGTTTTGAATTCTGAATGTTTTATTTATTTCGTAATTTTTGTTGAATTATGTAATTATTAGTTTTAATCAATTATTTGTTTGATTAATTTTCGATATTTTCATATTTAGAATCCACATCTAAATTATTAATATTATTCCAAATTTGTATGATCTGTGTTAAGAGCGGAGGATGAATTCGAGGTTCCGCCTCATAAATCTCAATTACTAACTAACTTCTAATGAACAAGCCACTGGGAAGTTGATGATCCTACCCGTAAGCCAACCACAACCTCCTCAAGAGTTGCTGATTAACAGGAGCATTGATAAACTGTGTCTTAACTTACTTGTAGCTGTAAGAATTACACGTTCCACTCTCTTTTCTGCAGATATGAACGTGGTGAACAAAAGTTACCTTATGCTGCTTGGACGTCTTCCCACAAACCAGACCAAAAAGATTCTTCAGCGCTCGGACATCAGAACATGTATCCACGTCTGTTTGGTCGGAGCGTCCGAAAGAAAGTGTCAGATGCTGCAGCTAGACCCTCCAAGACCCAGTCCATAGCTCTGAGATATACTCACGAGTTCTTGAATAAGAGCACTATGCACGGTCTGGGTTACGTGGGCGAGGAGCAGCGCCCTTTGGCAGAGAGGTGGGTGCTTTATACTATCTTCTCGTGGGGGAGGAGCAGCGCTCTTTGGCAGTGAGGTGAGTGCTTAACACTATCTTCTCGTGGGCGAGGAGCAGCGCCCTCCGGCAGTGAGGTGAGTGCTTAACACTATCTTCTCGTGGGCGAGGAGCAGCGCCCTCCGGCAGTGAGGTGAGTGCTTTACACTGTCTTCTTGTGGGCGAGGAGCAGCGCCCTTTGGCAGAGAGGTGGGTGCTTTACGCTATCTTCTCGTGGGCGTGGAGCAGCGCCCTTTGGCAGAGAGGTGAGAGCTTTACACTATCTTCTCGTGGGCGAGGAGCAGCACCCATTGGCAGAGTGGTGGGTTCTTTACGCAATTCTCTCGTGGGCGTGGAGCAGCGCCCTTTGGCAGAGAGGTGGGTGCTTTACACTACCTTCTCGTGGGCGAGGAGCAGCGCTCGTTGGCAGTGAGGTGAGTGCTTTACACTATCTTCTCGTGGGCGAGGAGCAGCGCCCATTGGCAGAGTGGTGGGTGCTTTACGCTATCTTCTGGTGGGCGAGGAGCAGCACCCTTTGGCAGAGAGGTGGGTGCTTTACACTATCTTCTATTGGGCGAGGAGCAGCGCCCTTTGGCAGAGAGGTGAGTGCTTTGCACTATCTTCTCGTAGGCGAGGAGCAGCGCCCTTTGTCAGAGAGGCGGGTGCTTTACACTATCTTCTCGTGGGCGAGGAGCAGCGCCCTTTGTCAGAGAGGTGGGTGCTTTACACTATCTTCTCGTGGGCGAGGAGCAGCACCCTTTGTCAGAGAGGTGGGTGCTTTACACTACCTTCTCGTGGGCGAAGAGCAGCGCCCTTTGGCGGAGAGGTGAGTGCTTTATACTATCTTCTCGTGGGCGAGGAGCAGTGCCCTTTGGCAGAGAGGTGGGTGCTTTACACTACCTTCTCGTGGGCGAGGAGCAGCGCCCTTTGGCAGAGAGGTGGGTGCCTTACACTATCTCCTCGTGGGCGAGGAGCAGCGCCCTTTGGTGGAGAGGTGGGTGCTTTATTCTATCTTCTCGTGGGCGAGGAGCAGCGCCCTTTGTCAGAGAGGTGGGTGCTTTTCACTACCTTCTCGTGGGCGAGGAGCAGCGCCCTTTGACGGAGAGGGGGGGGGCTTTACACTATCTTCTCGTGGGCGAGGAGCAGTGCCCCTTGGCAGAGAGGTGGGTGCTTTACGCTATCTTCTCGTGGGCGTGGAGCAGCGCCCTTTGGCCGAGAGGTGCGTGCTTTACATTATCTTCTCGTGGGCGAAGAGCGGTGCCCTTTGGCAGAGAGATGCGTGCTTTACACTATCTTCTCGTGGGCGTGGAGCAGCGCCCTTTGGCAGAGAGGTGCGTGCTTTACACTATCTTCTGGTGGGCGAGGAGCAGCACCGTTTGGCAGAGAGGTGAGTGCTTTACGCTATCTTCTCGTGGGCGTGGAGCAGCGCCCTTTTGCAGAGAGGTGCGTGCTTTACACTAACTTCTCGTGGACGAGGAGCAGCGCCCTTTGTCAGAGAGTTGGGTGCTTTTCACTATCTTCTCGTGGGCGAGGAGCAGCTCCCTTTGGCGGAGAGGTGGGTGCTTTAAACTATCTTCTCGTGGGCGAGGAGCAGTGCCCTTTGGCAGAGAGGTGGGTGCTTTACGCTATCTTCTCGTGGGCGTGGAGCAGCGCCCTTTGGCAGAGTGGTGGGTGCTTTACGCTATCTTCTGGTGGGCGAGGAGCAGCACCCTTTGGCAGAGAGGTGGGTGCTTTACACTACCTTCTCGTGGGCGAGGAGCAGCGCCCTTTGGCAGAGAGGTGGGTGCCTTACACTATCTCCTCGTAGGCGAGGAGCAGCGCCCTTTGGTGGAGAGGTGGGTGCTTTATTCTATCTTCTCGTGGGCGAGGAGCAGCGCCCTTTGTCAGAGAGGTGGGTGCTTTTCACTACCTTCTCGTGGGCGAGGAGCAGCGCCCTTTGGCGGAGAGGGGGGGGGGGCTTTACACTATCTTCTCGTGGGCGAGGAGCAGTGCCCCTTGGCAGAGAGGTGGGTGCTTTACGCTATCTTCTCGTGGGCGTGGAGCAGCGCCCTTTGGCCAAGAGGTGCGTGCTTTACATTATCTTCTCGTGGGCGAAGAGCGGTGCCCTTTGGCAGAGAGATGCGTGCTTTACACTATCTTCTCGTGGGCGTGGAGCAGCGCCCTTTGGCAGAGAGGTGCGTGCTTTACACTATCTTCTGGTGGGCGAGGAGCAGCACCGTTTGGCAGAGAGGTGAGTGCTTTACGCTATCTTCTCGTGGGCGTGGAGCAGCGCCCTTTTGCAGAGAGGTGCGTGCTTTACACTAACTTCTCGTGGACGAGGAGCAGCGCCCTTTGTCAGAGAGGTGGGTGCTTTTCACTATCTTCTCGTGGGCGAGGAGCAGCGCCCTTTGGCGGAGAGGTGGGTGCTTTAAACTATCTTCTCGTGGGCGAGGAGCAGTGCCCTTTGGCAGAGAGGTGGGTGCTTTACGCTATCTTCTCGTGGGCGTGGAGCAGCGCCCTTTGGCAGAGAGGTGCGTACTTTACACTATCTTCTCGTGGGCGAAGAGCGGCGCATTTTGGCAGAGAGATGCATGCTTTACACTATCTTCTCGTGGGCGTGGAGCACGCGTCCTTTGGCAGAGAGGTGGGTGCTTTACGCTACCATCTCGTGGGCGAGGAGCAGCACCCTTTGGCAGTGAGGTGGGTGCTTTACGCTATCTTCTAGTGGGTGAGGAGCAGTGTCCTTTGGCAGTGAAGTGGGTGCTTTACACTATCTTCTAGTGGGCGTGGAGCAGCGCCCTTTGGCAGAGAGATGGTTGCATTACACTATCTTCTCGTGGGCGAGGAGCAGCCCCCTTTGGCAGAGAGATGGGTTCTTTACGCTATCTTCTCGTGGGCGAGGAGAAGCGCCTTTTGGCCGAGTGGTGGGTGCTTTACACTATCTTCTGCTGGGCGACGAACAGCGCCCTTTGGAAGAGAGGTGAGTGCCTTACACTATCTTCTCCTGGGCGAGGAGCAGCGCCCTTTGGCTGAGATGTGGGTGCATTACGCTATCTTCTCGTGGGCGAGGAGCAGAGCCTTTTCGCCGAGAGGTGGGTGCTTTACACTATCTTCTTGTGGGCGAAGAGCAGCGCCCTTTGGCAGAGAAGTGGGTGCTTTACACTATCTTCTCGTGGGCGAGGAGCAGCGGCCTTTGGCAGAGAGGTGGGTGCTTTATACTATCTTCTCGTGGGCGAGGAACAGCACCCTTTGGCAGAGAGGTGGGTGCTTTACGCTACCTTCTCGTGGGCGAGGAGCAGCGCCCTTTGCCAGAGACGTGGGCGCTTTACGCTATCTTCTCGTGGGCGAGGAGCAGCGGCCTTTGGCAGAGAGGTGGGTGCTTTACGCTACCTTCTCGTGGGCGAGGAGCAGCGGCCTTTGGCAGAGAGGTGGGTGCTTTACACTATCTTCTCGTGGGCGAGGAGCAGCGGCCTTTAGCAGAGAGGTGGGTGCTTTACGCTATCTTCTCGTGGGCGAAGAGCAGCGGCCTTTGGCAGAGAGGTGGGTGCTTTACACTATCTTCTCGTGGGCGAGGAGCAGCACCCTTTGGCAGAGAAGTGGGTGCTTTAAACTATCTTCTCGTGGGCGAGGAACAGCACCCTTTGGCAGAGAGGTGGGTGCTTTACGCTACCTTCTCGTGGGCGAGGAGCAGCGGCCTTTGGCAGAGAGGAGGGTGCTTTATACTATCTTCTCGTGGGCGAGGAGCAGCGGCCTTTGGCAGAGAGGTGGGTGCTTTATACTATCTTCTCGTGGGCGAGGAACAACACCCTTTGGCAGAGAGGTGGGTGCTTTACGCTACCTTCTCGTGGGCGAGGAGCAGCGCCCCTTGCCAGAGATGTGGGCGCTTTACGCTACCTTCTCGTGGGCGAGGAGCAGCGGCCTTTGGCAGAGATGTGGGTGCTTTACGCTACCTTCTCGTGGGCGAGGAGCAACGGCCTTTGGCAGAGAGGTGGGTGATTTACGCTATCTTCTCGTGGGCGAGGAGCAGCGGCCTTTGGCAGAGAGGTGGGTGGTTTACGCTACCTTCTCGTGGGCGAGGAGCAGCCCCCTTTGGCAGAGAGGTGGGTGCTTTACGCTACCTTCTCGTGGGCGAGGAGCAGCGCCCTTTTCCAGAGAGGTGGGCGCTTTACGCTATCTTCTCGTGGGCGAGGAGCAGCGGCCTTTGGCAGAGAGGTGGGTGCTTTACGCTATCTTCTCGTGGGACGGGAGCAGCGCCCTTTGGCAGAGAAGTGGGTGCTTTAAACTATCTTCTCGTGGGCGAGGAGCAGCGCCCTTTGGTAGAGAAGTGGGTGCTTTACGCTACCTTCGCGTGGGCGAGGAGCAGCGCCATTGGCAGAGAGGTGGGTGCTTTACACTATTTTCTCGTGGACGAGGAGCAGCGCCATTGGCAGAGAGGTGGGTGCTTTACACTATTTTCTCGTGGAAGAGGAGCAGCGCCCTTTGGCAGAGAGGTGGGTGCGTTTCCCTATCTTCCCGTGGGATGGGATCGTGCTTCGTGCTGAGCAAATTATCAGCCAGTTCATATAAGTCTATTGACAAATATAATAGCAGTTTTAAATGCCCATTAACAAATATATCAACACATGTTATGCCCATAACAAATATGACCTCATACTAAACACCAATTAATATAACAACACATGTTAAATGTCCATTAACAATGCTTCCCGATATTAAATGCCCATTAACAAATACTGCATATTGAGCCCGTTTGCTTCGATATACCACGGGGTCGAGCGTCATTATCGACCATCATGCGGTCCCATTGATAACAAACATCACAGAGATACCAGACATTAATTCCAGTTAATCTTAGGTAGTATCGGATTGGGGTTAGATGATGTTATCAAACTAGCCCAAAATTCACATAAAAAAGGAAATAGCAAAACTATAAAAAATAACACAGGTTAACACTAAACGCTCAAATGCCCTCCTGAAAAATTAACATCGTGCTATAATAATTGTCATAATCAAAAAAAGCGGTAGGGAAATGGTACGTAAATAATTCCCTAAGCAAAACAAATATACATTAAATATTAAAATTTAGAAAAATAAAAATATTTCATTCACATCGCTCCCAAACTCGGAAGCTGATGGCTCTACCTTGACATTGATCAACGTTCAGGGACATCGCTCCCAAACTCGGTAGCTGATGGCTCTCGCTTGACGTTGATCAACGTTCAGTGACATCGCTCCCAAACTCGGTAGCTGATGGCTCCCCCTTGACGTAGATCAACGTTCAGTGACATCGCTCCCAAACTCGGTAGCTGATGGCTCTCCCTTGACGTAGATCAACGTTCAGTGACATCGCTCCCAAACTCGGTAGCTGATGGATCTCCCTTGACGTTGATCAACGTTCAGTGACATCGTTCCCAAACTCGGTAGCTGATGGCTGTCCCTTGAGGTTGATCAACGTTCAGTGACATCGCTCAAAAACTCGGTAGCTGATGGCTCTCCCCTGACGTTGATCAACGTTCAGTGACATCGCTCCCAAACTCGGTAGCTGATGGCTCTCCCTTGACGTTGATCAACGTTCAGTGACATCGCTCCCAAACTCGGTAGCTGATGGCTCTAACTTGACGTTGGTCAACGTTCAGTGACATCGCTCCCAAACTCGGTAGCTGATGGCTCTCCCTTGACGTTGATCAACGTTCAGTGACATCGCTCCCAAACTCGGTAGCTGATGGCTCTCCCTTGACGTTGATCGACGTTCAGGGACATCGCTCCCAAACTCGGTAGCTGATGGCTCTCCCTTGACGTTTATCAATGTTCAGTGACATCGCTCCCAAACTCGGTAGCTGACGGCTCACCCTTGACGTTGATCAACGTTCAGTGACATCGCTCCCAAACTCCGTAGCTGATGGCTCTCCCTTGACGTTGATCAACGTTCAGTAACATCGCTCCCAAACTCGGTAGCTGATGGCTCTCCCTTGACGCTGATCATCGTTCAGTGACATCGCACCCAAACTCGGTAGCTGATTGCTCTCCCTTGACGTTGATCAACGTTCAGTGACATCGCTCCCAAACTCGGTAGCTGATGGCTCTCCCTTGACGTTGATCAACGTTCAGTAACATCGCTCCCAAACGCGGTAGCTGATGGCTCTAACTTGACGTTGGTCAACGTTCAGTGACATCGCTCCCAAACTCGGTAGCTGATGGCTCTCCCTTGACGTTGATCAACGTTCAGTGACATCGCTCCCAAACTCGGTAGCTGATGGCTCTCCCTTAATGTTGATCAACGTTCAGTGACATCGCTCCCAAACTCGGTAGCTGATGGCTCTCCCTTGACGTTGATCAACGTTCAGGGACATCGCTCCCAAACTCGGTAGCTGATGGCTCTCCCCTGACGTTGATCAACGTTCAGTGACATCGCTCCCAAACTCGGTAGCTGACGGCTCATCCTTGACGTTGATCAACGTTCAGTGCAATCGATCCCAAACTCCGTAGCTGATGGCTCTCTCTTGACGTTGATCAACGTTCAGTAACATCGCTCCCAAACTCGGTAGCTGATGGCTCTCCCTTAAGGTTGATCAACGTTCAGTGACATCGCTCCCAAACTCGGTAGCTGATGGCTCTCCATTGACGTTGATCAACGATCAGTGACATCGCTCCCAAACACGGTAGCTGATGGCTCTCCCTTGACGGTGATCAACGTTCAGTGACATCGCTCCCAAACTCGGTAGCTGATGGCTCTCCCTTGACGTTGATCAACGTTCAGTGACATCGCTCCCAAACTCGGTAGCTGATGGCACTCCCTTGACGTTGATCAACGTTCAATGACATCGCTCCCAATCTCGGTAGCTGATGGCCCTCCCTTGACGTTGATCAACGTTCAGTGACATCGCTCCCAATCTAGGTTGCTGATGGCTCTGCCTTGACGCTGATCAACGTTCAGTGACATCGCTCCCAAACTCGGTAGCTGATGGCTCTCCCTTGACGTTGATCAACGTTCAGTGACATCGCTCCCAATCTAGGTAGCTGATGGCTCTGCCTTGACGCTGATCAACGTTCAGTGACATCGCTCCCAAACTCGGTAGCTGATGGCTCTCCCCTGACGTTGATCAACGTTCAGTGACATCGCTCCCAAACTCGGTAGCTGATGGCTCTCCCTTGACGTTGATCAACGTTCAGTGACATCGCTCCTAATCTCGGTAGCTGATGGCACTCCCTTGACGTTGATCAACGTTCAATGACATCGCTCCCAATCTCGGTAGCTGATGGCCCTCCCTTGACGTTGATCAACGTTCAGTGACATCGCTCCCAAACTCGGTAGCTGATGGCTCCCCCTTGACGTAGATCAACGTTCAGTGACATCGCTCCCAAACTCGGTAGCTGATGGCTCTCCCTTGACGTTGATCAACGTTCAGTGACATCGCTCCCAAACTCGGTAGCTGATGGCTCTCCCTGGACGTTGATCAACGTTCAGTGACATCGCTCCCAAACTCGGTAGCTGATGGCTCTCCCTTGACGTTGATCAACGTTCAGTGACATCGCTCCCAAACTCGGTAGCTGATGGCTCTCCCTTGGCGTTGATCAACGTTCAATGACATCGCTCCCAAACTCGGAAGCTGATGACTCTCCCTTAACGTTTATCATCGTTCAGTGACATCGCTCCCAAACTTGGTAGCTGATGGCTCTCCCTTGACGTTTATCTACGTTCAGTGACATCACTCCCAAACTCGGTAGCTGATGGCTCTCCCTTGGCGTTGATCAACGTTCAGTGACATCGCTCCCAAACTCGGTAGCTGATGGCTCTCCCTTGACGTTGATCAACGTTCAGTGACATCGCCCCCAAACTCGGTAACTGATGGCTCTCCTTTGACGATGATCAACGTTCAGTGACATCGCTCCCAAACTAGGTAGCTGATGGCTCTGCCTTGACGCTGATCAACGTTCAGTGACATCGCTCCCAAACTCGGTAGCTGATGGCTCTCCCTTGACGTTGATCAACGTTCAGTGTCATCGCTCCCAAACTCGGTAGCTGATGGTTCTCCCTTGACGTTGATCAACGTTCAGTGATATCGCTCCCAAACTCGGTAGCTGATGGCACTCCCTTGACGTTGATCAACATTCAGTGACATCGCTCCCAAACTCGATAGCTGATGGCTCTCCCTTTACGTTGATCAACGTTCAGTGACATCGCTCCCAGTGACATCGCTCCGAAACTCGGTAGCTGATGGCTCTCCCTTGACGTTGATCATCGTTCAGTGACATCGCTCCCAAACTTGGTAGCTGATGTGGTACGGTCAAATTAGGCTTCGAGACGGAAAAATTTAAAGGACAACGAATTTCTTCAAAAACATGTTCTTTAGGACCCCCTGAACATCCCCAGAAAAATCGTAAAAAATCGGGTTTGGGGAACACCCCTAAATTTCCAAAAAAGTTCCGCCATCTTGGATTTTTAATTAAACTGCTATAACTTATTAACGAAAAGTAAAAATGAGATGCGGTTTTCGCCAAAAGTTGTGTTCCGACTTTTAGATGTTGTACTTACTATGAAAACTCACAATCATATCGGGGACCGTCCTTAAATATTTGGATAAAAACAAATGCCTTAGCATAGGAACAAAAAGTAACTAAATGGGGTTTCCCCAAAAAGTTGTGTTTCTACTTTTAGATGTTGTACTTACTGTTAACTCTTGATGTTGTACTTAATATTAACAGTCAAGTCGGGGACCGTCTTTAAATTAAAAAGAAAAAGCTTGATATCTTAGTTTTTATTTAATCGATGTACCTGTTGAACGAAAAGTAAAAAGGATGCTATTCTGTCTACAAGTTTAGATTTCTACATCAAATAACTGGATATATACGAGGGGGAAAGTCCCTAAATTAGAAAAAAGTCATAATAAACTCCTATATTGCATAAACAAAATCTAATGCTCATAGCAGAGTATTTTCAATTTTGGGGCAAGAACATGTACACTGGATTTATGATGTTCAATGGTTACAAAAAAATCATTTTAGCTAAAACTGACATTACAAAATATTAGTACTATAAACAACAATACACATATTGCAGACATTTTACATTGAAGATAACATTTATTAGACATTGACACATATTAAGACAACATTCATTTGTGTACAACTCTCTTCTCTTTGAGGTTTCTTTGGGGGCGATGGTAGACCTCCTTTGTACAGAGTCGGCTGCGGCATCATAGGTTTCATTTTCGATTTGCTCCGGGTCATCTTCTTCCTCGTCATCAAAGAAAGTGCGTTTGTTCAGGCATGCAGCTCCTGCACATGCGGCGCACATGGTGATGCAAGGGAGGCCTCCTCTCCTGCATTCGCAGTTTCTTGTGCAGTCTCCCTTGCATCCACACCTTACCATGTGGAGGAGACGTTCAGGCGCGGGCGGCAACGTAGACTGAACAGGAATGTGCCTTCCACATTCGAGTTTCCATCCCCAATCTTGCGGTGGCAGACAGTTGCCCTTCCAAGCTTGAACCTGGAGGTAGACGCGCGGACAGTGTTGATATGCCGCAGTGGAAGAAGTAGGAAGGCTAAAAAGATTCATGACGAAGTTTGGTGGTTTCTTTCCCACGGTTTGGATGTACTTCTTAAATCGTGCTTTGTCAAGGCCCTCTCCTGGTTTGCCTCTGTAGAGTTTGATGATAAATTCCTGTCCTGAATCAAACAAAACATAGGTAATATACTGTATACCGACTTCTTGTAGTCAGAGTATTAAAAGATCATACCGGTATTATAAGAACAAGTACGAAAGAAAATAACTAATTTACCTGCAGCTGTAACTTTATCTTGTGTTGCGGTTTCGTCCAGGAGAACAGCGACTGTGTTACGGAGTTGTTGGTCTTCGTGCAATTTATTGAAGCCTACCAACGGACTCTTGTAATAAAAGGCGGAGGTGGTATCACATCCCATCATTGCGTGGACAAACATTAAGTGAGCAGTCAATTCTCCGAGTCATTGATGCATCTCCTTACTACTGTAAATCTTTTGGGAGTTGGTTGAGTTACCCGGAACTAACAAAAGAATGGAATGGTCCGGCTGAGTCAAGGCTGCTATTAAAACAAGAAGATCTGAATCGGCGCCGACTACGACTGCTCTTTCCCCAGATTCGGCCTCTTTTTTTTGCTGTTTCTACACTCAAAACATCAGTGTCACTGGGTGCATGGAGGACTGGGATGTTTGCTACCTGAAATGCTGCTCCTAGATGGTTTACGAAATTCGTTATGTTGTTAACGTTGTATAAAACTGTTCCTTTGGTGCAGTCAAAATATTGGAAGATGTCACTTCTACCCTAACTGATGACTTTCCGATGCAACGGCGACCTTGTGCAGCGTCTTTTGGGCTCGCCTCGTAGCCGTCGAACACTGTAATGACACTTTCCCCGTAATGCCTTCGTACGTAGTCCTTGTAGGCATTGAACACATCGTCGTAGGTTGTTGGGTGAGGCCAATGCACGCGGTGTATAAGATCGCCACCGTCTGGAAGGAACTTGGGGTTATCAGGCTTCTGACTGCTCGCCTTGCAGACTTGGTCTATAACCTGATATATCTTCGACTTAACACCAGCACGGAGCCCAACGTTGTCGAACAAAGCTTGGTGATATGGCGCCAACTCGTGCCGTAAGCAGTCTTCCAACTCCCCCTTGGTTCTGACGACACAGGCGATGCGGTGGATCAATTAGTTGGGATTTACAACGACCGGTTCCTTGTTGATCACGAGTGTCTTCTTCATGGCAGCGAAAGTTGTCACTTGATCCTTCCGTTTTAGAGTGTCGGTCCCAAATGACTTCCCCAGAACACTTATCACCGCCTTTTCGCCCAAATCACAATTGACGCTTTCGTCTGCAATTATTCCAGTTGACAGGGAGACGAGATCTTTGGATTTCTTAAAGGGAGAATGTTGTTTTAGCCACTCAAGGAATTTCTTCAAGTCTTTGGAGTCTCGAGACTGCCTGGATGCCAGCAAAGAGACGTGTTGTTCAGAGGTTTCACTTCTAATTCCTACAAAGGCTTCCACTTCTTCTAACACTTGTAGACTCGCTGGCAAAGTGCTACAATTGCATCAGAGATACCTCGAACATGAGTCAACCCACCGCTGACATTCATTGATCTCATCAAAACCTGCTCGATGGTCATGTGTTTTATTCAAAAGTTAAAGACGGTCCTCGACTTGAATGTGAGTTTTCATAGTAGGTACAACACATAGAATTCAAAACACAACTTTGGGCGAAAAGCACCTTATTTCTACTTTTCGTTCATAAATTATAGCAGTTTTTTGGAAAATCCAAGATGGCGGGCATTTGTGGAAAATTTAGGGGTGTTCCCCAAGCCCGATTTTTTTAGCGAATTTTCTGGGGATGTTCAGGGGGTGCAACACTACTAACTTAACTCACAATTACCTATATCATTCTACTCATCTATACCTAGAAATGCCTCTACGAATCTCTACGGACCATTTCGTAGCCCCTTAAGTTGGGCGACCATTTTCTACTGCTGTACCCGTAAAAATCGAGAAGTTGCTTGCTTGGAATCCAAAGCACAGCTGGATCGAAAAACTTGAAGGTCTCCGGCTAGATAAACCGTCAGTATCCCACCAGCAATGTCTTCGGGATTAAACACAGTACGCTAAGACAGTGTTGTGTTGTCGTTTGAGTCCTCAGTCTTTTGACTGGTTTGATGCGGCTCTCCATGATTCCCTGTCCTGAGCTAATCATTTCATCTCTACATAGCTACCACACCCTACATCCGAGGCAATCTGTTTAACATATTCTAACCTTGGTCTACCCCCACAGTTCTTATCCTCAACCCTTCCTTCCATAACTAAGATTGCTATTCCTGGGTGTCTTAGTATGTGTCCAACCAACCTATCTCTTCTCTTCATTAGCATTCGCCAGAAACATCTATTCTCTCCCACTAGTCTCAATACCTCTTCGTTTGTAACTCTATCTACCCATCTGACCTTCATCATTCTCCTGTAACACCACATTTCAAACGCTTCATTTCTCCTCTTTTCCGCTGCACCAATAGTCCAAGTTTCACTTCCATATAGTGCCACGCTCATGTCAGTGTTATGGATTAAAAACAAAATAAATTACACTTGGGTAGAGTACAAACTTACCGTACCTTAAATCTCGGGCTATGTAGGGTGAACAAAATCCTAGTTTAGACTGTTCCATAACACTCTCTCTGCTCATAGATTAAAATTAGTCACTCGAGTGGAATTTACAAAACGAAATAACTTTATTAACAAAAATATAATATAAAACAAAAATTCCCTATAATAATAATAATAATAATAATAAAAATATAACACCCATATATGCGTCCTTCATTCACGCCACTGAAGTCTACACGACTTCACACACACATCCTAGTTACATTATGAAAGGCCTCTGCCATTTGCAAAAAGTAAAATAATAAAACAATTAACGTAAAAATCCATTGAGATTAACATTCTATAAAAATGTTTAACATTCATGCGCATGACTGAACGCATAGCTTGCTTGCCATCTCCTATATATTACGACACGGTCCACAGATATTTCCATTCACAAATTCGCAGCTGCATAACTCGTTCCATTATATAACCTGACCTTGCCTTCTAACGGCACTTGCTTGCTTTGCAGCCGGTCATAGTTCTCTGTTCATTTCAACATCCAAAATACGTAACCTCAGCTCAATAAAAACATTTCACATTCTCTCTCATTTAAACATGACTCAATGCTTTATATTTTTGTTGTCTTGCTATCAAACTCTTTCATTCAACACCATACTAAATATTTACAGAGCTATCGCCAAGTACACCTGACGTAGATCATTTACACGAAGTTTCATAATACACATACTCTCTTTTCCAAAAACATTCGATACTAAAAGATGGTGTATTGGCTTTCATGGCCGGTGAATTAAAACCCCACACAAGACACGGCACAAACCTAGAAGAATTGCTGAGTTTTAATTCGATACTAACCTTTCTAAAAACATGAAACAAGCAAGATAAAAACAATCTCATTAAATATAAACAAACCCTAACTAAATAATTATTAAATGTTTATGTACAATGTTTGTCAACGTCTTTCACACTACGTTTACCTGTGTTCGATACTTAGACTTGATATTATTAGCTTCTACCTATGTTTAGAGTTCCCACCTCTAGTCTCTTCTCAACATCACAAAATACTATACCACTAAAGTCATTATTGGGATTATAGTCATCTCCGGTTCTAATATGATCAATCAACAAAGATAATTTCATATGAATATTTGATAGTTTCAAGTTTAATAAAGTTTAAAATAAAGTTTAGATAACAAAGATCAATGACGTTTCCCAAAATTGTTCCGCCCACTCTTCTCCATCTCTCCCTCTAAATCAAGGATCTATACACATATAGGAGTTCTCAATAACTCTACTAAAATACAACAATGCTCTAACTCTTCACACAACTGTACTACAATGCAATAATATGGCACACACCTTCGTATTTTATATGTATCCCCGCAGACTCTACTACAACTTTATACGGAATCAACCCCTCGTAAATTCAACAAACAAACATTACAACAATAGTGTAATTGTTACCAACAATACTCATGTAGTAATTGCATTAACATCAACTAGCATTTCAGAGCGTTGTCTATACAACTGCTTTATTTCAATACAACAATGTCAGTTCTCATGACTTAACTTTCGTTCTCAAAACGATCATAAAACTTACTTGTGCAAGAAATCCGTAGGTTTACTAAAAATTGTTACTTTGTCATTAATTCCATGCTTCTATACATTTAATAAAAATACATAAATGCGTCTCACCATTCTGATCTGAGCTTCAAAGATACACGGTTGCAATACTATGTTCACAAATAACAAAGCATTACATTTGTGTGTAAATAACAACATATGTCATTTAAGTGTCTCATAAAAATCGATCGCGACTGGAATAGATGCTTTCAAAATTCCCTGCTGTCGGATAAATTATCTTCAAGGAAGATATGACTGAAATAATGTTACATTTACTGAAAGCCAAAGCTTTCCTTCATATAAATGGTTGTATCAACACCTGAATGTATCTCCATTCTATACAAATAATGACCATGAGTACATAACTTTACTTCATAATCATGTCGAATATTTCTTGCTAGATCGACGAAATGTTCATAGTAATGGGTGATATTTCACAATATACCACACGTAGATCTCTTCCCCTACACTAATATTCTTCTTTACAGAAAGATTCCCAATTCATTTTACTCCAAAATGAATTTACTAGACATCTAAGTAAGACAAACAGTCTGAAATCCTCTCTCTAAAATCGAAAACGTCAAATATTAACTTCTTAAAAATTTTCCAAAGTGGAAATTAATTCCTAAACAAATTAACTTCAGTTCAGAAACTGAATCGGTGAACATTCATGTATGGATGACTAGAGATAATCATCCTACTAGGTCTTGTAGGATAAATCTTATTAAACATTGAAGTGAAAATACATAAATGAAATATGTAGAAATGTTGCTCACAAAATGCCATCTCAGTACTCTAACTACAAATAATGCTGGACACTTTCCACCTGGTCTGAAAATTTCTGAAGTTCATGTCAGATAATGGAAAATACCTAGATGTTCCGTCTTCCAAGAATACATCGTTGGAACTATCTCCGTCCACACGAGCGAAAAGACTGCGACCTGATAAGGAAGGAATTTCCTTTCCGGAAAACACCCTTCTTCGCCGGACATCGAACTGCGTCCTCTCGAACATGGATTCCAAGATTCAGTGGGTTGCTGGGCCTAGTCCCTAGCATTTTCTCTCATCCTGATGATGATTCTTCAGTCGTCGAATCCATTCGAAGTTCCCACATTATTATCGAGCAATAGTGAAGATATAGATTCACGGTTACAAATAAAATTTGTAAGATGTAACTCGAATCACATTCGTGGTTATTAATGTTCATGTAGATGGTCGATGAACTATAATTGTTGCTTGAAGTCGGAAGTACAAGTACATGAAAAATACATTAATGTACTGGATGGTAATGTACATAATGTTTCATGTATACTTGACTATGTAGACATTCTCGTTGTTGTACCTTGTCCTGTAGTTACTAACGTTGCTCCATGTTGTGTAATCACAACCCTGCATTGACATACCCCAATCGCAAAAAGTTTTTAGTCCATCATCTCAAACATCTTCAGTATGTTAAATGATAAATATAGTTATGAAGTAATAAAAATTCTTAATGTCCATATATAACACTTTGCTACTCACTTTGTCTCCGTAACATGAGCTTGTAGCCTATACGCTGCAATCTTGTCGCACCAAGAGTGTTTCTCTCAACTCAGATGTATAATGTCTGAAAACTTCCTAATTATGCGAAATCGTAACTTCAAATCTATAAACTGATATTATATGTTTATCAGTATAATCTATATGCACTTTGGTTTAACTAAAGTCAATGAATTGTTCACAAAAGACTATTAATGCCTTCACTCAACTTCACGTAAAATTATTAGCGGGGCTTCTCCTATAACTTGGCCTGCATCGGCAACGTACCCTCGAGTGGTCGAAACACCGCACTCGGACAATCTCCTCGGGAACGAACTCTCCCGGAATATACGTCTGAACTCTTCGACGTTCCGCTTCGTTAGCTCGTATATACTCGGCGTCATTTTTCGCTCCTGCGAATATAAAAGGGCGTACTTGTATTTAGCTTAATACAGTGTACTTCTTTCTTCAGTCGACTTTTAAAGTACTGGAAATATCCTCTCATAATATTCTTTATCAATCCAATTACTAAAAAGTCTTTATTGGGGCCTAAATGCAGCAGTTAATCACATTAAGTAGGCAATATCCATATCTGCTTCAATAAACCCTCTTCTCATTGGATGTGGGCATATATCTAATGATATATTTTATAACAATAAGTTGGTTACAATCTGCGGTAAATCTTGTTGCTAGGCACTTTTCAACCTTCTAGATCCTTCTCGAAAGTCTCAAATCACGTGACTGGGCTCTCCCCTAGCCTGCGCTCATTAACAGAACTCGCTTGAGCCATCTTCCAGCATTCATATATCAACGATAAATTTTACCATTGGGCTCGAAAAAAATTATCATTTTAATCATAAAATATTCAAATTTCAGGTGCAGTACCTACTGTAAGGCCACGACTGCCTCCTTTCCGCTTCCTTGCCTCTTCATCCCAATCTTTCCCTCCCTTCCCATCCCTCATTAGGCCCCTGTTCGCTTTGCAGGTGAGACGAACTGGGCGAGATGCTGATCACACCCCCTCAGTTGTTTCTATTCCTACCAGATGTTCCCAGCTCTAGGACACTTCCCATAGAGGCGGTAGTGGTGAGTTCCCTCGCTGAGTCCCTGGGTTCTACCAACCTGGAGGGTAAATCCGATTTTTAAAAAATCCTCCTTACCTCTTATTGCATGTTTTCCATCTGGTTTTATGAAAAGTATCCGAGGGGGTGATAGAAATAATAAACATTGTTAGGCGGAATTGTTCCCTTTTCTCACTTGGATTAATATTTCTCTACCTACTGTTCAACGCGGCTGGCGTTCTTGGCTGTCTCCCCAGAGGTCTGGGTTCGATTCCCAGCTCTGCCGAGAAAATTCAATTCATGAGTACTCTCAGCATCGTGAGTCAAGACAGAGTAGAGGTGAGTTCGATTCCCACCTTAGCCTTCTTGGAAGTGATTTTCCATAGTTTTCCACTTCTACTCCAGACAAATCTACTGTCTCAATTAGGAACCAAGAGATTGGCACGACGGTACAGCCAATAAGAAGCTCGGAAATACGTACTGTGGCTAGGCTGAGGCTGAAAAAAAATGCCATCGCGAGATACTGGATTACCCAAGCAAAGGTAACGCTGCCTAAAAAATTAATCCCTGTGAGCTAATACTGTGACCTGGTACAAGTTGATACCGTATTTTAATTATTTATACATTTTAGAATAACCACAATAAAATATTAAATTCGATTATTTTGTTTCGATTGTTCTATTAGATTACAGTAAAATGGTATCATGCCTCTTATATAATCCTGGTTGGTGATTATATCACCCTACGATCTGCGAAATGAGGGTTCGGCTGTGCGATGCAAAATGTTATTTCTTTATTCGTTCACAGGCTATCTGCTTATGAACTGGCGCCCTCCTAGATAGACATATTTTAGTATTACAAAGTGGTTAAGAACCCCCAACCTAGAAAACCTATTACAAGTTCAGTAGCAGTTTTCATTGTCAACATATAGATACGTACATGTATACAAACACCACGAGTGTTATCACTATCAGACCAAGGAGCTTAAGGGGACTTATCCCCGGGCGAAGCCGGGTATTACTGCTAGTTTATTAACGCATGACAAAGCAAAATCAATGAGAGCTGGTTAGTTGACGAAAAAGACCAAAATCCATTTAAAACTCTAATCGCAGACCTGACCTCCTTGTCCGCTGTGTCGTGGGTCCAACCTGCTGGGTGCTGTGATCATAATTAATCAAGGAACAGCGTCCTCAGGTTAATTACTCTTTGTTTTCAGAGTGTTTTGGGTGCTGTCTGTCGTGATGAGCTTCGTTATCTGCAGCATGTTTATTAGCAGACAGTGGAACAAGTGGCAGACCTCTCCAGTCATAGTCTCCTTCGCAGAGACTCCAACCCACATCTGGAACATTCCCTTTCCTGCCGTTACAGTCTGCAGCGAGACCAGGTTTCTTCAGGATGTGTTCAACTACACGAACCTGTGGATCAAGTTGAACAACGGTAGCATAACCCCGCGGGAGTAAGTACCCCAAGTCATTTCATACCATCATTCGGGCCACCGCAAAATTGCACACGTGAATCAAAACAGAAATACGCACACGTAATTGCACCTATCCCTTCTCTGTACATTGATTATGACCATGAGAACAGTGAGGTCATCTGCCCCTCCTATGTAGGTGTGGTAATAAATCTTCTCGATGTGCTCTTTCCGGTCTCCCAAAAGTTAGCAAACGGCTTTCCTCTGGTCTGCGACACAGCAGCTCGATCATTTTGATGCCGAACCAGTCTTTTGTATAACGGAACCATAACACCTACCGTCTACCAGGTATTTGTCTTCATTAAATATCAGGAGGATATGCCCCAAGCATGCACTCCTGCTTACCTGCATTCTCAGTTTCTCCGCCTCTCATAGGTGCATAGTCTTGGAACACTCTCATGCTGATACTCATACCGCACAGTAAGCTATTCCAACTCCTTCGTTGTTGCTACTGCATGACTGTGGAACAATCTGTCTCGGTCTGTCAGAGGAGCAACCCCGACCAGCTTCAAGAAGCGTTGCCAGCAGTACACAATCACTAGGTAAATGAAAGTTGAACTCAACACTTATTCTTACATTCTTATGTCGTATCACAGATATTCAATCTTTCCAATTGCCACCTTCTTATTAACTCTCTATTTAGACATCTAAATAACCTTCATCATCTGTTCAAAATACACCTCATAATTAATCTTGCTCATAAGTCAGTAATGGCTAATCATCATCTTGATCATTATCATCATCATCATTATCATCATCATCATCATCATCATCAACATCATCAGTCTACATTTATTCGTATTTCCTTTCCTGGCTCTAATTTTAAACTTACTTCTAATTATCTTACTTATTCACCCTGGCAATACGTCAGCAATACTACAATTTTCTGTCTATACCAAGCTAATCTATTTTTATATTGTATCAACATTGTATTATTGTTAGATTTAAGTAGTAGGCTATTTGTATTGCTCTTTATGTATCAATTGAATAATCTGGTTAGATGGAAGAGAGGGCCCTACGGCCCTAATCTATCAATCTATCTATGCTTGTTCAGGCTTGCTTCTTGTGGGGGCAGTGTGTTGCCAAACCTCACGTCAGTGGCGCTGAATTAGATACTAGATGTCAGCTAAGCCCGCCAGCGGCCTTAAGGACAACTATTCAACAGCTCTGCCCTATCTGGTAGCCAATCTAATTTTGTAGTACTTGTTTTCCTTTGATGTTATGGAGTTATTATTCTGAGTTTTTATATCGTCGTTCTGGCTCTAGGTCAGATTAGATTAATAAAATTGAGCCGTTATAACTTCTCAATAGCTTAACAAGCACTATTTCGACGCTATTTCCATCTAGCGGTTACTACTTGAAAACTAAGAGATCGTATTTACCGACAATCTCTCGTAAAATGAAAAGCGCTCGCAAAGCGAATGTCATCTCGACCAAAGGAACTTACAACAACAATATATACGTCGGAGATTGTTATTACGAGAAGGTTATTGAGAACCATGATGACCGGTTAAAATATTATAAGCTATTGATGTGTTTAGGGAAAAGGTTTGAAATTATATTGTTATGATTTAAATTTTAAACGTTCTCGCTTGCGTCTCCGTGTTGGTCGTGCTCATTTGAAACGAGACCAGTTTTGAGCATAAATATATATTTGAAGCTGTAGTCTGGAACTTCTGAACATCGCAGGAAAGGCTGTCTTTTAATTATTTGAAGTATCATCATGTATGAAAACATAACAAGAAGTTGGTTACTAAGAAACTATTCTCCAATCTTTAGTGATAACATGACCCTTTATAATGTCAAAAGATAATAATAGGTTCCTTTGTAAGATATAAACGTAGTGGGCCATCGCGTTCCTTGTTTTGTTAAGGGGTTTAGTATCTTAAGGGTTCTTTTTTTGTGTGTTTCCGTACTATGTATTATTTTATCAGCGTGTATTTTCGTTGTTTAGATGAATAATTGAATTATTAGGAGGATGCGAAGTTTCTTCGGGCGTTGCCTGAGGTGATGATGTTATGTTGAAGTTTAGTTAATGCAGTTGTGGATTGTTGTTTGTGTTTCTTGTGTTGTAGAGTAAATGATTTAGGGCCTCGGCATCCTCCTGGTTATTTCTTTATAAGCTTGTGTTATTATCTTGTGGGTGGGAAAATGTTATCAGTTCGGGGTTCTGAACTGGTTATGGGATCATTGTAATTGTTTTATTGCGTTTTGTTTTATCCAGTCAGAAACAACGTGTGAGCTCACTAAGTTATTAAATGAGGTATATCGATCAACCTTTCAGGTGGTAATATGTGTGTTCGAATCCGAGTATCCGGATACTGGGTTCTGGGCTCATCTTGCCCCCTGTAAGTTGAACGAATCTCATACCTTCGTCCGAAAAGAAGATTTATTCAGGAAGCATATGAAGTTAGTTTGTTGTTCTTCTTTGGGGTTATTTTTATGTTCATTCTTGTAACGGTTAACTTGAACTGTACTATTTTCTTAAGGTTTATGTATGTCCGACACGTCATGTTATTATGTAGTTCGTTGTTGTGCTCATGCAGTTTTTGGTAGTTGGTTGTTTTCGCGTGTCGTTTTGTTTTCCTGGGTCGTTGTGTTTGTGGAGTGACTGAAGTTGTTTTAAAGGGGATTATACGGTTCATGGGTTATATGACTTCGTAAGCTTTTTAGAATATTTCTTTTGACAACGTTCTTGTAGTTAGCTTGTGGTTGGACGAAGATATTATCGCAATTATTATTAATTTGTTCATTTGCTTATTTACCTCCTATTCTAAATTCTATTCATTCCTGAATGATCTCCAAACGACTGCTGTTTAGTGCATCTGCGTCAAGATCTCTTCTCCTTTGTCATATTTCTCGATTGTGTTTTATATTTAAGTTTCATGGTTTTGATAATATATGTATTTTATTCCAGCCTGTTGAGGACTGTTATATCTTTCGAGAGGGTGAAGGACTTTGGTCACTACTCTTTGTTTTTCTTTATATTCCAAGCGGGCTCTGTATTATTATCTCTGCGATCTGTTTTGAAGGACATGACTGATCATTGTCTGTTTTGATTTATTGAAAATAAAATAAGTACCAGTACGATATTATAAAAGAACCTATACGCCGGTTAGGCTTTCGATAGTTACAATTTCGTTTCGTAACATTGTGGCGACCGTGACAGGATAAAAGAGAAAATGGATTCTCTAATAAAGAAAAGAAGTATTATTCGGAGTTCATTTACGCGAATATACAACAACGTGGACAATGATATAACGAATAATATTGATGAGATGCTTGTGGAGGCAAACCTGGCGGTGTTCAAGAACAAAGCCAGAGATCTAGCAAAACTGGATGAAGAAATTATTTATGCTAACAGAAGACTACACAACTGCAGATCTGGAAAATGAAATGACTTCTGCGGACGAATATGCAAGTAAGGCCAAACTATTGGAAGTAAAATATGAAAACTACATGAAAAGTAAGATAGCAGACATGTTAAATGCTTCATCTGACCTGACGCCTTCAAACGAAGCCCATGCAAAACGCAAGTTTAAATTACCCTTGTTAGAATTTAAGAAGTTTGGAGGGGATGTAAGGGAATGTTTGGCGTTCTGGGGACAGTTCCGAAAAATACATGAAGATCCTGATATAGCCCAGGAAGATAAGTTTCAGTACTTATTACAATCAACATTACCTAACTCTCGCGCCCGCGAGATAGTTGAATGTTTCCCACCAATTAGTGAAAACTATCAAAAGGCTCTCGATAGTTTGAACTCTAGATTCCGGCGTGATGAATTACTTGTTGAAGTATATGTTAGGGAGCTTCTGAAACTAACCCTTAATTTAACCCCCAGTAGCGATAAACCTGATCTTTCGTCCATGTATGATCGCATAGAAACACAACTTCGTGCCTTAGAGACGCTAGGAGTGACATCAGAAAAGTATGCCGCAATGCTTTTTCCTCTTGTGGAATCGTGCCTGTCATAGGATCTGTTACGTGCTTGGCAGAGGAGTTCATTCACCTCGGGGGAGTCAGCACAATATTCAAAGCTGGGTAACTTGATGGCATTTTTGAAGCAGGAAGTGGAAAGTGAGGAAAGGATATCTATGGCTATAGAAGGATTTCATTTAGATTCAAAAGGCAAGAATGTTAGTGAAAGTACGTTACCAACTGCGGCCTGTCTAATTAATGTTAAATCTTCCAAACCCGTATGTATCTTCTGTGATGGAACTCATAACAGCATGGACTGTTACAAAGCTCGTAAGTTTAGTTTGGAAGAGAAGAGGAAAGTTGTCAGAGATAAAAGATGCTGTTTCGGCTGCTTGAAACCCAACCATACTAGTAAGAAATGTAAAACGTTTTTAAAATGCATTGTTTGTGAGGGTAGGCACGTACCTCTCATATGTAACAAAGCCAGCGAGTCTGTCAGATCTGACAAAATCGATATTCCTTCAGTCGAGAACAATTTTTCAAATGTGAATTGTGGACAAATTCTTTTTAAAATTTTGACTGCTGTAATTAAGGGTGTTGCTGAAAAACCAATACGTGTTCTGTTCGATGACGGTTCTCAGAGATCCTATGTTAGGAGTGACTTAGCCAAACAGATGGAATACTAGTCTATAGGCAGTGGTAGTGTGGTACATGCACTCTTTGGTGGTTCCCATTCTAAGCCATATGAATACCAGTAAGGTTAGGTAGTATGGATGGGAAATATGCATGCAACTTTGATGCTTTGGATCAGGACGTTATTTTTTCAAATGTGCCCACTGCTCGAGAAGGTCCATGGTTGAGCGAACTGGAAGACGAAGGAATAAAGCTTACTAGTGATAATGGAGATCCTATCGATGTGTTGATTGGAGCAGATGTTTGTGGTAAGCTGTTGACTGGTAAGAAGAAGCATCATAATTGTGGTCTTGTGGCTATCGAAACACACTTGGGATGGACAATCATGGGGAAGAACAAAAATGAAAGCTCAGGGAACATTAACCGTTCAATGATGGTCTTGTCAATGTTGTCCACTGAGAAGTCGTTAACTACCTTGTGGGGCTTAGATGTATTAGGAATCGAAGATCCAATAATGAGAACCAGCAAGGCTGAGATGAAACGCCTAGCCAAATACCATTTTGAGAAAACTGTTGGTGTAAATGAAGATGGAAGGTATGAGGTTCAGTTGCCCTGGTTAGAAGATCACCCATCCCTTCCGGGGAATTTCAACCTGGCAAAGCGCAGATTGGACTCGACAGTGAAGAAGATGGCGGGCAGTAATTCTTTTGAGCGTTATGATGCTGTGTTGACTGAATGGTTAAGGGATGATGTTATAGAAGAAATACCAAGAGAAGAGTGCGACAATGGACATTATTTTCCTCATGGGCCTGTTTTTAAAGAAAATAATACAACCCCCATTCGGCCAGTCTTCGATGCTTCAGCAAGAGAGCAAGGGTGCCCATCTCTAAACCAATGCATTGACAAAGGCATTAACTTGATCGAGTTAATTCCACCACTTTTGCTTCGCTTCCAACTTCATGAGATAGGAGTGATAGCAGATATAAAAAAGGTTTTCTTGCAGATCAGTCTTGCTAGAGAGGACAGAGACTTTCTAAGATTTTTGTGGTTTGACAAGTCGGGTAACTTGAGAATATTTTGACACACCGGAGTAGTGTTTGGTGTGACTTGCAGTCCCTTTCTGTTGTGTGCTGTTTTAGATCACCATCTAAAGATCTGTTCGATGCCCAGAAAAGATGGAAAATTCTTCCTATTCCTCAAATACTATTACTACACTGCTGAAGTCTTTCTATGTGGATAATTGTGTAGCAAGTGTTCGTGATGAAAAGGCGCTAGATTGCTTCATAAAGGAATCCACTGATATATTTACTAAGATCAAGTTTGATTTAAGAGGGTGGGAGTTTACCAATCCTGAAGTTCCATTGAAAGGCATTAAGCCTACTTCAGTTTTAGATCTTCTTTGGGACAAGAAAGAAGATGCCTTGTTTGTGAACACTGATTTCTGGGAAAGTGAAGACATGAACAGGATCACTAGAAGATCAGTATTATCTTTAGCACAGAGGTTATTTGATCCCATTGATTTTTTAATGTCCAGTGACACTTTTCCCAAAGATTTTTCTCCAAAAGTCTTGGATAACAAAAATTGGTTGGAATGAAGAGCTGGAAGAGGACCTCAAACACTCTTTCATGGCTTGGATGGCAGACTTGCCACTTCTGAAAGATATTAAGATTCCAATGTGTATAACAATGGTAGACAGTGATAATACTTTGAGTTCTATCCATTGTTTTTGTGATGCCAGTCAGGAAGCCCATGCTGCTGCAGTGTTTATTAGATTAGAGAACAGTTCTGGGGTAAGGATTCAGCTCATTCAAGCAAAATCTCGCGTGGCACCGATAAAAGACATCAGTATTCCTGGGCTTGAATTGCTTGCAGCAGTTATTGGTGCGCGACTGACCACTTCCATACTACAAGAGATGGAATTTAAAGGTCTTCAGCTGTTCTTCTGGAGCGACTCGTCTACCGTTATAGCGTGGATCAAACGAGAGGAACAATGGAAAACCTTTGTGAATAATCGAGTGGATGAAATTAGGAAACTTGCCTCAAAAGGAGCATGGAGACATATACCTGGAAAAGAAAATCCAGCTGATCTACCTAGCAGAGGGTGTCCTATTAGGAAGTTTGTAACATCCAAATGGTGGAAAGGACCGGAATGGTTACAACTTGCACGAGATATGTGGCCCGTACAAGAGAACCAGATGGATGATGAAGAAGTCATTGTGGAAAAGAAAAGGGATATTATATCTTTGCTCTGCGAGAATGGTGATGGTGATTGGTATTACTCCTACTTTTCAAGATTTAACAGGATCGTGAGAACAATTGGGTGGATTCTTCGATTTGCATTAAACTGTCGTCTGAAACGAGAAAGAGTTGAACTGGTGAAAGGTGAACTTCTTGCAAAAGAAATGGAAGAGGTGGAACTAAGAGTCATGAAACTTGTCCAGAAGGAGTCGTTCATTGGAGTTCAAGATAAGCAACTTGCATCACTCGCTCCTTACGAAGACCATGATGGAGTAATCCGCTTAACTACGAAGGTGACAGAAAGGAAAGATTTGATGGATTTTAGATTGCCTGTAGTGCTTCCCTCTAAACATGCAGTTGTTTGCCGATTGATTTATGACACACATGTGAAAAATTGTCATGTTGGTGTTCAAGGACTATCAAGTATCTTACGAGAGAAGTATTGGATTTTACAAGGTAGGAGGTCTGTGCGCACTGTTATTTAAAAATGTGTCATCTGCAAGAGACATGGTGGGAGGAAGATGGTTGTTAGCTCCCCACCTTTACCGGAGACACGTGTAAGAGATGCTGCAGTGTTTGAGATAATAGGTGTTGATTTAATGGGACCAATATATACTCGTGAAAATAAGGTTTGGATTTGTCCCTTCACGTGTGCAGTCTACCGAGCGATTCATTTGGAGATAGTCTCTTCGTTATCTTCTGGACACTTTACAAGCCTTTCGACGATTTGTGGCTCGTCGTGGAAGACCAGCCATTGTGTATTCAGATAACGGAACCAACTTTACAGGAGCCTCCAATATGTTAAAAGCTATTAACTGGGAGAAAATAGCAGAATACAGCAATGTGAAACGGATTGACTGGCGGTTCAATCCTCCAACTGCTGCATGGTGGGGTGGCTGGTGGGAACGGCTCATCGGTCTTCTGAAGCAGCTTCTGAAGAGAACGCTTGGGAGATCTAGATTAACTGTGGAGGAGTTGTCAACAGTACTGTGTGACTGCGAAGCAATATTGAACTCCAGACCCTTGACCTACGTCTCAGAAGACAATTCTGATTCTGTTCCCATCACTCCTTCTATGTTTATACAAGGTGTAAAGGAGATTGGAGTACCCGATTGTGATACTGCTTATGCCACTGATTTAGGAAAAGGACTACGGTATCAACAACAATTAATCGAATGCTTGAGGCAACGGTTCAGAACTGAGTATCTTGGCCAACTCAAACTTACTTCCAAGAATCTGAAGCACAACCTGATGGCTGGGGAAGTTGTTCTAATAGGCTCAGACAACAGCAAGAAAATTGATTGACCTATTGCTATCGTACAGGAACTTATCCCAGGGAAGGATGGAGTTGAAAGAGTAGCTCGGCTGAAGACATCATCTGGAACTCTGATTCGGCCAGTCCAAAGACTTTGTCCTTTAGAGATCTCATCTGGAGCTTGGTGTAGTGGTAACCAGTCGACCCTACCTGTAGGAGACCAGTCACCGTTGGAACCAGTAGCTGAGGAGATACCTGTAGTTGGCTTTTCCATGGTGAAGACAAGATGTGGAAGAAAAATAAAAGTGCCATCAAGGTTTTCGGAGTGAACTGTAAATAATGTGTGTTGAGACAAATGTCTCAAGGTGGGAGTGTGTTGAGGACTGTTGTATCTTTCGAGAGGGTGAAGGACTTTGGTCACTACTCTTTGTTTTTCTTTATATTCCAAGCGGGCTCTGTATTATTATCTCTGCGGTCTGTTTTGAAGGACATGACTGATCATTGTCTGTTTTGATTTATTGAAAATAAAATAAGTACCAGTACGATATTATAAAAGAACCTATACGCCGGTTAGGCTTTCGATAGTTACAATTTCGTTTCGTAACACAGCCCTATAATCATCTTCATACTCCATATCATGCGCCCCTGACGTCCCCATTTGTTATATCTCTTATATTAAATTTATATTGTTGTTTTCAAACCATAAATGAAACGTGTTTTCATTTCGTAGTCGATATCTAACTAATTCTTAATGTGGGAGTGAGCTCGACACGAGAGTTTTCGGTCCACGTACGCGCCTCTGCACCGCTCAAAAATAATTAATACAACTCTGTGCATTCGTGAAATGATTAAGTCCTAATAAGTTTTACAGTCCATTTGCTTTATCATCATTCAACAATGCTATTGTTCTGAAGGCGCGTACACATTAAGTGAGCTAGCCTTTGCTTGTGGGAGCTGAAGCGATGTTCTGATCTGCCCATTCATTGCTCTAATAGACGTTTGTTCCGTTCACAAACGAGCACAAGCATGGCCGACTGGCCAAACGGTAGCTACAGCAAAACCCGGCTTCAGCGGATCCTTTATCAAACGGAAACTTGTCTTGAAGGAAATATTTGACGGTCCCGTGCACTTAGTGGTGAAGAACGTGTTAAATTCCTTTCGTTAAGGTAACCGTGTAGTGTGAAACAGGCAAATAATGCAGAAAGTTGCGAATATCTCAATATTTCAGAACATTTTCAAGTTAGTATTTTGAAATATGTGTTATTTGCTTAAGATACACACATGACTATACACAGTAATTTACATTGATGACAGTCGATCAGTATTGTAATCAGGGCAGTAATAATGCACTGAAAATATAAAAAATTGCAACTATTGCCTATATTCATGTGCATTTTTCTCAGAAACTGATAGTTACGTGTGGATGTTTTTTTATACAGATAAATTAATTACCCTGTTCTATTATGACTACAATCTTAACTCTATGTTAAACAAGTTCATTTGTATTAATTTTTGAAAAATTGTAAAAAAAAAGTTCTATTTTTTTTCATGGAAAATTTGTCCTATTTATTACAATTTCTCTGAAACTACTAGATCAATTTGAATAATCCTAGTCATCAGTACTCAATGACATGGTTATACTGTGCATACAAAATATCAGCTTGATAGTCCTACCCAGTTATGAGAAAACGGTACATATGTTTCAAAAAATATAGTTTTTGAGAAAATCTCAAAAAACATTATGACCAAGTCTGGAGTCTAACCTCCGTACATCCCAGGAGAATAATCATCCTGGGATTCATCCCCTCCCCCTGTATACTTCTTTTTGAGCCTCATATTGGTTCTTTATTCCTTTTTCTTGGTCTCAGCAGCTCTATCAGCATAATATAAACGCTTCTGGTCGATGGACTTCAATGACTCGAGACAGTTTTTCCCAACTCAACACCCATTTCCTTTAATACACGATTCCTTGAAATGACTCCATCATTAAATGTAAGTACTGCCTCTATCACCCCCTGTTTTTAAGGTCTCAAAATTAACTTGGTGTACACACTTTCCCGGCTTCGGTAGCGTAGTTGGTAGCATGCTGAGCTTCTAAGCCTAAGATAGCGGGTTCAAACCTGGCCGAAGCCGCCGGAGTTTTTAAGAGCGTTAAAATCCCTCAGTATGCCTTCCTTCGGAGGGGAAGTAAAGCCAGCGGTCCCAAGTCATAGATTTATGGCATGTTAAAGAACCTTCCACTAATTACACCTGTGTGAAGCTAAATTGTATTGGATAAGAATGTAAACAACGCTCTTAGATTCATACGTTGCTACGGTGGCGTCTAGTTAAGTAGTTAAGTTCTGAACTAGGCCTAGTAGTCGTTGACGGTGGCGTTTGGCGACAAAAGTAGGAACTATTTGAAAAATTCAAAAGTTTCAGTCCTTACTTGAATTAAAAAAACAGATACAACCACTAATACAGCCCTCACAATTAACACTGGTTATCAGACAGATTCTACACACACCCTAAGTACACGGGGCTACATGACCACGTTGTCGCAGCCCCTAAACTGAGGAACCAACCAACCAACACACCTTTCCTTACACAAACATCCTTCACAACTGAGAAACTATCACTCATTTAGATCGTAGGCTTTCGCGGCCAGTGTCTAGTTTATCATCTAGGCTTACAGGATCAAGCCGCTTACAGGAGGTCCAACGGACTTAGTGGACTTAGCTGAACACCGCGTTAAATCCACAGTCTTCGTATTCAATGGGCAAATGTTTCAGCAAACGGAGGGAGCAGCCATGCCCCCCCCCCCCCTTCTCTCCTCTGTTGGCTAACGTGTTCATGACTAACTTCGAAGAAGAAGCGATAAAGGAGAGCCCATTGAAGCCTAAGTGTTGGTTCAGATACGTAGAAGACGTTTTTTGATATGGGAACATGGACGCACCACATTTCAGGACTTTCTAGACTTCATGTGCTCCAGACATCCGAGCATCAACTTTACAATGGAAGTAGAAGATAATAAACAGCTTGCCTTCTTGGACGTTCTGCTCTATAAACGAACAGCTAACACACTCGGACACAGGGTATATAGGAAAGATACTCATAATCCTACATGCTAACTCGAGTCATCCTCCATCGCAGAAAGAAATGGTAGCTAGAACACTCCTCACCAGAGCCAGCTATAATATTGCGATAAGGATAGCGTAATTGAAGAGAAGAAACGAGTTTGTAACACGCGCCGAGCTAATGGCTACAACAAAGGACAGATAAATAGGGCCACACGGAAGGTAGAACAAAGCCGAAGAAATGGCAAGAAGAACGAAGATAGGCCCTACCATAAAGCATTTCTGCCGTACGTACTGGGGTTGACTGATAAAATCGCCAGGCTGCTTAAGAAACACAATGTGAAAACGGTGATTCATCCAATAAACAAGCTGACGCAAGTGGTGCGTAAATCAACCGAGATTAAGCAGCCAAACCAGGACGCAGGAGTTTACAAAATGCCTTGTTCCTGTGGACAGGTTTACATTGGACAAACTAAAAGACGCGTTTCTATTAGGATTTCAGAGCACATTCGAGACACGAAACAGATAAACTACAGATCTGCAATAGCTGAACATGCTGACGTCACGAGACACTCCATCGAATTTGATAAGGCCGAAACTGTTGCTAAAATTCCTTGATATTAAAACAGGTTAATTAGAGAGGCAATAGAGGTCGTGAAGCATCCCAATAATTTCAATCGCGAAGATGGTTTCAAACTTAGCAATATTTGGAAAGTTCTCCTAGCGCGCAACTGCCAGGCGTGCGGACCAATCAGGGAGCAGCGTGACGACAATGCAGGGCAAGCAAGCAATCTGGCTGGCAATAACCGTTAGCTTGAGTACGGACACCAACTCGTACCTACCCATGATTAAGGCTGCTGCAATGTCAGCCGAAACGTGGGGAAATAATCACCGATATACGACGCGGCTCCATCCTGTAAGCCTAGATGCTAAACTATCACTCATTTTACAAATTTTACACAATATATTTATCTGTATAAAATCTGACAGAATTTTTAAGCCTATAATTACATTGCCAGTTTTAGAATGTGGTATAAACTCATCACTATCCGTATCACGAAATTCATCGTTAGAAAGTTTTCTTTTGGATCCACTGCATGGCTATGAACTATTTTCATGAATGCCACATGGAGAAGTTGGGTTAGAATCAACACTAACAAATGAATGCAACAAAGCGTCACTGTTAACTGTTTTTATTATAATTACAGCATGTCTATTGCCAAAGAATTTACGTTTCTGACACACTTTCTGACTTCTAACCATGTTTAAAAAAATACCACTGCTGGGAAAGAAAATGAACGAAGGAACAATAATATCAACAAACTAAATCTGCATGGAAACAAAAGAAAGAACAAAACCAGTGACAGAATAGCCAACAAACTGTAAGAACCTAAACTTTACCAAGCATTAATGGAATTCATCTAAATGAACAAATGAGAATATAATGAGTAAGAAAGTATTGAATTGATAGTGGGTGTGGGGCCAGGGCCGTATTTCTAAATAGGCTAAGTAGGCTGCAGCCTAGAGCGGCAAATTTTCATGGGCGGCAGTTTGGCAATTTATTCAAAAATTAAAATGAAATATTTCAGAAGCTAATAACATTTTTCCGAACGAATTTAAGAATACATGTTACTTAAAAATATGTTTTAGTACTTCCACGTAGCCTACATTCTAAAACTATAACATAATACAAATGCACAGCACCTAATCTTGTATTATAACTTTCTTGTAGTGCAATCTAATTTGTTTGACAACAATGTCTCAAGCGCAGCGATTCATTCTGACAACACTCAAGCCAATCTGGCAACACTGTTGGTGGAAGGCCCAGTAGCTCCGCTGTCAGTAGTGTTGTGTCAGTATATTCTGCCTGAGTCTGCCGCTGCCGCCATTCATATCTATCGGCGTGCACAACAGGATCGTTGATCGAGGCGTGTTAGTGTTGTTTGTTATGATTTTGCCTTATAGTTTAGAGTACCGGTACTCCAATACATAACGACAGTTTTTAACAAGTAGACTACTCCCTACTAGTTACTTTGAGTGTCGCTAGGAAGGGACTCAGTGGTGTTGAATACAAAAAACTAACAAAACTGAAACTTCAAGAACAAGGAGGTGTTCTGAAACAAACAAAAAACTAGATTTGTTTTTTAAAACTAATAGTTTGCCAGTGGAAGAAAATAACCATAAAGATGATAAAGGGGAACCTAAATGTGCTCGTGCTGTTTGTGATGGTTCTTTTCGGGACGACAATGCTTTCTCTGGAACGAGTTGTTCCAAAACAGCCATGTTGTTATCAGAACCTACTGAAATACAAGTAAGTTCTCACAATGAGATTGTACTTGATAAATTTGATGTTAAAAGTCAATCTTTAACAGAAAATAAAGAACCAAAATTAGCAAACTCTTTAATTAAGGACCCAGTTTTATAGATCTTAAATGATGCTACTAGATATCTAATAGCAAAAAAAGGTTTTGATCAAAACATAGGATTAGATTTCACTAACAGTTTAGGAGTGTACAAATATCAAAAGAGATATTTGACTAAATCTCTCTTTGAACGGAGAAAAAAAAATGGAGAAGTTCATGAAAATAAATAGATGATTTTCTCTAAAAGTAAGGGATCAGTTTTTGTAGCCCTTGTTTAGTATTTAACACTAAAGAACGATCACAATTTGACGGCAAAGATGGATTCAATGACTGGAACAATGGAGAAAGTCTTGCATGTCGCCAAGAAAATTCCCCAATTCACAATTCTGCTATAATTAATCTATAAAGAGAGGAATTTCTCATAACCGTGTTGACAGTATGCTAACTTGACAATTAGACAAAGAAACACACTATTGGAGAAAAGTTTTAACTAGAGTTGTAGCGGCTGTCAAGGCCCTGACATCAAGAGGCCTCGATTTAAGAGGCGACAACGAGATATTTGGTTCTAACAGGAATGGAAATTTTGATATGGCTTTAGAGCTGATATCCGAGTTCGATCCATTCTTAGCAACACACATTGAAAAATACGGTAATTGTGGTAGTGGAAATACAAATCTCTCTTCCAAGACATGCGATGAGGTAATTGAGTTAATGGCTCAAAATATTAGGCAAGTAATTTGTGAAGAGTTGAAGCAATCTGAATACGTTTCTCTCATCATTGACTCGACTCATAGTCACATGTAGACTAGTCAGTACCTGCTGTTAGATATGTTTCAAGTGACGGCGTGCCCTGTGAATGATTAATTACCTTCATTCCGTCAGAAAAAGCAACGACTATATGTGAATATCGAGGAATACTTCGATGATTAGAACGTTTTGAGACTGCGTTTATGGTGTGATTCTGGAGAAGAAATATTTGAATATGTTATAAATGAGCTAGAAAATCTGCAAAAACATTGATGATCGCAGAGGCCAATAGTACGATAACGCTTCCAATATGGCCGGCGTTTACAATGGTCTTCAAGCAAAAATAAAGAAAAGAACTCCTTTAGCTTTTTTCATCCCGTGTGCAGCACACTCCCTAAATCTTGTTGGACCATTTGCTGCAGAACCTTGTGAAGAAACGTACACATCTTTCATGTTTCTCCAAGAAATGTATGTATTTTTACGTGCTCTACAAAGCTATGGGTATGCTTAACAAGCGTTATGGAAGAATCTTATCAGAATAAGAAGACAATTATAAAAAATGTGTCCGATGGTCAGCAAGAGATGACACATGCCAAAGTTTTAGAGAGTCTTGGAAGAAGTGTACATTGCTCTGACAAGAATTTCAAATGACACAACAGAAAAATCATTGACTAGATGTGAATCTCGAGGAATACTTTGATGATTAGAACATGAGGCTGCGTTTATGGTGTGTTTCTGGAGCACCGTACTTCACAGGATTCATAAAGTTAGCAAAACCATGCAAAGTTGAACTGTGGATGTTTTGTTGGTCAGAGATTTTTATGTCTCTCTTGTAGAATATTTTACGGAACAGAGAAACAACTTTGATTACTTTGAGGAATTGGCCATGTATATATCCAAAACTACATCTTATGAAACAGACAATAAAAGAAAGCTAGAAAGAAATGTTTGGTCTGACGAAGACCGAAATGGAAAAGTTAACTTTGCTGGCAGGGATGACCTTAAAATGAACACGTTTTTACCAATTATAGACTCTTTTGTTTGTGAATAAAGAAAAGAAAATGGCCTGTGACGAGTTTCAAGACTGATTCTACTTCTTAACACAGTTGTGTGATAACAATACAGATTTGGATTCGGATTTCACTGAAGAGTCCTACCACTTTCAAAAGCACTGTTCTGTGGGTATTGAGGAATTGGCCATGGATATAACGAAAACTACATCTTATGAAACAGACAATAAAAGACAGCCAGAAACAAATATTTGGTCTGACGAAGACCGAAATGGAAAAGTGGATACATCGTTGGAAAGAATTTCGAAATTTCTGCGGTGTAATTCCTTACGAGATGTTTACCCCACTTTGGACATTGCTGCTAGGATTAGTTTGGGCATACCTGCTAAAAATTGCGCGGGAGAACGCAGTTGTTCCTGCTTTAGAGGAGTTAAGAATTATCTGCGAACTAGTATTTCTGAAATACGGTTAAACCCACTTTCATTACTTTGTATTGAGGCAAATACAACAAAATACTTTCATATGAGGACATTATTAATGAGTTTGTCATTAAGAAATTTCGTAAGAAAGCTATGGAAATTTGAACATTAAGATTGAGTGGGGTGATTTGTTTTAGAGAAGTTTGTGTATTGTTCAACAAATAAACCAGTAATTAACTACATTTTGTATAATTTCATTTCACCGTGTAGGACAACTTAATTCAAACTGAACACAGTTCCTCAATTTCGCAAAAGATAGTCATTAGCATTAAAATATACAAATATGTGTAAAATAGTGAGACCATGGAAGATATATCTCGCGGGCTAGTCAGTTTTATATTCTTTGGTCCGATAGTGATGCAGAACAAACCAAAACAATAGCGGACTGCATTCTTTAGTGATGTGTGATATCTTGTAGTTGTGAGAAAAGAAACATGTCCTTGACTGAATTATTAGGTCTTGTAGTTTAGTAATGTATGTATTAAACGGAAATACAACAGTGCTGAAAAATGTATTTTTTTCTCCGTATGACTTTTTAAATTTGATTAGTGATTAAATGTAGCCTATGTTACGCTGGCGGAAATCCGTTAAACCAGAATAAGCAAACGTACAGCTCTAAGATTCGCTTCCCATGGATTCCATCACAATATTTGACCAAAATTGCATTTCTATAGAAAGTATAATTATGTTACCGTAGTAAAATATCACAGAATGCTTTCCCGCCACAATTTTCTTACTCAGTAGCCTACATCATTGTGGAAAACAGTGAACCGTCATATCAAAGAAGTTTCATTCCGTGATTTAAGGCAGTTTATAGAATGTTATAAATGCCAGTCTCAATCACCGTTTCCATCCTAGAAAAATTTGCGACATTTACCACGCCATATTTGATTTGGTAAAGCGGCTTCCGGTTAATTTGGTCACGGAGAAAAAAGCTTTGGCCGTTTTGGTTGTTCAAGACTGACGCATGCGCACTGGAGCACGACCTTCCGCTTGCTAGACGTTCGTCTTGTCCTACCATATTCGTCGTAGGAGTTTTTGTATGTAGCTAGGTCGTAGTACTATCGTGTTTTAAATATGATGCACCGAGAGGTTGTTAGCAAACCATCTAGCGGGATCTGTTGATTTATCTAGCTGGGTATCGGCAGTCCTTGCGATCCTTTCAATGCTTCGGATAATATATGGTGGCTATGTTAATTTCGGGTACAGTACCAATATCTCAAAACTCTTATTATGTGGAGATAACGGGTTTTGCATATGGGCAACTCCAGCTAACGCGGCCGGTTGAGCCGCGCTACCTAACAATTATTGGTGTAGGCAAAACCAATTGGTCAGGATGAAAATATTGGTGTTGGCATACTGTACATGTTGCCAAAAATGTCTGAGTCTGCTGAAATTTCATCTATATACGTCATGCTCATATTAGGGATTGCTGGGTGGGTCACAGACAGCGGAGGAGTAAACATCTAATACTACATCATCTCCAGATATTTTTCCGACTATTAATTCAGGTATTTTGGTTAATTTCAGTAGGCTACTTAAAAAAAAAATCCCGTTAAAGTAGCTCTTGTCAAGTTTTACCGGTATATCTTCCTGTGATGGTCTAAGGTAGCCTATATGTCGTATTGCATCACAAATAATTGGAGCTGAAAGTAAAAGTCCCCATACTTATACGGATATCTTGCAATGTTTCTTCGGATTTCGCCACTGCCGAAATAAAAATGTCACAGATTTTGTAAGATTTGTTGGGTCTGGAAATCGCTGCTGAAACTTACGAACACATTTACTGTACGACTTCTTCTTAAAAGATAAAAAGTTTTGACGGGAAACAATCGTAGTATTACACTGTCTGTTGCACCGATAATAGCTGTGCATAAAATTACGAAATTACGCGTCAGAGTAGCAGAGATAAACGCTGTGAAAAATATAAATGTAGAAATCCGGGAAAGGATATCAAGTTTAAATTACACTGGGCCAAAGATTGCAATTTAAAACCAAGAACATTTCCCAAAAATATACACAGAATGATAAAATTGCATAAGGCAATATCCAAAAGAAATACAAAAATCTCATGAAATGTAATAATAGAAAACCCAGTGGCGAGGGATCGTGACTTCGTTACAGTATGGATCCAAGACCGAAACGAAAATCAAAAGGATAAATGAGGGATAACTATAAATTACAAATGAAAAGACAGAGATGAGAATTAGTTATATGTAACTAAATATATTTTAACATAAAAGTAGACACGTGTAAACGAAGAAACAAATTTATTAAAACAAAGAAAAAGGTAAACTAATACAAAGTCAATAATATGCGAATGAAAACAAAATTAAACTTAAGCAAAAGTTAAAATAAGATAAATCAAAAAAAGGTGCTTACAATAATACGCAACTAAACTGTAGGCACTTCTCAATCACAAAAATTAAAGGCAAAACAAAGAGATGACTGACACCGTACTCCACGAGTAAAACAGATTTACGAAACGTATGATGTTATGAAATCCAGCGGGGGCGGGCAACGGAAGCGGTAAATGGAGCAGGAAAATGTGGGGAGCACGGGTAGGAAGCAAGAGGAAGAACAGAAGGTAGACGGGGAGGTGGGTGACATCGAATTATGCAACATAGCATAGTCTGATGAAGTAACACAAGAAAAAATCAACAAAGCAAAGGAAATTAAAAATACATGAAATTACGTTACATAACGGAGGGCACAAGATGAAAGAAGTCATTCAGAAATGAAAATATCCTTCAAGGAAAATAGGCTCCACACAAAGGCAAGAACCACGACATACGACGAAAATAAGAAATAATGCGACAGCAGGACTGTGAGAAAAACACCAGTTACCAACGTCAGCATATATTTCAATAAAAACGGAGAACGTATTTGCAGGTGACGGGAAACAAGTTCCGTAACTCCGCTTTTATCTTCACGTAGCACAAGCTCTGATGCGACCAATCAAATGAGAGTTGCCTCAAGTGAGCACAATGAGTTTGTGACGCAAAACAGAGCACAAGTAAGCCTCGAAAAAAAATAGCATATATTTCAAATCTGAAAGATCCAGATAAAAATAAAATACAGTAACTTACACACAAAGGGGAGGGGAAAGCAACGAAACACAAAGACTTCGCCACGCTGGCACAAACAAAGGAAAGAGAATTTGGGTTCGTGGATCGGATTCACAACATCTTAAAAAAAGAAAATATAATGAAATAAAAGGGAACACTAAAATTAAAATGGTAAGACAGATATTTAAACCAACTACATGCCAGATAATTAAGGTGACTGAGTCGTACTTATATTAGTCGCGTCAGGCGCGAGCTAGGAGCCCGGTGAACACCAAACCGTACTACATGACGGCTGATTTCGCTTCACTCACCGAGGGAAGGGAAGCCCACGCAAAACAAGATGCGTAGATTAAGAGAGTTGCATCCCCTCTCCGAGATCATGGAGGGGAACCAATGGCGAAAACATAGTTTGACAAAACGCTATGTCCTGGGCAATGGATGAATATGAGCAGACAAGGTGCCTAGGTGTGGCGAAATATTTCGCCACATGGTGATATGTTACCAAGAAATACATGTGCATACAAAACTGTTAGGACGCAGTACGTGCGACAGAGAAAAGATGTCACCAACATGGGACATAAATAATAATAATAATAAATGGATGACATAAAATGGATCACTGTACTGTACCCGTATATAACTACGGAGAATGCTTGGTCATATCCCAGACTAACTCACGCCGTTCGGGGGTGTTACGTCCATCCCAGCGTACGGCCGTACATTCAGATAATGAGGCACTTTTAGATAATCAAGACTACACAGATATTCACATCTTGCCTTAAACATGATTTATTATCCTTCGGGAAGCACCCTAAAAACAAAATACAATCAATACATGAATAAAACATACTTGGAATCAATCCAAGTAATCAATTAATACATCCAAAATCCTTCAATAAAACATTAAAATAATTCCAAAAATTATCTTGCTTAATTCCCTTCTTTACCACCGTTAATATCATTTAACTGGGAATTACTAATCATTTAGACATAAAGCGTGCCTATCACACATTTAAATTATTCCTCTAAGGCTTGTGGGACATTTATTATATTCCCTTCTGGGCTTTCACTTCACTGATATTTCATTAATTAGCATTTCATTTTAGTTTCTTTAAACTGATTTACTTACCCTTCCTTCAAGTCTTAGGTATCTATTCTTTGCAATACAATACATACATTTCAGATGTCTGGGATCGAACCCATCTTCACATCACCTCTCATTCTCATGCCACTAGGTTGTTTATGTTATATCACGCACTACCGTTTACTATTTCTCAGTGGACTTATCTCCATCTGAGTTCAAATTCAATACATTCATTTACTCGTTTGTTTATCTATTTTGTGAGGTAGGAAATAGATTTTTTATAGAACATTATTATTTTGACCATTTCGTCAAATATTATAGAATTCATTCAAATTTTAGCTGGTGACACTCGTCTGATTCCCAGCAATACTAATATCTAGTTTTTATTACTGTAACATTTACCCTTCAAATATTTATCACTGCAACTCATAATTGCCAATACGCGTCTGGCCCTTTTAAAAGTCAGATTGTGATTACAAAGCACTCATTGTACTGCTCCCTCTACTACATGTGGGACAATGTCGGTTATTCACCTCCCCCAGTTCTTTAACCTGTCAAGCTAATATTTACGACCTAAACAAAACCTCTGTCTAGACTACTTTCTCACCCCCTCGCGACTGCTACTGTTCATCTCTGTCTCTTTTCTCTATGGCCATCCAAGTCTCACAATCCACCTTAATCACTGCAGAGTATACTGCTCCTCATTTATTATAACATTATCCCGTGTCTTCATATAACAATGCATTCAATTCGGAGATGCTAACGATGCACATACAATACTGGCAATGCGGGCATGGATATCACAATCATTCCTACCCCGGCTTACACTGCGAAACAACAATCCATTTATTTGTCGGATTTTGTCATACGCGACTCGGCTCGGACCCGGCTCTCTCCCTGAGCCTCCTGTTGTCCGTAAACGAAGAAACCAATATATTCCCCCAGACTTACATAGCAACACTTGGCAACGCCGCCCTGGAGATCCTTATCATCCCAGTCAGTCTGGCAATGCAATACAACAATACATAAAAACTATTCTGTGTCTCCCAATGGTTGCAACCCACTACAACTCGACGATCCGACTCAGTAACTCATATCTCCCGAACACGACACGTATATTCATTCCTAGCTTGATGTTAACTTCATTATTCATTAGGCCCATTTATGGCAACATTTTATCTGCTTGGATTACCATCACACATTTACCATCCTCATACATTTATTTTTACTTATATCTCGATTTGTTAACTGATCTTCCTATCGTTATTTTCCCTTCCTCATGGCATAACAGCCTATTAATCTCACAATTACTTTTTCGAGGTGTTCAAAACCCACCATTAATCCAATCCCTTCAACATTTAAGGTAAACAAGAACCATTATTTATTTTAATTATTTAGGTATCCAAAACCCTTTATCATTTAATCCTTTTAATTATTTAAGTCTAAAAAGAACCATTATTCCTTTCAATTATTATTCATTTAATATGAAGTGTAACAACTCATTATTTAATGAACTCTGGAGTATAAAAACGTTTTATTTATTATTAATACCTTAGTTCTGGTGCTATTATTCACCGCTGTTTAATTAACTTCCTTCAAATATTTGATTTCCCCCCTAAGATCTCGTTAATTATCTTTCATTCATTATTACGGGTTCCAATTATTCGACATTTCACATAATGCATCTACATCTTTTACAATCAACCCAACTATGTTCATGGTTACCATTACCCTTCATTTAAATCATTATTTAGTTAGTTAGTGCGTGATATGACATACTCTAATGAAGCTTTCATCACTTACCCATGTGCTGCTCTGGTTCATGACCGTACTTATGAATGGTTTCGCCCATCTCGATTTTGTTTAACAACACATATTAATAATAATAATAATAATAATAATAATAATAATATCGTATGGCCTCGGGTGCCTGGTGCAAGCTTTGTTAATTGACACCCAGAGGGTAGCTTGCATGTCGAATTTCGTCGCTCCTATGAACGCTATGAAAGTCAAGGAGGTTAGATATCTAAACTCCTTGACACTACAGCGCTTTCAAGTAGTGAATGGAGGAACTTTGTGTTGGCGTAAAATCCCGAGATTAATTTTGCCATTGAACACGGCCTACTGAATTCAAATGGGTTCTTTAACATGCCAACAACGTATGACATGAGTGTCGTGATTTTTGTCGCCTTCAAAAATCACTTACCACGACCAGGGGCGAACCTGCAATCTTGGGGTTGGTAGTCCGACACTATAACCACTCACCCACCGTGGCAAGCACAACACATATTAACACAATCGCTTACAATCTTCATCTTCTTAACACATAATTTACACGTATACATTTATTTGATATTATCACTTTACCTATGAAACACATATGAAATATCCCTTATTTCGCTTGGTATGTACACTTATTTATCTATTTACAATCACTTTACACACGTATCGTATCTCAGCAGCTGGCGAAAACTTCCTTGACCGCTGACGAATTTCCCTTTGACACTCCTTATTCGAAAGTCTCACCTATCCACAGCCTTCTCCTGGCATCGAACTTGTGTCCTACTTATTCAATTTCTCTCCTATTCCCAAAATCTCACGGTTTTTAGTCTATGTTTATAATGTTTATATTTACATAGAGCTACTATCACTTCTTTTTCTTAATTTAGGCGTTAAATTATCTGTTAGTTCCGCCGTAGCTCTATCTTTCTATCGCTGTTTACCGCGAATCGTATTCCTTACAATCTTGGCCTCCCCGAGGTCCTTAAAATGTCTGTCGTTTTATTTATCTTGCGAGTACTCCCTTGAGTAAGTCTATTGTGGTTCCGAACCAATGTTCTTTTGCGTTCTATCTTGGTAGAATTCTTTCTCTGAGCTAATGCAATAACTATTCATACTGTTCCCCTCTGGGATCTATTATCCGCTAACCGTCTTAACTAGACGTAGCGTAGCTTTCCACTAGAGTCCCTATGACTGAAATAACGTGGTCTCGAACCATTGTGTCTCCGCACTTGGAGTTCACAGATGACTGTTCGTAACGTGCCAACACAAGGCGTACTGTATGACTTGTAACTTATAACGTGCCCTCTTCCGAGGTCCTTCAATGACTGTATAGCGTAACGTGGCCTCCCACTGGAGCCTCACAGATTACTATAACGTAACGTGACGTGGCTCCTCCGAGTCTCAAGATCGACTGACTAGTTTGGCTTAGAAGCCCTTATATTTAATACGGTAAAAATGTAGTTCCCTAATTGCTTCTTGAGCTCAATTTTGATTCACTACTCTAATTACCTTTTCAAAATTACGTATAAGTGAGGAACATCCTAAATGTTTTATCCCTCCTTGGCGGATCAAAATCCGTTCGTCCGTTTATTTTTAATTAATTAAAAACCTTTTTATTCTCGTTCAGGGGCCGGGTTAATTCACCGCATCCTTCCACGGATCCCTCCGATCACTTCAAATGACGTATTCTGTGTCAGCAATTTTGATCTATGCATATATTATAGACTTCAAATACACTGAAAAATCCCGTTTCCTTGGAAACTCATGAATCTGTATTTAGAATTTCACGTTTCTCCCTGGTTAAAATGTTCTATGCTAATTCCTGGTTGTAACACGAGCGATTCCCCTTCGTCTGTACACGTTTAAATGCTGAATTGTAGTTTTAGGGGCTTCGTTCGAGAGGTGTAATTATCATAAACTTTAAAAGAAATCCCCTCTTGATATGGCACTTATCTTGCCATAAACCCTTCTAAAGTCTCTGCGCTGGAGGAATGTTAAGCGTTTCTCGCCCCCAATCAATTTCTTCTTTTACAGCACCTTTAAATGGGTTTCTCTGTTTACATTATATTAAAACTGTCAAAGTTAATGGGAATTTATTATTTTCTGGGAACTTTTAATTTGACATCAGCTCTATCTCAGCCTGGCCTCTGTAAAATCCTTTCTTTATTCAATACAGCTCACTTCTTATCTATCAAATACTCGTGCGTTCGATCTTGTACCATCTCTGATTGGGTACAGTACCTAACCACGGTTGCCAATATTACGTCCCTAAAATCAACAACATTACTTAACCAGACACGAGATACTCTCTCAACTGCGCGACTCGTAACGATCCTGCAAGGTTCCGTCACCCTGTGGTGTAGTGCCAAGCATTCTTGCCTGTTACCCCTCAGAGCCGAGTTATATTCCTGGCTCAGCCAAGATATTTAATTTTGGTTTGAATGTCGGAACGTGGAACACTCAGTCATGTGAAGCAAGACTGCCAACAGGTGAGATCGATCCCCACCTCACACATCCCAGAAGTGGTATTTCGTGGTTTTACACTTATTCTCCGGGGAAATGCCAGGCTGGGACCTATCTTGAGGCCATGACCGCCTCTTCCCAACCCTTGCATACACTACTACAGCCACCAAAAAGACAGATTATCAGACAAATTGCACATTCACCCGAGGTTAATTGAGCACAATGTCTAAGGCCTTCGAATGAAACAACAACAATTAGAGTGAAAATAAATACAACTTGTCTCAAAATAAATTCCCTCACAATAGGCTTGTCGCTGAAATCTGATTCGGGTGATTGTTACAGGACGATGGATTTGCAGTACACAGCTCTACTATGTGACCGTTATCCATGGGAGATACTCAGAGGTCCAGTGGAGAACACAGCATACGACCACTTCTTCAAAGTAAGTCTTAGAGTAGTGGCGTAGTTGTAAGCATGTTGGGCTTATCTGCCCAAGGTTGTGGGTTCAAACCCGTCCGAAGTCTTTAGGTTATCTTTGAGTAACGTTCTTTGGTTCCAATGTTCGTCGCCAGAAGCCGACTGTGGTGGCATCTAGTAACTAAGTGCAGAACTAGTTCGTCTTTGACTGTGGCGTTTTGTTGCAAAAGTTGTAACTACTTGAAAATCCAATGTATGCAGTCCTTATTTGAAGTAATAAAACTAATAGTATCGTATGGCCTCGGGTGCTGGCTGCAAGCTTTGTAATTTGACACCCAGAGGGTAGCTTGCATGTCGAATTTCGTTGTTCCTTGAATCACTATGAAAGCCAAGGAGGTTAGATATCTAATCTCCTTGAACACTATAGCGCTTTCTAATAGAGGAATTAGGTACTTTGTGTTGGCGGAAACTCCCGAGATTAATTTCACGGCATATGACTCCCACTCCGCTTGCTATGAGAAGTTGATCATCAGAATTTTTCAAAACAAAGCTCTCAGAGCATACTAACCTTGGAGCATAGTATCAAGTTATCATAGCTAGCAACAGCTACTGTTGTTATCACACTTTGTCCGAACGAGAAAGTTGCAGAGGCAAGCTTCCCACACACACACATGCACCTACGACATTCTTATTCTGATAACGACCTGGCTCTCTCATTCTGGCCCAACACTCACTTCTGTTTGCAAATAAATAAGCTGTTTTTAGCAAACTGTTTCTTTGCCCAGTCAAGCTCAGTATGGTCAAATCATGTTTTAGAAACAATTATTTATTTATTTATCGTATGATGTTAACACAACACAATCACCTACATAAATACAGATTCATATAACACAGCAATAATACTAACAAATTATATAAATTATAAAGCAGATAAAAAAAAATATTATAAATCAACGTCCAACTCGTTGATCCATTTGACAGCCTCAGTTGTAGCAGAATGCAGGTCCTCCAGACTTCCTGGAAAAACTCGGAGAGGACATTCCAGTACTAAGTGCTCCATTGTCTGTGGAATGTCAGCGCAATCGCAATTCGGTGAGTCTTTCCAACCCCATTTGTGGAGAACAGAAGCACATCTTCCCAAGCCACATCTAATACGATTGAGTCTAGTCCAGGTATGTCTGGGCAGATTGAAGCCAGCAAGTTTTATGTGAGGATCCTCAACGTTCACGATGCCTGGTGGCGTAGATGTTGTCCACTCAACCCGCCAATTTTCATTAGGTTTAAAATTTCTGCTTGTTAAATCCAAGGCAGTTTTCCATGCAGGTTTACGGGATTTCAATCTAGATGGGCCAAGATGTTTCATGTCTTCATGTATTGGGAGGGCCTTGTTATTTTGCACTCTCGACCAAAGATGAACCAGATTTTTCTGCCTTCTGATATGAGGAGGTGCGATATTACTCAGCACTGGTAACCACTGGACTGGAGTAGGAAGTAGTGTTCCAGATACAATACGCATGCTCTGTCGGAGCTGAACATCCACCCGTTGAGTGTGGCAGCTATTAAGCCATACCCCAGAGCAAAACTCGGCTGAAGAATAGATTAGCGCAAGAGCAGTTGTTCTCAGAGTGTTGGCATCCGCTCCCCATGATGTTCCAGCCAGGCGCTGAAGGAGGTTATTGCGGCTCTTCAATTTCGCAGCAGATTTACACAGATGGGTTTTGTAGGTCAGAGATCTATCCAAAGTCATTCCCAGATATTTAGGGGTGCTATTATACTGTAATTCTTTATCTCTAAAATTGACTCTAGGATGGTAATTTGCATGCCTGTTGTCCAGATGGAAAGCAGTTATCTCACTTTTCTGAGGATTTGGTTGTAAGCGCCATTTTTTGAAAAAGTCATCCAGGACTTTGAGGTCTTGGGTGAGAACGGCCTCAGCTTCTGCGAAATTAGCATGTTGAACAGTGAGGTTGATATCGTCCGCATACATGAACTTGCGGGCTACTGTTTTCGGAAGATCATGGGTGTACAGATTAAAAAGAATGGGTGAGAGAACAGAACCTTGCGGCAGGCCATTATTCAGTTTACGGAATCGGCTTTTGTTCTGCTCAGAGTAGACTTGGAACAATCTGTTACTTAGCATGTTGTCTAACAAGTTCATAATCTTTAAACAAGGAACAGCCTTGATCAATTTCAATAGCAATCCCTCCTTCCAAACAGTATCATATGCTGCTGTGAGATCCAGAAAGGCTGATACGCTCTTCAGTTTCTTCTCAAACCCAGCTTCCACAAAGGTGGTCAGGGAAAGAACTTGGTCACTGCAATCACGGCCAGGTCGGAATCCTGCTTGTTCAATTGGGATCAGTGCCTCAATCGCTGGCGCTATTCTATTCAGGATCAATCTTTCCAGGAGCTTGAATGTCACAGATAGCAATGCTATTGGACGGTAACTTTGAGGTAAGTTCGGGTCTTTCCCTGGTTTTAAAAGGGCAATGATTTTGGTCTTCTTGAAGATTGCAGGTAACTTTCCTGATTCTAGTATACAGCTGAAAAACATAGCCAACCATCGTTTTGTAGCTGGACCACAGTTCTTTAATAATTCTGGATAAATCCCCTCTAATCCTGCAGCTTTTCCATTTTGAAGAGAGATTAAACCTTCTTCCACTTCCTGTACAGAGAAGGGTCTCGAATATGTATCATGTGGCTGAGCTGAGCGTATGGCTTGCCTAAGCTTTGTTTTCACCAACCGGTTGAACTTCTTGTTCTTTGCTGTTCTAGAGGTTTGGACAATATGGTTAGCTATCGCATTTACATTAATAGATGTAGGTGTTTTCGATGGTATGGAAGCGGAATCTAGTTTCCGTATCAGAGACCACGCCTTCCTGCTGGAATGCGTGAAGTTTAAACCTTCAACAGTATTTATCCATCTCTCTCTTCTACCTCTGTCAAGTGATTGTAGAAGTTCAGTAGCTTTCTCCCTGCTGCTATTTTCATTATACTCTTCTTTCAGTCTGTTGGACTCCTCATTCCATCCTGGTATATACTCCTTCCTGAAGCCTCTCGGAATAGATCGTTTGGCTGCTGCTTTTATTAGACCTATGAACCTTAAGTAGTTTTCAGGTACCGCTTGAATCCATCTAATGTTGGCATCTGAGTATTTTGCATAGGTTTCCCAATCTGCCTTCAGAAAGTTCCAGCGAGGACGAGGTGTGGAATGAATAACAGGAATCTGTACTCCAATTTTGTATATTACTGGCCTATGCTGACTATGGGGAAACAATAATAGCGCTTGACATGACTACCCAACGTCACTTCAAATCTAATTTCCTTCTTTTTTCACGCTTACCTCAAATATCTGGAAAACCTAATGGAAACACCTAAAACCATGGTTCCACTTTTTCAACACCTACATTTCCCGTAAACACAACAATTAAACAAAACATCATCATGGACATCATACCCCTGATGAAAGGAGGGGAAAAGTGGAACGGTTAGGCAAGGAAATGGCAAGGATGCGGCCGTGGCCTTACAGTAGGAACCATCCCGGCATTTGCCCAAAGACGAAGTGTTAAACTACGGAAAACCACTTCGAGTATGGCTGAGGTGGGAATCGAACCTCCTCTACTCATTTTGGCCATCCGAGGCTGAGTAGACCCCGTTCCAGTCCTCACATCACTTTTCAAATTTCGTGGCAGAGCCGGGAATCGTACCCAGGACCTCCGTGGGCGGCAGCTAACCATGCTGACCGCTACGCTACCGAGGCGACTAAAAACATAGGTTAAATCCCCCCAAAACTTGCATAGGTTTTTCACCCAGAGACTTCAAATTTATGGTACGGGTAGAGGGGGTAAATACCAACCATTCATGTCAACCAAACTTTTTTTCTCATCTTCACCGTTTCCAAAATAGTGAGCATTTTTCAAAATTCTTTTTATTTTTCCCTACATAATTCAAACTTGGTTTCTGCCTACAGAGCATAGGCACCTTTCATTAACGCCAAACAAATGTTTTTCTAAAATTCACCGTTTCCAAAATAATGACACTTTCAAAACCAACAATTTTCAAAAATATACCAACACCCATTCATAGCAAAGAGCACGTCATATCAACGCCAACAACACCTCATTCGTTTAAATCCGAACATGCGTTCGCCAATTATCGCCAATGTTCGCCAGAAAGTAGGCTATCATTTTTTCTCCTACACACGTCAAACTTGCTGTCCGCCTAGAGGGAATAGGCATCTTTCATTAACGTCAAACAAACATTTTTCTAAAATTTACCGTTTAGAAAATAGCGCAAATTTCAAAACCAACAATTTTCACAAAAAAAAACAACACACATTCTTAGCAAAGAGAACGTCACCCCAACCCCAACAACACCTCGTTCGTTAAAATCCGATCATGCGTTCGGGAGATATCAGCAAAGTTCGTAGGAAAGTAGGCTGTGGAGGAGCTCTCTCCTCATCCCACTACTACTAAACTATGGAGGGAAGCTAATCTACATTCAGTGAGGTGGAATCCAGAATGGACCAGACAACTATGGCTACCGTGGATTACCACTGCTACACCATCTACAGAAATCTGAAATCACCAATATCGCAACTAAATGAGTTTCTAATACCACCTAGGAAATCTCATAAGACAAACACTTCAGCTGATGTGATGATGATCGTGTGGCCTCCGGAGAGGCCGAGTGCAGGTCTTTCTAGTAGACGCCCGTGGGCGACCTGCGCGTCGTAGCTGATGATACAATGCATAACTACGAGAGAGCAGCCGTTAGAAGAGAATATTCGACAGAGAGCTCGGAAACGAACGAAATTCAAGACTGTTTAGTCGAAAAGATAGAAGATCTGAGCACAGCCGATACCAGCAGTCGAGACCGCCAGCGAGGAGAAGCGTGTCAGTCCAGATGCCCGCTTGCACCAGACACGCGCCTTTCAACACGTCACGAGCGACAATCCCAGTCATGCATCATTGGAATGCAACCGCTCAACACTCTGCAAGAACATTGCAGCTTAAGGTAGAGAAACGTTTGTCCTATATTTAGTAGATTGCCATATTTTGGAGATATTTCAGATGTGACCAACATTTTTAGTTATCGTAACCATTTGTAACTCACGTTATTAAGTTGTCATTTTTATGTACATTTTTAAAATAATTCTTTGACGTCAGTGTGCGTCAATTTTTGACGTTTATTAATAACTAGCTGTACCCGGCATGCGTTGCAATACCAATCAAAGAAAGAGTTGGCGTTGTATTTTTTTTTTCTTGAAGTCCTTTTGGATACACAATACGTTTTTAATTTCCGTTAAGTGCCTCTAAACTATCGTAAAATGGTTTAACTAATTTAGAAACATTCGTGGGAGCGTGCACAACAACTCACCAATGTTTCATCGCAATCCGATGAATTGCATATGAACGCATACGGAATTTTGTTTAAACGATTTGTGCGCTGTCACTCAGTTGTTGAATCTACTCGCGCGCTACCTACTGTGAACTGGATTTACAAAGTTAGGAACCTTCACGTAAGTGTACACAACAACTCATCAAAGTTTCATCGCAATCGGATGAATGGCACATGAACGCATATGGAATTTTGTTTAAACGATTCGTACACTGTCACTCATTTGTTGTGTCTATTCGTGCGCTACCGACTGTGAGGTGGATTTACTAAGTTAGGAACCTTCACCTAAGTGTACACAACAACTCATCAAAGTTTCATCGCAATTGATGAATGGTATATGAACGCATTCGGGACTTTGTTGAAACGATTCACGTACTGTCGCTCATTTAGTGTATCAACTCTTGCGCTACCTATTGTAAAATGGATTTACTATCTCAAACCCTTCCCCGGCGTTTACACAACAAGTCATCAAAGTTTCATCGCAATCGGATGAATGCCATATGAACGCATACGGGACTTTGTTTAAACGATTCGCGAACAGTCACTCATTTCTTGAATCTACTCGTACGCTACCTATTGTAAAATGTATTTACTAAGCCAGAAAACTTACCTGGAGTGTACTCAACGATTCACCAAAGTTTCATCGCAATCGGACGAATGGTATATGAACGCATACGGGACTTTGTTGAAACAAATCGCGTGCCGTCGCTCATTTGTTGAATCTACTCGTGCGCTACATATTGTAAAATTGATTTTGTAACTCAAAACCTTCCCTGGCATGTACACAACAACTCATCAAAGTTTTATCGCAATCGGATGATTGGTACATAAGTGCTTACGGTACTTTGTTGAAACGATTCGCGTGCCGTCGCTCATTTGTTGAATTTATTCGTGCGCTACCTACTGTATTGTAAAATACATGTACTAAGTAAGAAACTTTCCTTGGAGTGTACACAACATCTCACCAAAATTTGATAGTTATCGGACGAATGGTATATGAACGCATACGGGACTTTGTTGAAACGCTTTGCGCGTCGTCACTCATTTTTTGAATCTACTCCTGCGCTACCTATTGTAAAATGGACTTGATATCTCAAAACCTTCCCTGGAGTGTATATAACATCTAACCCAAGTTTCATAGCTTTTCTTAAATGAGTATGGAACGATTATAAATACTTGGCACATGCTTTGAAGAAATATTTTAAAATATATTACTCAATATTAAAGAGAATAAGACCATGTAACATTACAAATGTAATTAACACGAATAATATGGAAATAAGATCACGTTATTGACGTGTAAATCAAAAGTGATACTACCAGAGTAAATAACTCATTGCTAGAGTTAACACGAATGTAACTATGTTATATGAACTTGCAAAATACGAAGAATGAAAGACAAGGTGATTTGTATATTTGTATATCAACCTGCTGTAAGGATGGAGTCCCTCACGATGGTATCCTCATTTTGTCGTGATGTGGGGGGCTTGAGAGCCCAAATGATCCTGCGAGCTATACCGGCGGGAGCGTGAGTTCCTGGTAGGGCCTCTCATGCCGGACAGGTCAAAGGTGATGGGTCAGACAAAGAGGGATACCCTGGTCCTCCAGGTTGGGGGTTGATCATGGGGCTAACAACCCCATATCGAAAAAAATAGTCTGTTATGAAACTCCAATACAATAATAGCCGGACTGATGATAATGATAAACGACCTATGCAAGGAAAAGGAAAATGTAAACGGAACAAGTAGTTCCGTGAAGAACTATACAGCCTATTTTCATATATCCTACATATGTTAGCTGCCAATATCAACATACAAAATTTCAGTTGGATTGCTGTAATAGATTCTTAGATATTGAGTACCGACTAAATATTTCGGATGGTCGCCATGTTGGATTTTATTTATGTAGGTCCTAGAGTTATGTAATGTTACATGAAGATTATTGTGTACGTGTAGCATTCAAACTTCAATCGCATGATTAGGACACGAGAAGTAATAAGGAGATTTTAAAATTTCGCACAGCTGCCATCTTGTGGTTATGGAAACAATTGAAATAAATTAGATGCCAGTGGATTAACATTCGTAAAAGGATTTACTGTACCAAGTTTCACTGCACTCGGATGGTTAAATTGCGAGAAACGTCCATGTGAATATTTATACTTCGCGTCGCCGCCATGTTGGATTTGTGATCACCAGGTTATTTAAAGTCCTATTGGTGAACTTAAGTTCATAGCCCCTATGAACATAAAGACATTCAGTTTGATTGCTGTAATAGATTCGTAGATATTCAGAGTCGTCTAAATATTTCGGATGGTCGCCATGTTGGATTGTTAAATGTATAGGCCATAGAGTCATGTACCATTGAAGGAAAATTATTGCGTAGGTTCATTATTCAAACTTTCACTTTGATCGCCTGATTACGATACAAGAAATAAAAACTTAATTTTAAAATTTGCACAGCCGCCATCTTGAGGTTATGTAAACAATTGAACTAAATTAGATACCAGTGAATTACAATGTGCATAAACATTTCCTGTACCAGATTTCATTGCGTTTGGAACATTAAATCGCGAGAAAGGTCTATTTAAAATTTTCAAATTCGCTTGGCCGCCATGTTCGTTTTATAGTTAACTGCTTTTTGAAAGTCTTATAGATGAACTTCCAGTAGTGCCCTTTATCTCCGTATAAAATTTCAGGGTGATACAGCTAATAGTTTCAGAGATATAGAATGCCGGTGAAATATTTCGCTCATCCGCCATCTTGTGGTTATATAAACAATTGAACGAAGTTAGATGTCGGTGCTTTACAATGTGTATAAACATATAGTGTACCAAGTTTTATTGTGTTTGGTTGGTTAAATCGCGAGAAACGTCTATTTAAATGTCGCAAATTCGCGTGGCCGCCATGTTGGTTTTGTAGTTACCAGGTTTTCAAAAGCCACATAGGTGAAATTCTAGTAGTTCTCTTTATCACCGTAAAAAATCCAGGATGATATCGGTAATAGTTTCGGAGATATTGAATGTTGGTGAAATATTTCGCACAGCCGCCATGTTGGATAGGTGGGACGTAACAAAATTTGAAGGGCACGGTCAAGGTCGCTCGGAATAGTAATATGAACTTACCGAGTTTCATTGAAATCGCTCCAGCCGTTTAAAAGTTATTAGGGGGACACACACACACACCTCACACACACACACACACACACACACACGCACACACACACGGACAAAAGGTGATCACATAAGCCTATTTTTTCAAAATTGAAAAAAGGCTAAAAATGATATGTACATAGTAACCTGGAATGTGAGAATATTGAACAAACCTGGAACGTTGAAGGGCCTTAAGGAAGAGATGGAGAAATATAGTATAGGAGTGGCAGCGATCCAAGAGATCAAATGGAGAGGAGATGGTATATTGAGAAGTGATAACCATACAATAATGTATAGTGGAGGCGACAGTGGAAGAATAGGTGGCACAGGTTTCCTCGTGGATAATAGATATAAAACAGCAGTACTGAATTTTAAGCCTGTAAATGAAAGGATATGTACTTTGAGAATTGAGAATGAAGGCACGATTCTTTAATATCACCTTTATATGTGTATATGCCCCCCACAGAAGAGGATGAGGATGAGGTGAAAGACACGTTCTACAGTCAGCTTGAACAGGAACTCGAGGGTATAGCAAGGCAAGATGTAAAAATCGTGTTAAGTGATTTCAATGCGAAGGTGGGAAAAGAAGAAGCATTTAGAGAGACGGTAGGAAAGGAAAGGCTGCATGAGGTATCAAATATTAATGGACAGAGACTCATCGACTTTGCCATGGGAAATGAAATGATTGTGAAAAGTACATGGCTTCAAAGAAAGAATAAAAGGAAAGTAACGTGGTGCTCACCAGATGGAACCACATTCAACCAAATTGACCATGTGGTAATTGATAGAAGACACGCATCTGATATACTCGAAGTTGATAGTTGTCGAGGAGTGGATTGTGACTCTGACCATTTCATGGTAAGGGTAAAATATAGACAGCATATAGCAGTGTACAGATCTGGAAAGATGAGGAAAGATCCTAGAAGGTATCTATATATTTAAAACAGTAAGGTGATTGTTGTTACCACGAGATTGAGAGAACGACAGAACCGATTTACTTCGTAGAGCACTCTAACGAAAGCTCTTGGCCTCTAGATTTGCAGAGTGTCTCTAAAATAAACAAATATATTACGGTATATTTTTGAATTAATATAGAAAATAGCAGAATTCTGTCCCCTCACGCATGCGCACAATCCGCCTGGAGTCATGACAAAATGGCGGTGAGAAGTCCATTAAAATGTAAGTTATTTAATAAGCTTCGATGTAATTGAAAACATACATTAACCAAGTTCTGACAATAAAATATAATAACAGTATGAACGTATACGAATGTGCATCATTGATTTATTTGGATAATAAAATGGATTATTTCCTTCAGACAACGGCTTTTGAAAATAATGAATGGCTCCGTCTGCGACTGAACGAGAGTACGCGATTAGATATGTGGTTAAGCCGAATGACTGTGGTTCCAAGGTTTACAGGTTCGATCCCAGCCCTTGCCGACACTTTTTTTTTACCACTGAAATATTGTTTAATCAAGGAGTATTAGTAAGGTTTTATGTCTGTTAAAGATACATATTTCTACATTCCCTCTCAATATGTTTTATTTCCGTTTTACCATTGCATTACAGCATGTGATCAAAAGAGCAAACTGTTGTCCTCAGTACGCCGTTTAAATATCTGCAATCAGTTCCTATAACTGACAACAGATGGCAGTACATCGCCCATATAGTACCAGTAACTGACAGCAGATGGCAGCACCATTGCATCGATATATTTAAAACACAAGACATGGCACGTTTTCACGTGGTTGGTTGGTTGGTTGGTTGGTTGGTTCTTAAGTTTAGGGGCTGCGACAACGCGGTCATGTAGCCCCGTGTACTTTGGGTGTGTGTAGAATCTGTCTGATAACCGGTGTTAATTGTGATGACTGTATTAGTGTGTGTTATCTGTTATTTTAATTTAAGTACTGCAACTTAGAATTTTTCAAATAGTTCCTACTTTTGCAGCCAAGCGCCACCGTCAACGACTACTAGGCTAAGTTCACAACTCAGCTGCTAGACGCCACCGCAGTCGGCTCTTGGCAACGAACTTAGTAACCTAAGAGCGTTGTTTACAATAACCTATCCAATTTAGCTTCACACAGGTGCAATTAGTGGAAGGTTCTTTAACATGCCATAAATCTATGACATGGGACCGCCGGCTTTACTTCCCCTCCGAAGGAAGGCATACTGAGGGATTTTTAACGCTCTTAAAAAATCCGACGGCTTTGGCCGGGTTTGAACCCGCTATCTTGGGCATAGAAGCTCAGCATGCTACCGACTGCGCCACCGAAGCCGCTGTTTTCACGTGATGGAGAATTATAAAGGAGGGGAATATTTAAGAAGGGAAATTTTGAGGAACATTAACCGACAGTTGAATGTGTAGGCTATGTTGTTTATGTACCTTAATATTGCAATTTCTTCCCAATGCTTCGGTGGTCAAGTTATTAACGTCCTAGACTAAAAGTTACAATTATGCATCGTCGATATACTCTTAAATTATTAAAGAAAAAAGTAGTTTTCCAGGCACTCGCGCGTGTCCACAATTGCTTTCGCCATGAGAGACACTTGGCAAACATAATTCGTTTGAAGGGCTCCGACATCGTGGTCACTCAGCCCCGTGTACTTGGGTGTGTATGTGTGAAATGTTCTCTCATAACCTGTGTTATTGTGATGGCTGCATTACTGTGTGTATTTGTAATTAAGGTGGTAAATGGCAAGGAGACGGCCATGGCCTTAAGTTAGGAACCATCCCGGTATTTGCCTTAAGTGGAAGTGGGAAACCACGGATAACCACATCCAAGATTGTCGAGGTGGGAATTAAACCTTCCTCTTCTTAGTTATACCTCAAGAGACTGAATGTGCCCCGTTTTTGCCCTCAGACCAGAATTAAATTTCTTGGCAGAGCAGGAAATGTAACCCGGGTCTCCGGGGCGATAGACAAGAATAGGTGGGCCTCCATGTGTTAATACGATTTTTGACATGCACGGGACATAGAATTCAAAAACTGCCTCCATTAGGGTGACTGCCGACGTGAGTATTGAGTATAGGCCTATGGTCGTTCCAGTAGTAGGCGAAGTGATTCTATGTTCCCCTGCAAAATGTACTGCCATAACCTATAACAGGTGATGGAAATTGCTTATTTAGAGCAGTTTCGTACTGTTTATAACAAAATGAAGAACGTCATTCTGAGCTGCGTTTTCAAGCTATTGCAAAAAAAAATCGATGGCCGGAACAATTATAAGGAATTTATTTTAAGCGATCAGTCTCATCGCATTCTCCTCACCAACCAACTTGAGTATGAAAGTCTCTGGACGGTCATGTTGAACTTCATTGTATAAGACAATTGTTTAATGATTATTTGTTTAGAGTACTGAGTCTAACTACGCAGTTGATTTCGGCAATGGAAGTTTTTTTTAAAGTCAATTTCCCCTCTAGGTTGGTGGTTCCCACGGACTCAGCGAGGGAACTCACCACTACCGCCTATATGGGCAGTGTCCTGGAGCTTGGAACATCTGGTCAGGATGGATACAACTGGGGAGGTGTGATCAGCACTTCGCCCAGGCGGCCTCACCTGCAAAGCGAACAGGGGCCTCATGAGGGATGGGAAGGGATGGAAGATTGGGATGGATAGGCTAGGAATAGGGAAGGAGGCGGCCGTGGCCTTACAGTAGGCACCATCCCGGCATTTTCCCGAAGACGAAGTGGGAAACCACAGAAAACCACTTCGAGGATGGCTGAGGTGGGAATCGAACCCCCTCTACTCATTTGGACCACTCGAGGCTGAGTAGACCCCGTTCCAGTCCTCATACCACTTTTCAAATTTCGTGGCAGAGCCCGGGAATCGAACCCAGGACCTCCGGGGCGGCAGCTAACCATGCTGACCGCTACGCTACGGAGGCGACGGAAGTATTATTTGCCATTTGATATTTAGCGGCTCCGTTATTGCAGGACACTATAGTGTTATCGAATAATACGAAGCCACATTTAAAATCCAATATAAATAGGCCATTTCAGAAACAATTCCAGATATTATGCAGTACAGTGTGTAAGGTCTTTGACGATCAAATGTAAACATTGTTCTACATTGTATTTCTCTTGCGTAAAATCTATGCGTGGTTACTTTGGTCTTTACTGCTGTGAGGGTAAAATTGATCTGCTGGAATATAACATATTTGCCAAGCTGCAACAATGTAATGATATTAATTTAAAAGTCATTGAACTAATATCCAGTAGTTCAAACACATACATCAGCGTTAACAGATTGGACACTGAAGATGAAAGCCAGCTACTTCATTTCCCTATTATTGATTTTTTTCAATTCCTTGCAATTAAGTGATTCGCCTCCACATACTCCGAACGTTTGAGCCATAGTTATGCTCCTTAGAAATCTGAACGTTTCCCAAGGACTCACATATGGTAATAAATTAATTGTAAGAAATATATAAGAAATTGCTTGGATTCGGATATATAAGGTGCAGTAATATTAGGCAGAGAGCTCAAATCCTACGACTTGATTTAAGCCCTTCCGATAAAACACTTGCAGGTACAGTACATTTTCTTTTAATAGGCAACAATGTCCCATTCGCTCGGCCTACTTTATCACAATCAATCAAGCTCAAGGAGAAACTCTTTAACGTATTGGGCTATTTACCTCATCACGTTTTAAGTCATGACCAGCAGGATAGTGAAGGTACAAAAAAGGTCCTGTATGGGATGGTAAAGAATAAGAGGCGGAAGGATCCTACGGATTATGTTAGAATGGTGAACAAAAGGGGACAAGAGATATAAAATAAGGAAGAACTGAAGAAAATGTGGAAAGAATATTTTGAAGAACTCCTGAACCCAAATGGAAACCACGGCGACGAGGAAGAAATTGGGGAAGAGGTACAGTAGATGAACTGCAAACAGAAAAGGACTTAACATGGAAAGAAGTGGAAGATGCAGTGAGGAAGATGAAAGGAGGGAAGGCACCGGGTGTGGATGAGTTGAGTGTGGAGATGGTGAGAGCAGCAGGAGAGGTGGGGATACATTGGTTGTACCGAGTGATGAAGACAGCATGGAAGGAAAGGAAGACCCCAGAGGACTGGAAAAAGGGAATAATTGTCCCGATCTGCAAGAAAGGTAGTAGAACAGAATGCAGAAATTATCGGGGAATAACACTGATGAGTCATTGTGCAAAGATGTTTGAGAAAGTTTTGGAAAGGAGAATTAGGACAAGGATAGAAGGAGGGATGAGGGAAGAACAACATGGCTTCAGAGCAGGAAGGTCCACAGTGGATTTGATTTTTTCTGTAAGGCAGTTACAAGAACAGCACTGTGAGTATGGAACAGATCTACTGATGGCCTTCCTGGACATTGAGAAAGCATATGACAGTGTATGCAGAAACAAAGTATGGAAGTCCCTGGAGGATAGAGGAATAGAAAAATGGACTATAAGGAGGATAAAGGAGATGTACAAGGGAAGCGTGAGCTGTGTGAAAGTGGGAGGAGAGAAATCGGACTGGTTGGAACAGAGAAACGGCCTGAAACAAGGAAGTGCACTGTCACCGTTACTTTTCATTGTGGTGATGGATGACATAATGACCCGAGTGGCACAAGTAATTGGGGAAGGAAAGATGAAAGCAATGGTGCTTGCAGATGATTTGATGATTTGGGGAAAAAAGGAGGAGGAGGTACAGGAACAGTTGGACGTGTGGGAAGGAATAATACAAGGTTATGGGATGAAATTTAGCATAGATAAGAGTGAGATGGTGATCACAACAAGGAAGAAGGAAAGAACCACAACAGGAATAACAATTGGTGGGGAACAGCTGAAGAAAGTGGAGAGTTTCAAGTATCTGGGAAGCCTGATACAAGAGAATGGAAGAAACGATAGAGAAATAAATGAGCGGGGGAGACAGGCAGAAGCATTCCGGTGGAGTGAGAGAAGCATGTTATGGAGCAAGGATGTCCCTCAGAACAGCAAAAAGATCTTATATCGGACGTACTATGTCCCTATCCTGACGTATGCCTCGGAGACCTGGGTTATGAAAGGAAGGAAGAAGAGCAAAATACAGGCCAGTGAGATGAGGTTTTTGAGAAGCAGTATTGAAGCTAAAAAGAGGGACAGAATAAGAAATGAGAGGACCAGAGAATTAATGAAGGAGGAACCATTACAGGATGGTATAGAGAAATCTAGACTTAGATGGTATGGACATGTAAAACGAATGGAGTAGAAGAGGATACCCAGGAGGATACACGAGACGAAGTGGGAAGGAAAGAGACCAAGAGGGAGACCGAGAGACAGGTGGCTGAAGGGGGTGGAAGAAAGCGTGAAGAAGAGAGAAGACTGGACAAGGATGGAGGCTGAGAGATGGTGGGAAGACAGAAGACGTTGGAGAGGCTTGTGTTCCAAACAAACCCGGCCAGTGGCTGGAAACTGTGCAAGATGATGATGACCTCATCACGTTTTCAGTCATGACCAGCAATATGTTGCAATGCTGAGAGTGCTATCCTTTGACGCCCTTAAAGTTGCAATAGTGCTAAAAAGTAATAGTACAAGGAATGTAACTTATATAAGCTTCTTCAGTAAATTTGTTTTCCATTGTCCGTCATGTTTTGACGGGTTTCATCTAGTAATGTCTTAAAACTAAAAGAAAAGGAAACTGCCATTGAAAAAGGAGGCAAGGTTTCTCCGAAACGTATGGTTTAAATTAAAAATACACACGGCATTAGCCCAAAAGCATGAATTATTTATATAATATGAAACACATTTACGGAAGAAGTTGGAGACAAAAACATTGGGATTTAGAGGGAGTAGAAGGAAAATGGAGTATAATGAGGGACGCACTACACGAAGCTGCAGAAGAAGTACTGGGGACAGAAGAAAGGATTAAAAGACAAATCTGGTTCGATGAAGAATGTAAAATAGCTATAATGGAGAGGAATGCTGCAAGGGAGAAAATGATAAGTAGACCAACGAGAAACAATACAGAAGAACATAAAAAGAAAAGGAAAGAGGCAGATAGAATTTGCAGAAGAAAGAAACGGGAATCAGAGAAGAAATGGATTGAAGAGCTAGAAGAAGACTACAATAATCAAGAAGTAAGAAAGTACTATAAACGAATACAGGTAGTGAAGAAGGGCTTTCAACCCCGAGCAGTTTTCTGCAGAGATAAAGAAGGAAATTTCATAGGAGGAGAAGAACAGATTTTAGATCGATGGGCTGAATATTTGAGCGAGCTGCTCAATGCTACTGCAGAGACGGTATTGCTAGAACAGGAGGGTCAAGAGGATAACCAACAATGGTGCAAGGATAACACTGATGCAATGCCAGTACCCGTGCCGACGCTGGAGGAGGTTAGTTTGGCAATTAAAAGCTTGAGGAATAACAAAGCCCCAGGGGGTGATAATATTTCAGCAGAGATGATTAAGTGTGGTGGGGAACATTTGGCAAAGCTGGTACACCAGTTGATTGTGGAGATATGGGAGAAGGAGGTGATGCCAGAACAGTGGAACACGGCCATTATTTGCCCAATCCATAAGAAGAATGATAAAGCAAAGTGTGAACATTATCGTGGCATAGCACTGCTTAGTGTGGTCTATAAAATCCTAGTGAAGGTAATGGCTATGAGAATTACACCTCTTGTTGAAGAGAGACTTGGAGAATACCAGTGAGGATTCCGACAGGGTAGATCGACGACGGACCATATCTTCACAACAAGGCAAATAATGGAAAAGTGTTACGGATATAATGTGGATGTGCACCAACTATATGTGGATTTCAAACAGGTTTATGATAGTGTTAAAAGGAAAACTCTGTATCAGACCTTCATGGACATGGGATTCCCACCCAAACTAATCAGATTGGTGCAAATGACTTTTACTGGCACAAAATGTCGAGTTAAAGTTGAAGGAAGACTCTCAAAAGTTGTTGAGGTAAACCAAGGCTTACGACACGGAGACGTACTGTCGACGCTGCTGTTCAATATAGTACTAGAGAGAGTAATGAGGAAGATAGATATCAGCAATCCAGGAGGCACGCTGTTAAACCATATGAGCCAAAATCTAGCGTATGCTGATGATGTAGGTATGCTCTCACGAAGACTGAAAGATCTTGAAGAAGGGTTGGGACGGTTAGAAAAAGAATCAGAAGAAGTAGGATTACGAGTGAACTACAACAAAACTCAATATTTATTATTATCTGGGAGAAATACTGTGGAGAAAGATAAATATATAAATTTATTTATAAACCTAAATGGGGTGAATTTTGATAGGTGTAAAATTTTCAAGTATTTGGGAGTACTAGTTACTGAAGATAATAGCACAAGAGAAGAAATAAAAGCGAGAATTGCAGCCGGTAATAGAGCTTATTGGGCACTGATAAAAATCCTCAAAGCGCGCATCCTCAGTAGAAGATCAAAGGTGACAGTGTACCGAACAGTTATAAGACCTGTGGTAATGTACGGCTCGGAAACATGGACTATGACTGTGGCAGAAGAGGAGATTTTGAGAAGATGGGAAAGGAAAATACTGAGGAAGATTTATGGAGCAGTGAATGAGGCAGGAAGATGGAGAATACGGGAAAACAAAGAATTGGAGGAATTATATGGGCATCCTGATATAGTTTCGGAAGTAAAGGGTAATAGGCTAAGATGACTGGGACATGTGGAGAGAATGGCAGGTGATAGAGTGGTTAAAAAGACCTATAGCGGATATCCAGGTGGAAGAAGATGCAAAGGAAGACCTAGGAAACGATGGTTGGATGACGTGGAGGACGACTTACGCAAGATGGGAGTAAGAAGATGGAGGAAACGTACAGAAGATCGTCAGGATTGGGCAACGATTGTTGGAGAGGCCAAGAACCTACATGGACTGTAGCGCCAAGGAGTAGTAGTAGTAGTAGTAGTAGTAAGGATGGAGTTGAAGTGAGTAAATAATAATTTAAATTCAAGGATTATTACCACGAAATGAGGATATGTTATTATTATTATTAAATGGAACGAATACAGGCAGATTATAATCTCAGGAGGTTTATATTTTTATTTTATTGTAACGTGGTTGAATATGAAGTATGAAAGATGCAAGCGTAAAAATGAAACTACAGGGAGTGTAGAAAGTTGTACAGGGACGATAAGTAATGTGAACGGAGCAAGTAATGTATTATAAAGGCACGAAGTAGGATGGATTAAGGAAATTAGAGAAGATATGAAAGAAGATATGAAAGAATTAGAAATAACCTTGGATGACTTGCAAAACAAAACAAAAAAATAAAAAACTGAGAGATATAAAAATAAGATTTCAGGCTAAAATAGACAAACGTAATACAGTAAAAAGGGTATTTACAGATGAGGAACGCCTGAGAAGATCAGAGCGAATGATAAGCTACTGGGCGACTCGGTAAGGAATCTTACTGAAGAAGAGGACCAAGGAATGATTGACTGAAGTGGTCCAATGAGGCCGTAAAAGCAGAAGCAGAAGAAGAAGAAGAAAGGCACGAAGGTAATGTATTATGTTTAGGAGGATTTTTGTAGTGTGCATCGTGAAAGATATATCACATTTCTGTGTTTATTGAGTAGGATCACCGAATCTTATACATTGTGAGAATGTATAGAGATGGGTTTTTGATGTGTAACATCTTTCCACTCGGTTGCTGGATATTTTGTGGGAGTGATTTTAAAAAATGTGACGGAAGCGGATCGGAACGATTGAGGTGGCACCAGCTGGCACACTTCTGTTCGATCGAACGGAAGTGTGTTCGAACGGAAGTGTAGTAGCTGGCAGTGGTGGATCGAACGGAAGTGTAAAAAGTACTGCCAACTCGATCGATCGATCCAGCTGGCAGTGGTAAGAGAAACAATGAGCGCGCAGTGTCGGAAATTGATACCACGACGTACTCTCGGCCAGGTGGAATGTATATGACATACTGAACGGTTAACGGTCATGCGAACTGTGGTGTCAAGTGATTGAAACAAAGCACATGGTACATGTTCGAAGTCTTCGTATCATTATTTAAATGGTAAAATGCCTTAATATCGAACATTGTAAGTAGTCGGCATTGCCGGTGTTAAGTTTCTGCACAATGGCTATTCAAATATGAACCCACATAACGGTAATGCAGTCATCAATATAATATAATCGTTGTGGTTATACGAGAATTGAGCAAACCTTCATGAACTAATGCTAAATACATTCTCTTTACTTACAAGAGGGCCTATTCATAAGGCATTTTAATCTCAATTTCACGCAGGAACTTTATCGAAACAAGCAAAATATAAATGAAACTTAATTCCGTAATGCAGTATTATTGGAACGTGGAAATAAGTCACCATCTTGTGCACAATATTTGCGTAGTCGAAATAGCCGTGGGGTTAGCGCCTATGACTGTGAATCTAGAGATCTCGGGATCGAATCATGGACGGGGTAGATATTTTTGCTACCAGATGATCATTTTAAACGATATTTATCATATCAATATGACTCAATTTAATAGAATCCAATTGAAATTACGCGTTGGCCTGTGAATCAAGAGGTCCTGATTATAAGGAATTTAAGGTTATGAGCGGTGTCGCGTCTATTAATCTAGTTGATCCATATAGCATTCTTGATTTAGACTAGTGCTGGTGAAAGCTACACATTATCTAAAAATGAGTTCCGTATTATAAACTTCAATATCTGTAAAACACTCCCTTTTACAATAGATTAATATTTGTGCCAATAATAGTATAAAATACCAGTGTATCAACAATTTCACGTGAGGTTTCTTCTATGTCAGATGTTGCACAAGATATGCGACTACTGTAAGGCTCGTATTTTTTACTTTCGCAATGCCTTGCATCATCGTCGTAAGGAAAAGAATGTATTATGGAATGTGAGCGTATTGTAGACTCTATATCAAAAACTTGTACACTAAATAAGAAGGTATAAAGTATACTGCAACGAGGCAACTTTCTGTACAGGTTGTATATGACGTTTATGGAAGAAATATGTGTAATATTGACAGGAATATGTTAGTGAAGAATAATGCCACGAACCACGAATATGTATTATTGTTATATGGGATAGTCTTGCATAGTATTTCAAAAGTTATCGTATGTATTAATCGTATTTGGAAAAACAGAGCCGTAATTAGCTTAAATGCTCGCTACGGAGGTTCACTAGGATATGACATAAGATTTCAGAGAAGGTTAAACAATTAAGTTGGGAATTTCATCTAGAGAAAGGCTTTTTAAGAAAGAGAACGAAGGCTTGAGAAAGATTCAGGCAGATCTTGCAGAGATCTAAGCTAAATATCGTGCTGGACGCGATAGTGTAAATTATGTAAATATTTATAATATAATCATAATTTCAATAATTTAATAATTTCATTATAGATTTTGTTGTTGAACTAACGAAGTTCAAATATGTGTATTATGTAGGGTGAGAACTGTAGATAGCGATTTTGAAGAGATTGATATCACGAGTAACAGCTGATTGCTACAAGCTGTGTCATAAGTCATTGACAAATTTTTGAGAATTTAAATATGTTTGGTATTTTTCATGTAACAGTTTAATATGAGTGAGGAGGACTTAGTTGTAGTCCGAATTCCTTCTACATTGGAATTATCCACAGATAGAAGATCTATCCAATATAATTTGAATTTTATTTTTGTTTTGAATTTGAATTCGTGTCAGGGACATTTTATGTAGCGTCCATAGTTGAATAAATATACAAGCACTGTTTTAGTTTGCTTGTCCGTTTTTATAGACCTGATAATCTTTTCATTTGGTAATCGACATCCAATAGTACTACTAGTTAGATGCTGGCGCTCGCTTCGACTTTATAACCGTTAACCCTCGAGATCCGAGATTCTTGTCCTACCAATTTTTGATCATTAGGATCTTGTATGAAACTAGTTATTAGTACTGTCGTATGACCCGCATGCACCGAGAGTTTCCTAGTTATTCACCTAGTAGGGAAGTATTGGTTTATCTAGTTGGGTATCAACGACCCTGCAATCCTTACCATCTCAGCGGATAATAGGTGGTGGCTATGTGAAATTCGGGTACAGTACAGTTGGTTTATTTTTCGTTTTTTCTATTTTTTATTTTTGTGTATAAGTACCGTTTTTTATTCGCTTGTTGTATTTTTGTGTTTTTGGTAGTGCTATTGTTTTATATCCTGCATTGTTTTGGTTAATGTATTTGCTACATGCAGGTAGAGGATTTTGATATCCATAACTTAACTCTTTAAGCAAGGTCACGGTTTAGTAATGACCATGGGCATGTGTAGCTATACCATTACAATCAATTACTATTTTATCATCACCAGGACACAAAGCAATTTTGTTTAGTTTTATAGATGATATGTTATGTTGTTAAGAGGCGATAATGTTCATTGGTATTCTTTTTACCTCGTTTATCATAATACAATCCTTATAATCTTCAAAACTTATACCATTTTTCACAACGCCTCTGCTAATACCGTTAATCTTTTTATTTCTATACCATTTATATCTAAAGCATACATTTTAACTCTAAGTCCAACAAATGCTTTAATAATACGTCCACAAGCCTTGTCCTTAAATGTTCCCAAAGTTTTCTTCTTTGATGTAGAGTAACATATGCGATTGGTAGGATAATAAGACGTGTCCAAGTGTTCTAGGAAATCCAACTTGTCTTGATAAACATCTTGGGTGTTTACCAAATAAATAAACGAGTCCGTATCTATATACATGAGTTTAAGATTTTCGATCCAATTATAGGGTAGAAGGACATCATAATGGTGGGAATACATCAGAGTTTTTGAAATATCCAGTATGCACATTCCTATATATTTAGGCCTATTGAAAACAATGCTAGGTTTAGTCATGTGGAATGCAGCTAAGTTAGGACCATAAATTGTTCTGTCAATGAGTGTTGGTTAACTAATATATTTTCAGCCCTTTTGCTGTCAGTTACAAGACGTATATCAATTCTTTTACGAATATTTTCCCTTGATTGCATTGCATTGTTAAATAATTTGTACAGATTTTTTTCGGAATCATTTGGCTTGTTTTTGAAGGTTGTTATTTAAATCAACGTATGCCTTTAGCAAAGGTGTCTGTTGAAACTTGAACACACGATGATTTTATTAATTTTAGTCCGTGATTTAGAGCTTGTTTAAGTGCCATGAAATGAACAACTTATCGCCTTTGATTTCCAAGATGAGGAATTAGTTTGTTGAGTGGTGAATTCTTAGTATGTTTACACTCTGGTAGGAAAGGTTAATTGTTGTGTACATCATGAAGGTCAGATGGGTAATCAATATCAACGTCTAGAATGTATCCAACAGGGTTGTCTTCCTTTAAACTTTCTAGATCAACAATATCTGGAGAAACCCACTGAAATCCACCGTAAGGAAGGGAGTGGCACATAGCCCACCCGTATTGGTTGTTGGCATCATCATAGGTTGCGTTGGCTTCTCAGAATCATATGTTTCCATGTATGTATTGTTAGCTTCAGCATACCGATGAGACACCTGGCATATTCCTCCACGTATTCCAGAATCTATTAAAATAATCTGATCGTAATCCTGTAGCAACTCCAGTTCAATTCCAGTGTAAAGGAGTATTGCCTCGAAACTTCAACCAGGTGAAGTGAAGAAGTGTGCAGCATCCACTGAGTGAGTTCCTAGTATTTTGTTTCTGAAAGCTGTCTGCAAGAAGGAGTACATCTGAAGTTAGGTAAAGGTCATCAGCGTTGCATTTTCTTTTCCAAAGTACTTTCTGTTTCAGGGTATGATGTTAAGTTTGTAGCTAAGTAAGGGATAACGTCCTATCTCTCAGTGGTACATCCCAACTTCTTTACAATAAAATTTGCATTCCCCTAGAGTTATATTTTTGAACTGATCCCAGACATTTTCGGCATGTTCATAGTCTTCTTTACTAATATCTTCGTGATTTAATTTATTAAAGAATGCTTCTTTTGGAGGTAAACACGTTTCACTTAATTTTTCAAATGAATCAATGTAATCATAAGGAAATACACCTTTACGAGTCATCAGCGTTGCATTTTCTTTTCCAAAGTACTTTCTGTTTCAGAGTATGATGATAAGTTTGTAACTAAGTTTTCCAAAACTACTCGGCACCAACCTAAATGTACCAACGAATCAAGCTTAATATTTGCCACATATTTGGTGAAGGAGATGTACTTTCGTTTGGAGTTAGGGATAACGTCCTATCTCTCAGTAGTACATACCAACTGCTTTACAATAAAATTTCCATCATATCCACTCATATTGTCTAGAAATACAGGAACGTGGTTACGTGTTTTACACCTCAACTTACAGTTATTATGAGCACCTCCACGGTATTCGCTTGTAATATGGCAATTATCTCTAACTTTCCAGTCCCTTTCGGTAAATGTTTATGACACAAATAACAGATTTCTGAAGATTGGAACTCTGCTTTTTGATCCTGAGTTAAGGCCTTTGGAACGTTTAAGCTGTAAAGGCGATCAACTTCATTAGCAATTGATATTAAACGGGCCATAAACTATTTTGCAGTGTTAGGACCACGGTGAATGTTGGCTCGGAAGGGTTGATTTTATGTGTTCCACAGCTGGTGAGGGTTTAGCATATACACCAAAGCTCATCGGAACGTGACTCGGGTATGGCACTGTATAATTTGCCTCAGGATTGGGTAGACATATATGATATGGTAAGAGTAAACTTTCGAAATCTGCATAGAATAAGTAAGGTATTCTCAGCATTTTTCCACATTTAGGAACTTGAGAATTGGGTTTTTAATAGGCATTTCAAACTAGCAATGTCACGCAGGACACACAAAGTTCTATGTTCTTTTAATTTTCCCATCCCTTGTTGTCCATCAAGATTATCGAAGTGAGTAAAACACCGTTTGCACGTATACATCTTATGTTCATGGTGGGCAATCTGATGTCGTAATACTTTATCAAAATGTTTGATAAAGACGTAGTGGTTCTGGCCAGATGAAGAACTTAGCAGAAGGCGGTCGAGATGGTCAATGTAGCTCTAGATCCACTACCTTTAGAGGAAACAGTTTGTTGTCTTCTTCCAGTCCAAATACATTGATGGATATGTTGTTGGTATTCTCAAATATGGGAATGTCAGCTAGCGATGTAGGAAACGATATTACTGAAAAATCGTACTTGTTTTCCAGGTCCTTGTATATAGGCTACTAATGCGTTGAACATCCTTTTTAACCAGTTTTGCTAAAATGGCATATATAAAACACCTCTCGTCCATAAAGTTTTGAGGATTAATGCAGGCTTTTTTTGCTTTTACAGCTGCTGGTAATGGAATATATGGGCTTCCAAGCAAGGGATTATACTTATTTATTTTAGATCGTACTCCTTCAACCGCTAACGAAGCCCAATTACTGCCTTTTAGCTCAGATTCTTTCATTTCTCTAGTTAACTTTTAAAATTGTGTTTCCAAGAAACTACTTAAGTCTGTTTCGAAAAATATGGCCTGATTGCGTGTTTCAAAAGCACGATCTGTAATTTAATTGGTAGACGTGTGAATGAATCTATATTCAGCCACAGGATTAAGTTTTAATGACTTGTGGTTTGCTTGTTCCTTCTGTATAGCTTGGATTATTTGCTGTTTGAACTCTTTAAGTTATGAATTTAAATCCTTACACGTATCACTACGTGTAAAATAGGATTTAAGACGGCCATCAAAAGACGTTTTATATTCAGTAAGTCAATTATTATCAAGAAGCATCGAGAGTAGGTAATGTTTTGTAGGCTTTGTTTTTTGTCTTTTAGCTGATGACACAACATTACAACATTCTTCATGGCGACGTCCGTTGTAGGCATCGTTGAATTTGCTGCCACAGGTATTGCACTGAAGAAATTCACCACACGATACTTCATGATGCTTTCTATCATAGTCCTGCAGAAATGTCTTTCCACACTCTTTGCGTATATTGCTTGGAATAGTTTCATCCATTATGGATGTTGTTTTCTGCCAACAGCTGCTTACTGCGTAAAAAAGGCTGTAGACTGGTTGTTTCGACGGTCTTTCACGATGTGATCACCGTAAGAGGTAGTAGTCAACCGATTGTATTCTTGCTAAGTGTCCTCTAATATACCCTAGTCAAGGCTAACAACTGCTTACTGCGTAGTACAAGGCTGTAGACTGGTTGTTTCGACGGTCTTTCACGATGTGATCATCGTGAGAGGTAGTAGTCAACTGAGAATATTCTTGCTAAGGGTCATCTAATATTCCATAGTCAAGGCCAACAGCTGATTACTGCGTAGTACAAGGCTGTAGACTGGTTGTTTCGACGGTCTTTCACGATGCGATCACCGTGAGAGGTAGTATTCAGCTGAGAATATTCTTGCCAAGGGTCCTCTAATATACCTAAGTCAAGGCTAATAGTTGCTTACTGCGTATGATAAGGCTAGGGACTGGTGGGTTAGACAGTCTTTCACGATGTGAATAGCTTGAGAGGTAGTAGTCAACTGAGAATATTCTTGCTAAGGTTCCTCTAATATACCCTAGTCAAGGCTAACAGCTGCTTACTGTATATGACAAGGATGTAGACTGGTTGTTTCGATGGTGTTTCACGACGTGATCACCGTATTAGGTAGTAGTCAATTGGCAATATTCTTACTAAGGGTTCCCCTATATACCCTAGACAGGACTATTGACATAGCGGGTTTGCTTCATCTCTTAATACAAATATATCTTGTTTGGATGATGTATATAAATGTCGCAATTATATGCGAATGTTGCACCACCTTAAATGTAATACCGTCAACTGGGGTTACTTTACACAGACCGGATAACTTGACACACTTTTCGCTAAAATCTTTTGAGCAATGCAAGTGGTTGGTTTTGGAAGTTTTGAGTAAAATGGCTGTTTATACAAGACGCTGTGAGCTGTGCTAGCAAGAAAACCGTGTTTGTGTTATTTGCATTTCACTCCTTTGGATAATAATTGCGGCTTAGTGCACTTGAGTATCTGTACATATGGTAAGTTTTATAGAAACTTTCAGGTCTATGACAGTCATATTTTTTATTTATGTCCTAATTTGTGACAAATCAATTTCCCTAAAGGTTAGAGAGGCGGAAATTGGATGTGGAACATGTTTCCTTGTTGAGTCACATTACTAAGAAGCCTAAAATAACCGAAGGTGCACGACTCCACCTTTGGAGGGGTAACTTTACGCAGGCTATTTCACACAAAAGCCAGTGTTTACTATTTCATATTTGAATCCCAGAGTATTTGGGTGCTGCGGATAAGTAAGAGCCTAGTAATGTGACTCAACAAGGAAACATGTTCCACATCCAATTCCCGCCTCTCTAGTCTTTAGGGAAATGTATTTGCCACAAATTAGAATATCTAGTAAAATATAGCCATGTCATAGAAATGAAAGGTTCTATACAACTTAACAATGTACAGTACACTTATAGCTGCAATTAATATCCAAAGGAGTGAAATTGAAAAAAACACAAATACGGGCTTATACTCGTACAGCTCACAACGTCTTGTATTAACAGGCATCTTACTCAAAATTTCAAAACCAGCTACCAGCTGTCACTGATATAAATATAGAGTCTATTAACGTGATATTTCTGTTATTGATGCCTTACTCTACCGGTACTATGCAAATGGAAAAAATCAGAAATTTGTATGAGTTTTCCAAATGTCCAAATTATAGATGTAAGTAAATTAGACAGGAAGTTCCACACTCGGCATGGTCTACACTTAAATAGGTTAGGAAAAGAGAAATATGCAAAATTGTGAATTCAAATGGTATGAATAGTTCAACAGTAATATCTTTAGAGTAGAAGCAGGGAAACTGGTAAAAGAAGCCAAACGTGAGGTTTGGCATTCAGATCTTTTGATGTCAAATTTACCTGAGTTCAACAATGGCATTTCGGATTTGTCTAGAAACAATAATAATAATTATGATAATAAGTTAATAATGTAAATACATCACCAACACAAGCTTGCAAAAGTAACAAATTTAAAATTTACCACCAGAATGTTCAGTCTCTCTATAATAAAATTGATTACATAAATCTAATGCTTAGAAATGAACTTAAAGACATCTCAGCACTATGTATTTCAGAACATTGGCTGAAAGAGGAACAACTCGAATTAATTCAATTCCCATGGTTTATACTAGCTAGTAAATACTCTAGATCTAATATTAACCATGGTGGTACTTGTATCTTCTTATGAAATAATTTAGATCATGAACAGTGAACAGTTTATGAGTATCTAATTATGGAAAAGGATTTTGAATTCTCTGCCATAAAAATACAGCAGTTTAAGTTAATAATATTATGCATATACCGTTCTCCGTCAGGAAATTTTAATTTATGTATAGACAAATTAGAATTGTTACTCAATAACATGAGAAAAGTAAATTTCGGTATAATAATTTGTGGGGATGTAAATGTGGATATTTTTAAAATGTGATAGTAATTGTGAATAATTAACACAGTTACTAATTACTAATTTCCTATGGATTGAAACCTACAGTAAATACCCCAACAAGATAACAAAATTTAGTACATTTTTTATAAATACAGACAAATATCACCATTCAATAGAAGTCTATTGTCCGGGTTTTAGTGACCACCATGCACAAATACTGAGTTTTGAAGTATCCGAAACAATCAATAATAATGATAATGGAATAAAATCAAAGTGCATGTCATTCACTGAAACAAATTTACATATTTCAATGACTTATTAAATAAGGAAACATGGTCAGAAATGTATAAACTAGAAAATGTAAATGATAAATTTAATGAATTTAACAGTACCCTAAAACACTATTTTGAAACAGCATTCCCCTATGAAAAAAGAACTATTAAAATAACAAAACTAGCAATTGGATAACAACAGGGATTAGAAATTCATGTCAAAGAAAGACATTTCTACACAAATTATATAAACAATACCACACAACATCTGAATTCAATTCATACAACAAAAAATACACTAACATATTAAATAAGGTAATAAGACTTGCTAAGAAAATGCATAATGATCAAGGAAAATCTGCTAAAATACAAAGGAACATTACACTGACCAGCAATAGTAAAGTGATTAATAATCCATCGGAAATAGCAAACGCTTTTAATGACTATTTTCTGGAAATTCCAAAAATAATATTAAATAAATCATAGCTAAATACACTAAATTCTAATAATAAAATAAATATATGCAGTGATTCTTTATTTATAAAACATGTCACAAGTGAAGAGGTATGAATAGTTATAAAAGAGCTAAAAATAAATTCTGTGCTGGCATTGATGGCATCCCTGATCCAAATTTAATGAAATGTGCAAAAAATATAATAAATCCACTTACGCACTTAATAAACAGTTCAATTCTCTCAGGAACTTACCCGGATATTTTGAAGTTATCAAAAGTAATTCCAGTGCACAAAAACGGTTCAAACGATGAATTAGATAACTATCGTCCTATTACCTTACCAACTGGTGTTGCAAAAATTGTGGAAAAAGTCATTATAAGAGACTGATAAGTTTTATAGAAAAAATTGAAATACTATCAAACTCACAACAGGGAGTCACAACGGAAAGATCTACACAGACAGAAATTTATGAATGTAGTAATTGTATACTGAAATTAATTGACAATAAGGAACATGTAACTGGCCAATTCTTGGATTTATCCAAAGCATTTGATATTGTTGACCATAAAATCCTCCTTACAAAACTAGATCAATATGGTATTAGAGGTCCAGCTAATAAATGGATAGAGTCTTACTTAACAAGGCGTAAACAAATAGTAAGCTTGAGACACAAGGATGATGGAACAAAATTACTTAATGAAACATTGCCCAATGAGGGAATTATTAAATTTTGAGTACCCAAGGGATCGGTATTGGGCCCACTACTCTTTGTTCTATATATCAATGATATAACACAGAACGTTCGTTCTCATATGGAAATTTTGTTTGCGGACGATACAACATTTGTAATAAAAGGTGAAACTAAGCAGGTCTTACAGCAGTCTGCTGACTCCGTTACAAAAGAGTTAACCAAATGGTCATAATAAACTATAAAAAACAGTATCTCTAAATGTCCACACTATACATAATAGGAATCCTGCGAAGCCCAATATAACATTAAATAATCATCAAATTGAAAATAAATCAGAAACAAAGTTTTTAGGACTATACTTATTTTGCTTATTTCCATTCATAATTAAAATATGGGGTCATATTTTGGGGTATGTTACCAGATGTACTAAGCACGTTTAGGATACAAAAGAGGGCGATTAGAATTATGGCGAATGTGAACACTAGAGAATCATGCAGCCCTCTGTTTAAAGAGTTAAAAATTCTCCCACTGCCCTGCATTCATATCTTTGAAAGTATTATGTTTTTAAAAAGAATTTAATGAATAACGACGTTTTTCTTAAAACAAACTATGATGTTCATAGGCATAACACAAGACAAAATCAAAACATTCATATTTCACACACACATAAGCATATATCAAAAAGGAACTTTTCACACAGGAGTTAAATTATACAATATACTACCCCAGTATATAAAATTTGCCACAAAAATAAAAGCCTTTGAAAGAATGTTGAAAGCTTATCTGCAGTGTCATTGTTTTTACTCTGTAGTTGAATATCTTAGTGTATAGAAACGATGAAATCTATAATTATATTTTACTTTTCTAATTTAATTATAATACCTAGCTGTAAGTTGTTGTATTCATAGAATTAAGTTTTCATATTGTAATAATAGGCACTTATCCCGCTTGCCAAATACTAGACTCCTGAAACAACTTTTTGACTTATTTTGGAACAGTAAAACATAAATCACATGGTGTAATGAAATAAAAATGGATTTAGACGAATTGAAAATAACTCAACATCAAATTGAACATAGAGAGGAGAAACCGCTTCTGAATAACAAATACACTCGACTAACATTCAAAATTTCACAGAGTAAGAAATATGTCATATCAGCAGAAGAACGAGCTGCAAGATCTTCCTGAATGAAGAACTATTGGGAAAGAAAAAAATATCAAAAATTAAGAACTGAAGTTATTATTTGAAATATTGGAAGACTTTGTATATAAAGGTTTGATTTTGGTGCTCCAATTTGGGCGTAAACAGTGTAAATAAATAAATAAATAAATAAAATAGAGGAAGGTGTATATAGTTGTCCAATAAGATTGTATCTCTTAAGATCTGTTAGTATAATAAGTTATAAATAGCTATTACTGACGTGTCCTATATCAAAAATGTATCGCATACATGTAATTGATCAAATGGATTAATACAAATCAAACCTAATCTAATCATTTACAATCATATTAGCAATCAGGTATTTATTTATTTAATCGTGTCAGAAACATCTATTACAAACAACAAAAGATAACAGAAAAAGGAAAAACAAGACAATTACGATTACACAAAAAAGGGACAAAACCAAGAATTGGTACTATAAACATTGTCATTTCTGATAAACATTATGTTGTTCCACATAAATATGAATTTAATTATATTTGGCCAGGCCAGTATGCGGCAAGTTCACATGCATCAATTACATTCTGGGTAGAGCATGTAGTAGGACACAACCTTCAGACAAGAAGATGGCTCATTGTCTGCTCTTCACCGCAATTACAGAGTGTGGAGTCACAGGCAAATCCCCACATTTGCATGTTGCTCTTTGTTCTTCCGACTCCTGAGCGCAACCTGTTCAATGTATTCCATGTAGGTCAACTTTCTTGGTGACCTGGAGGGAGGCTCTCAGAAGGTATCATTCATCCTGTGAGGTGCCTGTATCTGGAACGGCATGAGTCCATTCTGAAGTTCATCGGTGATTCACTAAGGCTTTCTGTGGAATGGAGAAAGCTTTTCCTTGACTTGAGCATTTGTGTTGCTGGTTGATACCCATATAAAGTATGGGTTGTCAGATTCTGTGCTTTAGATTTCTCCAGTCTGGATGCACACTCACGACGAATATCTGGAGGAGGTTTACCTGCTAGATAGTAGAGTTTGTCAAGTGGTGTAGATCTCAATCAGCCTGTAATTAGTCTACAGGTCTCATTTAAGGCGACATCCACTTGATTAGCATGGCTAGATCGACACCAAACAGTGCAGGCGTATTCTGTAGCTGAAGAACAAAGGGCTATAGCTGAAGTTCTTAATATATGAGGATGCGACCCCCAGGCTGTACCCGATAATTTTCGTAGAATGTTATTCCTTGCAGATACCTTCCTTTTGGTATTCAAACAGTGTGATATATAGGCAAGTGCTCGGTCAAGAGTTACACCTAGATATTTGGGAGTGAAGCATTGCTCTAATTGCTTACCTTCCCATGACACTTTCAGTTTCCTTGCCGCCTGTCTTTTTTCGAGGTGAAAAACACAGACTTGTGTTTTTGATGGATTTGGTTTAAGTTGATTCTGTTGATAATAACAACCTAGGATTTTTAAAGCATGGGATAACTTCTCTTCAACAAGCTCAAACGTTCCCCCTTGAACTGCTAGAGCGACTTCATCTGCATAAATAAAGCTCTTTGTCCCCTGCCGTCGAGGATGGTCGTTGGTGTAGATGTTGAAAATATTGGTGCTAGCACACTCCCTTGTGGTAGGCCGCTCCTCAATTTCCTCCATCTGCTCTTCTGGCCTTAATGTTCCACAAAGAACCGTCTGTTTTGAAGAAGGCACTCAATCATTTTGACGAGTTTGTAGTTCCAAGTTAGGCCGTACAATTTGCGAAGCAGTAAACGATGGTTAACCGTATCGCAGGCTGATGTCAGGTCAACAAAAACTACTCCAGTGACTTCGTTTTTTTTTTCTTCAAAACTGTCTTCTATGTACTGTGTGAGGTGCAGTACTTGGGAAGTACAACTTCTCCCTGGCCGAAAGCCGGCTTGTTCTGTTATCAGCAATGGGTCTACCTCTTATATAGTCTGTCCAAAATCATCCTTTCTAAGATTTTGTATAAATTACATAGCAAAGAAATTGGTCGGTTGTTCTGTGGATCACTTGCATTCTTGCCAGGTTTAAGTATTGCAATAACTCTTGTTTTCCTCCACAATATAGGGATTTTGCAGCTGTTGATGCAGTTGTTGAATACGTTTACTGGTAGGACCAAAATTTTTTAGTTGCTCAATGCAAATGTCATCAAGACCTACCGCCTTGCCATTTTTGCACTTATTCAGCGCTCTATATAGATCTTCCATAGCAAACCGGTTAAAGAGAATGCTGCTTCCCTGATTAGTCAGTATTTCTTGTCTTTGTCTTGATTGACTTCCAGCTTTGCCTGGTTTGCCACTCTTCACGAGCTGGCTTGCAATTTGGTTTGCAGAAACGTTCTTATGTACTGTGGTCTTAGTAGAATCTTTACTAAGGTGTCTAAGTAATCTCCATGCGTTGAAACTGTTTCTCCCCATATCCAACTCATCCATTAATTTAATCCACTGGTTGCGTTTGGATTCTGAAATGGAAGAAATCACACGCTGTCCGCTGTGGATAATTTCGTCGCTGAAAGGATCATTTCTGAATAGGTCTTGGTATTATTTCAGCAAAGTGGATGTTTCAGAAGTAAGTCCTTGAATGTAACTGATTCTACAGCCCCTAGGTATGTTTTCTCTGGAGCAGTACTGGATGGTTTTCAGAAACTCATCATATGCCTCTGGAATGGGATCAATTGCTGTAATCATCTCATGGAGCATTGTTGTGAAGTTTGGCCAGTTTGCCTTCTTAAAATTGTACCTTCCCCTGAAGTGCACAGTATGTGGGCGGATTACTGGTACCAACTGACACATAATTGTCCGGTGTTGTGTTTGAGGAATCGGTGTACAGACTGATTTTATACTTTGTTCAACTAACTTCTCACTCACAAAAATGAGATCGGGATTATACCCACGTTGCCATCTCCCACTATTAAAATATGAAGGAAGTTTGTTGTCATGGATCAAAGATAGTTGATACAGTTCTGCCAATTCTAGTACGGCATCTCCATTTGAATTGTCTTGATAGTAGCCACCAACAACAACAGATGGTTTCTGACTGCTGTAATTAGCAGGAGAATTAAATGAATATACCTCATTAGGTGGCTTTTAAACAGAAGAGATTACAAGGTTACTAACTTCTACAGTAATAATTTCAATGTTATTTTGTTCTGTGATTGAAGTCGAAAGAATCTTAAGATCTGGTTTGGCAAAAATGGCACTTGTAAAAGTGTATGGGCATTGACAAATCCAATGCGTAAAAAAATTGTTAAAGCAGGGATTTTAAAGCCACGGTCATAAAATTCAAATGTAAATGAACAATACCCTTACTTTAATACCCAGCTGCTTTGCACATGGCTAAACGTAGCATTGTATTCAATAAGCCTATAAATATTGGAATGTGCATGCTGGATATTTCAAAAACTCTGATGTATTCCCACCACTATGATGTCCTGCTACCCTATTATCGGATCCAAAATCTTAAACTCATATGTATGGATATGGACTCGTTTATTTATTTGGTTAACACCCAAGATATTTATGAAGACAAGTCGAATTTCCTATAACACCCGGACACGTCTGATTATCCTGCTATTCACATATGTTATTCTACATCAAACAAGAAAACTTTGGGGAATTTTAAGACGAGGCTTGTGGACAAATTATTAACCCTTTATGGGATACTATCTTCCCACCATGTAGTTATAGAACGGTGTTAGGGAGATAATCTTCCCACCCCTTTCATTTCGAGCAGTTCCACATGCATCCACAAGCTTGATGCAGGGAATATTGAAAACCCATTAATTTGATGTATACTGTCATCAGAAACCAAAGTTGGGAAGCATATATCCCAGTGGTCTCCACAGTGCACGTGCTCGCCAGTTCGGTTGTGTTGAGTGAAAGAAATGCATTGTTTTATGGAGGAAGGTGTTTTTATTGAAGATAAGAGATTTGTAAACGTTGGTATACAACTGAAATACAGAGTTAATAATGGATTTGCTCACTTGAGTAAATATATTTCAGCTAGAACGGAAATAATTATCCTGCTCAGGGTGTTTGCCATAGAATAGAAGATTTTTTAAAATAATTTTCTGTGTTTTTAGTAAATACTATTTTGAAATTATTGAATTATATTCGGATATACTAACCTTTAACATTCCAAAATCAATTTTATATTTTTTGCGCAGTTTTAGGCAAAGATGATATAGGTCACTGACCTTGTGTTGCATGGGAGTTTCGTTTTTTAAATTATAGAGCGTGATGGGTGTTTTATACATTATATCCTGTTAAATAAACCTAATTATTGAGTGATAAACACCGTATCATCATAATTTGGAGGTGGGATATTATTACCCCATTGCTCATTTAAGAAAACATACTTTCGTGTATGGGCAGTGGGATAATAATTTCCCACAACATATTTCATAAAATAGAATCCCCACGCATAAAATTGTTGCATATTCCTAGTCATCTATCACCCCCAATAAAGGGTTTAAGCACTTGTTGGACTTAGAGCTAAAAGGTATGCTTTAGACATAAATGGTATAACTTAGATATAAAAGGTAATAATAATGATGATAATTGTTGTTTTAAGGGGCCTAACATCTAGGTTATCGGCCCGACAGATATAAAAGGATTAAAGGTACTATTAGCAGAGGCGTTTTGAAAAATTGTATAAGTGTTGAAGATTATAAGGATTGTATTATGAAAAAAACGAGGTAAAAAGAATACCAATGAACATTATTGCTTCTAAACAACATAACATATCATCCATAAAACTAAACAAAATTTCTTTGTGTCCTGGTGATGATAAAAGAGTAATTGATTGTAATGGTATAGCTACATATGCCTATGGTCATTACTGACCCGTTGACCATGCTTAAAGTGTTAAGTTATGGATATCAAAATCCTCTGCCTGTATTTAGCAAATACATGAAAAAAAAAATTTAGGAAATAAAACAATAGCACTACAAAAAACACAGAAAAGCAACAAGCAAAGAAAAAAAAACGGTACTCATACTCAAGAATAAAAAGAAATAAAAATAAAAACAAAAAATAAAACACCTGTACAATATATAACAAAACAATTAGTTCCGTGAAGAACTATACAGCCTATTTTCAAATATCCTACTCATGTTAATTGCCTCTATCATCATACAAAATTTCAGTTTGATTGTTGTAATAGATACGTAGATATTGAGAACCGTCAAAATATTTCAGATGGTCGCCATGTTTTTTTTATGTACCATTACATGAAGATTATTGTGTACGTGTGGTATTCAAATTTCAATCGCATGATTAGGACACAAGAAGTAAAATCGAGATTTTAAAATTTCGCACAGCTGCCATCTTTAATTCATTGAAGCAATTGGAATAAAGTGCATGCCAGTGGATTACCATTTGCATAAGCATTTAACGTACGAAGTTCCACTGCACTCGGATGGTTAAATCGCGATAAACGTCCATTTAAGTATTTATACTTGGCGTCGCCGCCATGTTGGATTTGTGCTCAACAGGTTACAGAAAGTCCTATAGGTGAACGTAGGTTTATAGCCTCTATTAACATTAAAAAAATCAGTTCGATTGCTGTAAAAATTCGTAAATATTGAGAACCGTCTAAATATTTCGGATGGTCGCCATCTTGGATTGTTATATGTATAGGCCACAGAGTTATGTACCATTAAAGGAAAATTATAGCGTAGCTTCATTATTCAAACATTCACTTCGATCGCATGATTACGACACAGGAAAAGAAAACTTAATTTTAAAATTTCGCACAGCCGCCATCTTGAGGTTATGTAAACATTTGAACTAAATTAGATGTCAGTGCATTACAATATGTATAATCATTTACTTTATCACATTTCACCGCGCCCAGGTGGTTAAATCGCGAGAAAAGTCTATTAAAATATTTCAAATTCGCTGGGCCACCATGTTCGTTTTCTACTTAACAGGTTTTTTAAAATTACATATATAATCTTGCAACAGTGCTCATTATCACCTTACAAAATTTAGGGTTGGTATCAGTAATAGTGTCGGAGATATAGAATGCCAGTGATATACTTCGCACAGCCGCCATTTTCAGGTTATGTAAACAATCGAACTAAATTAGACGCCAGTGCATTTCAATGTGTACGAACATTTGCTGTACCAAGTTTCACTACGTTTGGATGGTTAAATCGCGAGAATAGTCTATTTAAACGTCTCAACTTCGCTTGGCCGCTATGTTGGATTTGTAGTTACCAGTTTTTTGTATGTCCCATTGTTGAACTTTTAGTAGTGCCCTTTATCCCCGTACAAAATTTGTGGGTGATATCGGTGATAGTTTCGGAGATATTGAATGCTGGTGAAATATTTCGCACAGCCGCCATGTTTGATTGGTGAAACGTAATCAAATTTGAAGGGTACGGTCGGGGTCGGCCGAAATAGTGCAATGACCTTACTGAGTTTCATTGAAATCGCTCCTGAAGTTTAGAAGTTATTAGGAGGGCACACACACACACACACACACGAATCACACACTCACACACAGACACACGGACAAAAGGTGATCTCATAAGCCATTTCTTTCATAAATGAAAATAGGCTAAAAATTAAGAAAAAATATATTATGAGTAAATATAGTAAATGTATGTAAATCAATAGTACATTTTAATTACTATCCACCTCCCCTCTCTTAATCCAAACTGTTAACCTCTAGTAATGTTAACAAATTGCTCTTAGGTAGCTAAAACTAGGTAGTCAATTGTATAGTATAACCCATTTATTATCTACTAGCTGAAGTACCCGTTCTTCGAACGGCGTTTAGTACTTGCTGGCCTAAATCAATAATATAATATATAATCACACATTCCTATTGTAGTTATGTTTTTTCCATGTTACCAACTACATGTGTAGACTACATGCATTTTCACTCACCAAATTATTAATCAGAGGTAGTAAAGTAAAATCCTTAGCCTGCTTTCAGTCGACTGACCAGATCAGAGAATGGAATGAATGAAACCCCCATCTAGCAGCGAGTATATGAACTGTGCTGGTTGCCGAAGCCTGTCGCACTCCCCTGGGGCAATGATTAATTAATGACAGATGAAATGAAATGATAGTGGAGATTGTTGCTGGAATGAAATTGTGACAGGGAAAGCCGGAGTACCCGGAGAAAAGCCTGTCTGCCTCCGCTTTGTAGGTGAGAAATTGCGTTTATATATTGGAAATAAATGTCAGCCTTTATGTAGTGAAAGTTAAATAACCTGTCTAAATATTGAACACCTATCTTTTAACGTCTTCATACTATATTTAAACATATGAACCTTATGCTAAAAATACATCAAATATGATAGCAATTATCATATCCGCAATAAGTAGTATTGCGGAAACTACGTACCATGTCATGATAAAGAGTAACAGTAACGGAAAAACTTCAATCATCCCAAGTAATAAAACAAAAACAAATTAATCACAGAAAAAAATTCTACATTAATGTCGTGTCTAGTGCGAGATTATGCCTAGTAACTCCGAGATGGTTCATCAGCGGGCTCTTGTGGTCTATTTGCGGACTATCAAAGGAGTAGGAAACAGCGCGATACCCCAATACTTACTTAGAACACCTCCGCTACATTACTGCGAGAGCTAAACGCTAAAACAGTCTTTCAACTCCCTATAAAGGCTTCCAAAATGATTGTATATTGAATTTCAGGGCCAAGCAATAAAAACTCAGCAACTTTTCTAGGTTTACGCCGTGTTATGTGCGGTTTTTTATTGGCCGTGAAAGGCAAAATACCAACTTTATTGAAATAAATTTGCCCAGTTCTACAGTAAGATTAATATGATCACTAAATAAACTAATGTGACAGTCTATAGTCTTCGACACTTTCGTCTGTGAATTTGGGTTTCTGATCGTGGTAAAAAACGACAAGAAGCAGATAAATATTGGACAAATGAAATATTCATTTAACGAAAAACAAATCGATAAAAAGGATGAAAGCATACCGTGCAAAGTAGAAAGCACTATAACAGTGTGAAACAGCGTAAAGATCCAAATACTCACATACAATAACCGGCACAAAGAGTATAAAATTAAACTCAAAATCACGTCTCGTTTCGGACCCCACAAAACTACCTCTATAAATAAAACAGTTCATGTAGAGACTAACATAGACTAACATCGCTCGGCGTTTGGGTAGGTTTTTGCTAGGAATTAACCTTACCCACAAGGGAAGATGAAAAGAGAAGTAAAGGGAAGTGGGTTTCGGACTGAGGAACAAGTGTGGATAATAGGACGAAAGTCCAACATCAAATACAAACAATTTTTAGAGAAGAGTGTCACCGCAAAGCCCGTGAAATCACTAAAGTGAGTGGGGACCTGAACACAGCTAACAGGAAACGCAGCTAGAGACTGGGCTATTTTCGGGCGAAAGAAGGTGGTACCTTCCCTTCCAAGCCAAGATTCGGCTACTATGGGGAAGGGTGGTGGTCTGGCAAAGAAAGAAATGAAGAGTTTACTATGTATCTTTTCAAAGGAGTTTGTTTTAAACAAATATTTTGAAGAATACAAATAGTTTGAATTGGCCGTGATGTTTTAATTACTGAAATTGTAGAATTTCTAAAAAGCGACCTAATGTGTCCAAGAAGGGTAGGGATGAAGCAATTATACCCTTGTGAATAATTTTGGTAAGAGCACCAATAGTTGCATTTAGGAATGACTAAGCTTTTACCCCGCAAAGCACCGACTAAAAGTTTGGACAATGAGAAAAACTTAAATTTGGAAAACCAACCATTAGTTTTAGAGAAAATCTCAACAAGCAGGAAGCTGACGGAGCGAGCTATGCTTGCCTTACTAGCTAGTTAGAATTTGCTATCAAAGCTAAGAGAGGCTTTAATAAGTTTGTGACTAAGAGTTCTTGCTCAAATGCAACAAGAAGTGGAACAGTTATTAATTCGATTTGTGAGGTTTTTAAATTCAAGCCCATAGGTAGAGTAGGGGAAGACAGGATATTGCCTAATCGTTATTTTATAGAAAATGTTAAAGCAAAAAGATAAATTTGGATTTATTCAACAATGCATGTTGTTGTTTGAGTCTTCAGTCTTTTGACTGGTTTGATGCAGCTCTCCATGCCTCCCTGTCCTGAGCTAATCGTTTCATCTCTACATAGCTACCACACCCTACATCCGAGGCAATCTGTTTAACATATTCTAACATTGGTCTACCCCTACAGTTCTTGTCCTCGACCCTTCCTTCCATAACTAAGCTTGCTATTCCTGGGTGTCTTAGTATGTGTCCTACCAACCTATCTCTTCTCTTCATTAGCAGTCGCCAGAAACATCTCTCCTCTCCCACTCGTCTTAATACCTCTTTGTTTGTAACCCTATCTACCCATCTGATCTTCATCATTCTCCTGTAACACCACATTTCAAATGCTTCAATTCTCCTCTTTTCTGCTGCACCAATAGTCCAAGTTTCACTTCCATAGAGCGCCACGCTCCAGACAAAGGCTTTCAAAAATGACTTCCTAATACCTAAATCTATATTCGATGTCAGCAGATTCCTTTTCTGTAGAAATGCTTTTCTTGCCTGAGCCAACCTACTTTTTATATCCTCTTTGCTTCGTCCATCACTGGTTATTCTGCTTCCTAAGTAACAGAAGTCTCCTACTTCCTTCAGCTTTTCACCTGCCAATTTGATCTCTATAGAGGTTTCTGATTTATTTCGGCTGCATTCCAGTATTTTTGTTTTACATTTATTAATTTTCATCATGAAATCTTTCCGTAAGACAGAGTCCATACCATTCAAAAACTCATTCAAATCCTCAGGCTTGTCGGCCAAGATGACGATGTCATCAGCAAATCTCAGAGTTGAAATTATTTCTCCTTGAATCTTCACTCCCACTTTAAATTTTTCTCTAATTTCCTTCATTGCTTGTTCAATGTAAAGATTGAAAAGTATGGGTGATAAGTTGCAGCCTTGCCTTACACCTTTCTGAATTCCAGCTTCTCTCTCATGTCCTTCAACTCGAATGACTGCTGTCTGGTTTCTGTATAGATTGTATATCACCCTCCTATCCCTGTACTTTATTCCAATCGATTTCAAAATGTCAAACAATTTAGTCCAATCAACGTTATCAAAAGCTTTTTCTAAGTCTACAAAAGCCATGAACGTTCTCTTATCATTCCTTATTCTACCTTCCAAAATCAGCCTAAGACTTAGTACAGCTTCCCTTGTTCCTACATTTCTCCTGAAACCAAACTGGTCTTCACCCAACTCCGTTTCTATCTGGCTCTCAATCCTCTTGTAAATTATTCTAGACAGGATCTTTGAAGCATGAGTAATCAAGCTGATTGTACGGTAATCTTCACATCTGTCAGCTCCCACTTTCTTTGGTATAGGGATGATTACATTCTTCTTGAAATCAGGGGGTACCTCACCTGTCTCATAAATCCTACACACCAAGTGAAATAACCTGATCAGACCTTCATCTCCTATGCAGCGTAGCAACTCAATCGGTATATCATCTATGCCTGGTGCTTTGTTCCTGCTTAAGTCTTCCAAAGCTCTATCAAATTCTGATCTCAATATTAAATCTCCTTTCGCATCCTCATCAATTTCCTCCTCCCTTTCCATTACATGATTCTCAATCTCCTTTCCCTTAAACAAACTCTCTATGTAAGCTTTCCATCTCTCAACCTTTTCTTCCCTATCTGTTAGAGGCTTTCCATTTGTGTCCTTAATATTACAGCACTTAGTCTTCTTTTCCCCAAAAGTATTCTTAATCCTTCGATAAGCTGTGTCTACTTTTCCTAATTTCAGACAATTTTCTATACCTGCACATTTCTCTTTCAACCATTCTTCTTTCGCTTCCTTGCACTTCTTGTTAACCTCATTTCTCAGACGTCTGTATTCTGCTTTCCCCTTTTCATCTCTTACATTCTTGTGCTTCCGCCTTTCATCCATCAATTCTAGTATATCCTGAGTGATCCACGGTTTTCTACCTATTCTCTCTTTCCTACCAATGTTTTCTTCTGCGGATTTTGTTATTTCATTCTTCAAAAGTGCCCATTCGTCTGCAATTGAAGTTTGTTTAGGGTTTTTCATTAGTCCTTCCTTTATACTCTTCTTGAATCTTTCGTTTACATCCTTCTCTTTCAGTCTGTCTATTGCCCACCTTTTTGGCTTTTGACTTTTCTTCAGTTTCTTCAACTTTAATCTGCATTTCATTACAACCAGATTGTGGTCAGAGTTTATGTCAGCACCAGGATATGTTTTACAATCCAAAATCTGGTTTCGAAACCTCTGCTTGACCATAATGAAGTCGATTTGGTAACGCCCTGTATCTCCTGGTCTCATCCATGTGAATATTCTTCTATTGTGGTTATTGAATAAGGTGTTAGCTATGACCAACTCATGCTCAGTGCAGAATTCTACCAGCCTACTTCCTCGATCATTCCTTTCACCTAATCCGAAATCTCCTACTATCTTCCCTTCTCTCCCTTTTCCTACCACAGCATTCCAATCTCCCATTACTATAACATTTTCATCACCCTTGATATACCTCAGAATTTCGTCTATTTCTTCGTAGACCTTTTCAACATCCTCATCATCAGCTTGACTGGTAGGCATATAGACTTGTACCACTGTGGTGCAGGTAGGTTTAGTATTGATTTTTGCTACAATAATCCGTTCACTATATTGCTCATAATATTCCACCCGCTGTCCAAGTTTCCTACTCAATATGAGGCCAACCCCTGCTTGGCCATTGTTTGATTTAGTGCTAATGACCCTATAGTCTCCTGACCAAAAGTCCTGTTCTTCATGCCAGCGCATTTCACTAATCCCAACCAAATCCAACCTCAACCTATCCATTTCCCTTTCTAAGTTTTCTAACCTTCCATTTCCTAGCAGACTTCTAACATTCCACGCTCCGATCCGTAGAATGTCAGATTTCCTCTTTGTCACTTCTGTGATGTTAACCCCCTCTCGAGTAGTCCCCACCCGGAGATCCGAACGGGGGACTAGTTTACCTCCGGATTGAAATTTTACAAGGGAGGAGGCCATCATCACATGTATTTATGCATAGAGAGGTGCATATCCTCGGGAATAGCATACGGCTGTAGTTTCCCGTTGCTTTCAGCCGTGCAGCAGGACGCAGTGTAGCCATTATTTGGCTTATATTATCAATAGCTTAACCGTCTATAAGACTAGTAAAGAATTGATTTATTCTGAAAGGCTGCTGCTCCCTTCAGAATAAGTAAAGAGCAATTCTACTAACAAAAATACTAACCTTCTACCGTACTAACAATTGAATACCAAAATTCTACTAACGAAAAAAATACTAAAGTTCCACCAACAACAAATACTACCACTAAAACAGTCTGTCACCAGGCACACTCATATGCACCCTCACACATCACAGTCTACTGAAACCATGAATTATAACTAATAAACAATGCAACTGCTACCAGACACACTCACACACCACAGTCTAATAGAACAATGACATATATCTAAGAGACAAACTAACTACTTACTTACAACTACAACTAACTACATACTTACTGTACTGTTATTTGAATTGACAATATTTACAAAATGCATTTTAGATAGAAAATACTTACAAAATGTAATTTAGATTCAAAATAGTCACAAAATGCAACTGAGAATAAAAATACTTACAAAATACCCACCCTACACAATATTGGCATTTATCGAAGGATTGATTTACTATCTAAAAAAATTCATGGGAGCGTGCTCAACAACTCACCAAACCTTCATCGCAATGAAATGAATGGTATATGAACGCATACGGGACTTTGCTGAAACGATTCAAGCGCATTAATCCTGAATGCAAATGTATAAGCTCCATTTGAAACTCATGTGGTACCTCAGTTACAGAGATTGAAAATGGCTTCACAAACAAATCAAAAACAGGTTGAAATTTTGCAAGTTCTAGAAATCTGGTAGAAAACTCTTTCAGCAAGTCCTCAATAACACTCACTTACTGGTCAAAGTCAGCTTCTTCATGGACAGATTCCAGGTTTGGGAAAAGCACTGTATTCCAGATTTCGAATTGGGCTTTCGACAATTGAAGCTTCATTTTAAAAGCCATAATTTTATCACTGAAGTCCATAATCAAGTGATCCCTACCTTGCATTAACATATTTAAATCGTTGAGGTGCCCTGTAATATCGGTCAAAAACGCTAGGTCTGCTATCCAATGAGGATCAGAAATTTTAGGCTCTCGCTTACCAAGCATGGCAATGAATAGACTTGTAACCTTTCAAACTTCATTGAGGGCAGTGGCTGCCATTACACAATAAGGGATATCCCACTTTCATTGCATATAAGATGCATTGAGACCCTGCACTTACCAAAGCAGTGGAGGAAAGCTCATGTGGTCGCACTGCTAAAACCAGGCAAGGAACCTATGGATGCAAATAACTTCCGTCCTGTCTCTCTCCTTTCCCACCTATACAAGGCATTTGAAAGATTGATCCTTGAAAGAATTGCAACATTCATTGATAACCGGCTAATTCAAGATAAAGCTGGATTTAGACCAGGGAAATCATGTTGCAGCCAAATTCTGGACCTGACACAGCATATCGAGAATGGTTATGAGAATAAACTTATCACTGGTGTCACCTTTATAGATCGCTTACTTTTTTACGTTCTTCCATTTCACCTTCTCCCTTATCCATTTCTCCTTTCTCTTCTACCTTTTCCTTTCTTTCACCTCTTTCCTCTCCTTCAGTTTCTTCCATGGGAAAAACTGAAGAAGAGAAAGGAGAAGCAGATGAGATTGGTTATGATTATTAAGAGAGACTTGTTGTGACAGTGGAAGTCTGATAGTATCTTGCCGGGTAGAATGAAATAAATAAGAAAGATTTTTTTCTGTTAGGAGGAAAGGAAGTGTTTATGAGAAAAAGTGGACATAGCCCATTAGGTTGGATTGGGAATCTGATGGTTGTTTCCTGGATACATAAAAAGATGTTATACTATGTTGGAAGGATTGTCTGTCTTATATGCAATGAAAACAAAACATCCCCCACTGTGCAACAACAACCACCACCCTGAATGAAGTATGAAAGGTTACAGACTGATTTCCTCTCTTAAAATAAAAACCTGTGGAATACTTCACCTCTGCTGAGCCATCTCACTTCACAATGGTAGGGCACAACAAAATCTTCAGCATCTACAGATGCTAGAAATTCTTTGAATCGGCGATTATTCAGGCCATGCTGCCGAACTAAATTTACAATGTGAACTACCACTTGCATAACGTCACCGAGCTTTGCTACTTTCGCGCAAAGTGTCTCCTGATGAATAAAGCAGTGTATTGCGTACAACTTTACGTTCAAACTATCCAACTTATCTTGAAGACGAGTGATAAAACCGATTTTCGACCCCTGCATGGACGGCGCACCGCCAATTTGTTGTAGTAAACAAGCGTTGCCACTGCAATCGCACGGAATCAATAGCGTCCTCCACAGCCTGAAAAATATCTTCGCCTGTTGTGTCTTTGAGTGGTATGATGTCCTACAACTCCTCCGTAACTTTAGGTTCACTATCGACGCCCCGCACAAAAAAGTCTGTTGTGCTACATCCGTTATGTCCATCGATTCAACCAAGGCAATTGAAAATGAAATGAACTTGACACATCTTTCCATTAATTGTCTTTGGACATCCTCACTTAAGTCGGCAATGTGGCACGCTATTGTAGTTGGTTTCTTAGTTTAGGGGCTGCGAGAATGCAGTCATGTAGCCCCGTGTACTTTGGGTGTGTGTAGAATCTGTCTGATAACCGGTGTTAATTGTGATGACTGTATTAGTGTTTTTAATTCAAGTAAGGACTGCAAACGATTATTTCAAGTAGTTCCTACTTTCGCCACCAAATGCTACCATCCATGACACCTAGCTGTGAACTTGGCTACTACTAGAAGCCATCGAAACCAGCGCCTGGTGACAAAAGTTGGAACTTAAGAGCATTAATCAAACCCAACCTACAAATGTTGCCTTCACACAAGTGTAGTTCTTTTCATGCCATAAATCTATGACATGGGACCGCCGGCTTAAATTCCCGTGCATAAAATGTGATAAATTTGACACATCGCCTATGTAATGTGATATTTTAAACTATTGGGGTCGCATATCTCCTAAAATTATTTAAAGCTTGCACTAGGCAATTGACAATTTTTTTTGGTTAGGAACCTTTTATAAGCACTAAAATCTTCATAAGATTTTGAAATGGTGCTAAGATTAATAAATAGAAAATTTAAAGATTATTAACGTAATTAAAGTTAAATAATAAACCGACAGCAGTGGCTACGCTGGCTAAAGCGCAGCATTAGGTCATGGGGCCAAGCTCTCTGCTGACTCGGTAGACGCATGGGTTCGAGCCCCACCGTCGGCCGTCCCTGAAATGGTTTTCCGTGGTTTCCCATTTTCAACACCAGGCAAATGCTGGGACGGTACCTTCTGACAGGCCACGGCCGCTTCCTCCCACATCCTTGCCCAATTTCATTCACCATCATTCATTTCATCTCTCATTAACTCCTCTCATGAGGTTGGCGTCAGGAAGGGCATTCGGCCGTAAACACCATCGCCATAAAGACTTCCATCGCATCTCATCCCCGACCCCGTTGGAAAAACGGGAATAATAAGGGGTAGCCATACAAAGTTAAATAATAAATCAAGTACAAGGTGTGTACTTTATGAATTCCTAGATGGGCATCTTAAAAATATGAACAAATAACAACTTCGAAAGTAACAAAAAAAAACAGGGAGAAATGAAATAGAGGTCTCTATAACTTCCTATATTTATACAGAATTACTTTTATAGTTTATACAAATAGGGAAGGTCACTTATTGTGAAACCTGAAGAGAAAGGTTAAGAAGAAGTTGCTAGAACTTCTAATATTTAAACAGGATCACGGGGAAAAAATGGGGCCAGTTACCCTTTCGCGAAACCTGGATTAAAGAGATTAATGAAAGGTTTAGTACTTAGACAATAACCAATTCTTGTGCTAGCAAGAAAATAAAATAGATTAATAAGCAGTTTTTAACTGCTGGTGTTTAAACAGAGTGAATAAATTGTAAATGGAGAAAAGTTGCGAGGGCGCCTATGGTTTGACGAGGCCTCTTTGCAAAATACATAAATTTAAAGATTAACCTAATTTGTTAGTAATGAGTGGTTGAGGAAGAGGAAATAGGAACTTTGTGGAGAAAGTTCTTGGCCTATTTTATTTATTTCGGACGAGCGCGACGCGGATGAGAAGTCGAACGAGCACTGTTTCACTATAGTCTATTGACGTGATTGAAAAGTTCACTATTGTAGCACAGAAAGTTTATAGCAAGGAAAGTTATTGCTATGGTGAAAATTTACTAGTTGCATTTGATTTGTGAGAGTCTATTGCGTTGAAAAACTTGTAGATTATGGTTGAATGTAGCAGCCAAATTCCCACGAAGGAAGAAAAATTAGATGTGTCAGTGGAAAATACTAGAAGGTTTAACTTGTAGATGAATTGTTGTTGAATTCCAAAACAATCATAACTGTTGAAATTGGCAGAAAAAGTCCAGCGGTGGAACGAGCTAAGTTTTCTACAGACAGTGGGTAATTTAACGATGTCCCACGTTGTGAGAATTTATCTCAGTTAATATGCATAAGATATGCTGTTTCTGTTAAGATTAGCTTGGATAGACAAAGCCCAACATCGAAAATCCCGCGAAGATGGTTATTGCCCCACATTTAGCAATTTCACACTGTCTGTAAAATGATGGTTAAAAAGCATGTATCTATTTAAAAGCAATTAAAATGAGTTGAAGAACGTTGAAGTAGTACTTAGCTCATTTCTGATGAACGGCGATTCTCTAGTTGACCGTTAGTTAAGATCTGGACATGGCGTCCAATTTAAAAGTTTGTCTCTCGAGGAGAGGAGACGAGCTCTAGGTAAGCTCCGACTGGAAGTCTTGACGACTGTAGAACAAGTGAGGCCAGCTCAACGAAGCGCGGAGAGACCAGAGAAGGGAAAAAAGTGGGGTAGGAGACAAAGGAACATACATAAAAATAACCAACTTTACAAAAATAAGTATCTTGATGAAATGGACTTCAAAGAGTTGATAGCAAGCGTCACTAGCGAAGCCTGGTGGATGGGTAAGTAGACGAAGTCCTATTGATCACAGAGAAGATAGCTGGCGATAGCGACGAGATCTGGTGGCCAGATTGGTAAAGAAATCCTTTAGTACATGGAAAAATTGAGGAACTTCAGAGATTCGCTGCTAGATGACGCTAGGTGGGTCATGGAAGATATATATCTAGAACCGACTCACAGGTAATATAAGCAAAGTACACCAACGAAGAGAAACCAGGAGATCACTGTTGGTGTTTGCGAAAAAAGGAAGTAATGAAATAAAGCAAAGAAGCAAAAGCTCACTCTGTCTTACCGTGTATTCCGAAGAATACATCAAGCAGGGAAGGTCAAACACGAACAGAGGACATGAAACAAGATATTGAGGATTTAAAGGTAACGGAGCAATTAAAGACAGTGGTCTTATAATATGCCCATAAGTGGCCAAGATCTTGGCTACCCTAACTCTCCCATCCCTTCCAGGGTAACACTCGGTCCCTCTACCAGAGATCCAGACCAAGGGAGGGGAAGCATCCCTAACCAGGACCAAGTCCCCCACTTTAATGTTGGGATTAGAAAGAAACCACTTCTGTCTCCATTGCAAGGAAATTAAGTATTCCAAATTCCACCTCATTTAGAATGAATTACGGATGGCTTCAAGTTTACGCCAAACAATATGTAAATTAGAATCTCTGTAAGAGTTAGGAAGGGGAGGAGGGACAGAAAGAGAAGTGCCTATAAGGAAGTGACCAGGTGTGAGTGGAAGCAGGCCATCAGGGTCATTGGAAAGCGGAGTTAAAGGGCGAGAATTAACAACACCTTCAGTCAGAATAGACAGCGAATTAAATTCTTCGTAAGTCAGAATGCGATTACCTAAAATCTTTCTTAGATGACGTTTAGTAAGCTTTACGCAGGATTCCCACCTACCACCGTGATGAGGGGCGTAGGGAGGTAAAAAACGCCATTTGAAACCCTTTGAGTAGGAAAAATTAGAAATCTGTTCCATGGCAGGAGAAGATGTAAGAGCTTTCTTCCACCAGGAAGCTGCGCCTTGAAAAGTAGAAGCGTTATCAGAGAACGTCTCAGAAGGAACACCACGCCTAGCAGCGAAGCGAGAGACGGCTGACAAAAAGTAATTAGTGGAGGCATTCGTTACTAGTTCCAAATGGATCGCGCTAGTAACCATGCAAACAAAGAGAGAAACATAGAGCTTACTAAACAATTTGCGTTTAGCTTCAGGGGAATTGCATTGATATAAGAACGGACCCATATAGTCCACACCAGTTAAAGAAATTAAAGAAAAAGGACGTATAGGCGAAGAGCGGAAAGAGGGAAGATAGCTCATTAATTGAGTATTGACTTTAGGTTTCGCTTTGAAGCAAGTAATGCATTTGTGAATTACAGAGGAAACTTCATGAATTCCATTTATGATCCAGTACTGTTCCCTTAAGAAGCAAAGCAGTGTGCGTGTACCAACATGAAGATTACGATAATGAAAGTCACGTATAATTAAAGAAGTTACGTGATGTTTAGAAGGAAAAATAACAGGATGCTTTTTGTCCTCAGAAAGCAAAGATTGCGAGAGCCTACCACCTACCCTGAGTAACCTATTGTCATCAAGGAACGGGGCTAAGGCACGAAGACGACTGGATTTCGGAAGATCCCTTTTAGCAGAAAGCAAAGACAATTCAGAAGAAAAGGTTTCTTGCTGTGTTAGTTGCAAAACTTTAATGGTAGCGAGATTCAACTCATGATTGGTAAGGTGTGGTTTAGGGAGAAGAGGTTGGTCAACCACAAGATATTTCCATCTGAGAAGATAGGCAAAAATTCGAATTAATTTGTGAAAGGAAGAATAGCGGGACAACAAGGGATGTGAAACGTTGGAAACAAGACACGAAGCAGTAGAATTAGATACTTTATCATCAGGCAAGTTGGAGTTTGTAACTGGAGGTTTAGAAGGCCAACAAGAAGAGTCTTCAATTAACCACGAGGGCCCTTGCCAGTATAACTGAGATGCTAGTAATTGAGAAGGTAAACATCCACGAGAAATGATGTCGGCGGGGTTGTCAGCGCTGTGCACTTGTTTCCATTGACATCCAGAAGAAAGGGTTTGAATTTTGGAAACCCTGTTTGCAACAAAAGTTTGCCAATGAACGGTGTTTTTGGCGATCCACGAAAGTGTGATCATGGAATCGCTCCACAGATAGGTTTGCGGAAATTCAACCTTTAAGACTTCCCGTAATTTCTTAACAAGTTCTTCGGCCATGAGTGCAGCACACAATTCAAGCCTAGGCAAAGTAATAGTTTTAAGAGGAGCAACCTTCGATTTGGCACAAACAAGGTTGGAAACTGAAGATCCATTTAACGAACCGCGATAAACCAAATATGCACAGCAACCGTAAGCTTTTTCGGAACTGTCGGCAAATACATGAAGGAAAAAAGATGTATTAGGATGAGCGTTAATTAAATTCCTAGGAATTTCAACAAGAGAAAGATCAAGCAAATTGCTGCGAAAAGAGAGCCATCTATTAAGAAAAGAAAGGGGAACAGTTTCGTCCCATTCACATTTGAGCGACCATAGCTCTTGCATGGAAAGCTTGGCTATAACAATAACCGGAGCGAGGAATTGAAGCGGATCAAAAATTTTTGCAATTTCAGAGAGAATTTGCCTTTTTGTGTTAGGGAGCTCTTCGGCAAGCGAAACTTTATAGATGAGAGTATCAGTGCTAGTGCACCAATGAACTCCAAGAGTTTTTATGGATTCGGAATTTCCACAAATTTCAACGGAGGAGGGGTCAACATCTTCAATAGGAAACTGGGCGAGAAATTTCGCTGAATTGGAATTCCATTTATGAAGAGGAAATCCTCCATTCTTTAGCAATGCCTGAAGTTCTAGTGACACGAAAGAAGCTTCCTCCAGAGTGGGGAAGGACTGAAGGTGATCGTCAACATAGAATGATGTAGTTAGTGCTTCGGAAGCTTTAGAATCAAATAAATGACCATCTTGAGAGGCTAACAATTGTAGGGATCGTATAGCAAGGAAAGCGGAAGGTTTTAAGCCAAAAGTGACCGTCTTTAAGCGAAATATCTTAATGGGCTTGCTGATTTCGTCGCGCCACAAGATTCTTTGGAGATTTTGCTGTTCAGGCTGAATTAAAACCTGACGGTACATCTATTTGATGTCGGCTATAACAGCTATGGGAAATAATCGAAAGTTTAAGTGTATAACAGATAAATCTGACTGAATAGCGGGTCCAGAGTAAAGAGTATCGTTAAAACTCTTGACATTGTCGTCAGGGGATGAACCATTGAAAACGACTCGGATTTTATCCTTTATAAGAGGGTTTTTCCACACGGGATGATGATTTAAGAAAACCGTTTCAATTGGGGGGAGCAATTGGTCATCAGATTTGTGACAACTTCCATATGATCTAAGCTTTCATACTCATCCATGAAATCTGTGTACTGTTGTTTAACAAGAGGTTCTTTCATGAATTTGTTCTCGATAGCAAAGAGAGCTTTTCGAGCTTTAGGTTGAGAATTAATAAGTTTGGGGGGATTGAGTAATCTTGGCATCTGAACAATGAACCGGCCTTCAGGAGAACGAGTGGTAGTGTTCAAGAAAAGTTGCTCACAGAATTCGTTTTCTGAAGAGGTTACGTTAGGAGAATCACCGCTTTCGAGCCACCAGAACTGTTCCAAATCAGTATTAGCAAAATAACATTGAGATACGGGTTGGGGAGAATAATGAGGAAGTTGACCACTAACGATCCATCCAAAATATGTGTCTCTGGCAACCACGTTTGAGGATAACTTACGAACCTGTCTACGAAGGCAATTCCAGAAAACATTGGCACTAAATAGTATGTCAATGGGGCCTTGTACATTGACCAGAGGATCGGCTAACCTTAAATGCGAGGGAATGCTTAAGCCTGAAATATCAACAGAGTGACTTGGAGTGTCTTCTCCTATGCTATTGAGAATGAGACAACTCAGTTTGAGAAAGTTATTTCTGTGACAAGTATCTCTTATGGTTAGCTTTGAAAACTGTACAGCTTGCGATTTTAAGCTATTAATGCCTGATACAATGATAGAAGTAGGACTTACAGGTAGGCCTAATTTTCCAATCAATGAATGGGACACAAAATAATGAGTTGCCGCTGAATCAAGAAGACCACCAGTACTGACCCAGTTGCCGATTCTGTCCTGGACTTCGACTTGAACAGTGTATAACAATACATGAGCTCTACCGCAAATACTTGGCGTTTTGAATGTAAGAAGACGCACTAGGATTGCTTGTATTATCACTTTTCTGAGAAGTAGATGCTGCTGATGACCTCAATTGATCATGACGATGCAGTAAAGTGTGGTGCGATTTTTCACAGTGGTAAGAAAGTCTTGAAGACTTACAATTAGAAGCAGAATGCTTGGGTGATATGCAGTTAAAGCAATGTTTATTCTGAGAAACTAACTTTCTTCTGTCATCGGATGACAGTTCTTTAAAAGCTTTACATAAGTATAGAGCGTGAGAATCTTTGCAAAGTATGCACTTTAATGATTCATATAAACTCATAAGAGGTTCGCTTTGGTCGTTTAAGGCGAGAAACTGGCAATACGACGTTCACTAGACCTAGTTGGGTAACCAGTGGCGTTTGACTTTAGTTTTGACAAGCTGGACCCGGGTTTTTGGGTACTAGACGCTACGTGTACGGTTTTAAATTTGAGGGACAGTAATTCAAGTTTAGAGCTAGGAGAAGAGGGTTCACTTTGATTAGCTAAGGCAGTTAAGAGTTGGCATCTAGCATTTATGAAAGTGACTAAATGCTCGTAAGAGTAATCGTCATCTTTGGAAAGTTCCATTTCCCAAGCTTTGAGGGTAGCAACATCGACTTTGGAAACCACTAAATGTATTAGGAAAGTGTCCCAGTGGTCAGTGGGTTGATCTAATTGGGACAAAGCTTTTACGTGAAGTTGTGTTGTATCAATGAGGGTACGCAGACTAGTGACGTCATTGTGCTGTGACGCGGGCAAATTGAATAGAGCCTTCATGTGGCGTTGAATACATAGCCGTAAATTACCGTATCTTTCCTTCAACAAGTTAAAGGTAATGGGGTAGTTTTCAGCACTTAATGGGAGTGCTTCAATTAACTGCAGTGCTTGACCTTGTAGAATAGATCGCAAATAATGAAACTTGTAAATGATTGGAATATCTTCATTTTCATGAACTAGAGAACAAAATAGTTCGTAAAAAGAATCCCAAGTAGATTCGTCTCCTGAGAAGTGGGGCATATTAATTTTGGGAAGAATTGGTTTTGGTTTATGAGCGCCTTCGCGAGTTGAGTTTTGTTGTTCATGAAGGGAGCCAAGAACGGAACCATCCCTTTTCTGCTCCTCCTCAAGTTAGCGAATTATTTTAAAGGCGGAAGCTATACCGTCGTAGTATGGATTTTCTACCTCTACTCGATCATCAGTTTGATTGAGCATGCAGGTTTCGATTTCGGTTTGAATAGAACAATAGTTTTCATAAGAACTTTCATAGTCCTTTACGCGATGTTTTAACAAATCTAATTGAGTTTCTGAGGGATCTAATTCCTTGATGTATTTTCGGAATCGGGTATGTTGCCCTTTATAAGAAGCTCGTTTGGAAGTAAGTTTTTCACCCTTGCCGTCCATATCTTTATCTGTGGAAGGCATGGTGAAATAGGTAAATTGAGGTATAACTTAAGCAACTGAGGAACATTGGAAAAGCTGTCAAACTGGCAGCAACAAACAAGTTGAACGGGAGAAATGCACCAAAGGAGACAGAAGCAACCCCTTTCCACCTCACCAGCTTTGCACTGCGAAGTTATAGCTGAAAAATTCAAAGTAAATATTAATGATTTGCAAAATATTGGCAAATGGACTTTCCCGGGTTTCTGGGACCAAATTTTGGGTAGGTTTTTGCTAGGAATTAACCTTACCCACAAGGGAAGATGAAAAGAGAAGTAAAGGGAAGTGGGTTTCGGACTGAGGAACAAGTGTGGATAATAGGAGGAATGTCCAACATCAAATACAAACAATTTTTAGAGAAGAGTGTCACCGCAAAGCCCGTGAAATCACTAAAGTGAGTGGGGACCTGAACACAGCTAACAGGAAACGCAGCTAGAGCTTGGGCTATTTGCGGGCGAGTGGAGTTGGTACCTTTCCTTCCAAGCCAAGATTCGGCTACTATGAGGAAGGGTGGTGGTCTGACAAAGAAAGAAATGATGAGTTTACTACGTATCTTTTCAAAGGAGTTTGTTTTAAACAAATATTTTGAAGAATACAAATAGTTTGAATTGGCCGTGATATTTTAATTCTTGAAATTGTAGAATTTCTAAAAAGCGACCAAATGTTTCCAAGAAGGGTAGGGATGAAGCAATTATACCCTTGTGAATAATTTTGGTAAGAGCACCAATAGTTGCATTTAGGAATGACTAAGCTTTTACCCAGCAAAGCGCCGACTAAAAGTTTAGACAATGAGAAAAACTTAAATTTGGAAAACCAACCATAAGTTGTAGAGAAAATCTCAACAAGCAGGAAGCTGGCAGAGCGAGCTATGCTTGCCTTACTAGCTAGTTAGAATTAGCTATCAAAGCTAAGAGAAGCTTTAATAAGTTTGTGACTAAGAGTTCTTGCTCAAATGCAACAAAAAGTGGAACCGTTATTAATTCGATTTGTGAGATTTTTAAATTCAAGCCCATAGGAAGAGTAGGGGAATACAGGATCATGCCTAATCGTTATAGAAAATGATAAAGCAAAAAATAAATTTGGATTTATTTAACAATGCATAAAATGTGATAAATTTGACTCACATATAATGTGATTTTTAAATCCATTGGGGTCGCAGAACTCCTAAACTCATTTAAAGCTTGCACTAGGCAATTGACAATTATTTTTGTTAGGAACCTTTTATAAGCACTAAAATCTTCATAAGATTTTGAAATGGTGCTATGATTAATAAATAGAAAATTTAAAGATAACGTAATTAATGTTAAATAATAAATCAAGTACATGGTGTGTACTTTAAGAATTCCTAGATGGCATCTTAAAAATATGAACAAATAACAACTTCGAAAGTAACAACAACAAACAAGTAGTTCCGTAAAGAACTATACAGCCTATTTTCATATATCCTGCTCATGTTAATTTCTTCTAACAACATACAAAATTTCAGTTTAATTTCTGTAACAGATTCGTAGATATTGAGAACCGTCTAAATATTTCAGATTGTCGCCAGGTTGGATTTTTATTTTTGTACTATTACATTAAGATTATTGTGTACGTGTGGTATTCAAACTTCAATCGCATGATTAGAACACAAGAAGTAAAAACGAGATTTTAAAATTACGCACTGCAGCCATCTTGTGATTATGCAAACAATTGAAATAAATTAGATGCCAGTGGATCAACATTTGTATAAGCATTTAACGTGCAACGTTTCACAGCAGTCGGATAGTTAATTCGCGAGAATCGTCCATTTAAATATTTATACTTCGCGTCGCCGCCATGTTGGATTTGTGCTCACCAGGTTAATGAAAGTCCTATAGGTGAACATATGTTCATAGTCTCTATGAACATTAAAAAAATCAGTTTGGTTGCTGTAAAAGATTCATAGATATTGTGAACCATCTAAATATTTCGGAAGCTCGCCATTTAGGATTGTTATATGTATAGGCCATAGAATTATGTACCATTCAAGGTCAATTATTGCCTAGGTTCATTATTCAAACTTTCACTTCGATCGCATGATTACGACACAAGAAATAAAAACTTAATTTAAAAATTTCGCACAGCCGCCATATTGAGGTTATGTAAACAATTGATTTAAATTAGATGGCAGTGCATTGCAATCTGCAAAATCATTTACTGTACCACATTTCACTGCGCTCAGAGAGTTAAATCACGAGAAAAGTCTATTAAAATATTTCAAATTCGCTTGGTCGCCATGTTCGATTTTTACTTTACAAGTTTATGAAGTATACATAGATAAACTTGTACCAGTACCCTTTATCACCGTACAAAATTGCAGGGTAATATCTGTAATAGTTTCGGAGATATAGAATGTCAGTGAAATATTTCGCACAGCCGCCATTTTGAGGTTATGTAAACAATTGAACTAAATTAGACTCCAGTGCATTACTATGTGTATAAACACTTGCTGTACCTAGTTTCATTACGTTTGGCTGGTTAAATCGTGAGAAAAGTCTATTTAAAAGTCTCAACTTCGCTTGGTCGCCATGTTCGTTTTCTACTTTACAAGTTTATGAAATATACATTGGTAAACTTGTATCAGTACCCTTTATCACCGTACTAAATTGCAGGGTGATATCTGTAATAGTTTCGGAGATATAGAATGTCAGTGAAATATTTCGCACAGCCGCCATTTTGAGGTTATGTAAACAATTGAACTAAATTAGACTCCAGTGCATTACAATGTGTATAAACATTTGCTGTACCATGTTTCATTACGTGTGGATAGTTAAATCGCGAGAAAAGTCTATTTAAAAGTCTCAACTTCGCTTGACCGCCATGTTGGTTTTGTAGTCACCAGGTTTTTGAAAGTCTCATAGGTGAACTTCTAGTAGTACCCTTTATCACTGTACACAATTTCAGGGCGATATCGGTAATAGTTTCGGAGATATTGAATGCTAGTGAAATATTTCGCACAGCCGCCATTTTGCATTGGTGAGACGTAACAAAATTTGAAGGGTACGGTCGAGGTCGCCGGGAATAGTGCTATGAACATACCGAGTTTCATTGAAATCGCTCCAGCCGTTTAGATTTTATTAGGGGGGGACACACACACGAATCACACACACACACACACACACACACACACGCACACACACACGGACAAAAGGTGATCTCATAAGCCTATTTTTTCAAAATTGAAAATAGGCTAAAAACAGGGAGAAATGAAATAGAAGTTTCTATAACTTCCTATATTTATTCAGAATTACTTTTATAGTTTATACAAATAGGGCAGGTCACTTATTGTGAAAACTGAAGAGAAAGGTTAAGAAGAAGTTGCTAGAACTTCTATATTTAAACAGGATCACGAGGAAAAAATGGGGCCAGTTACCCTTTCGCGAAACCTGGATTAAAGAGATTAATGAAAGGTTTAGTACTTAGACAATAACCAATTCTTGTGCTAGCAAGAAAATAAAATAGATCAATAAGCAGTTTTTAACTGCTGGTGTTTAAACAGAGTGAATAAATTGTAAATAGAGAAAATTTGCGAGGGTGCCTATGGTTTGGCGAGGCATCTTTGCAAAATACATAAATTTAAAGATTAACCTAATTTGTTAGTAATGAGTGGTTGAGGAAGAGGAAATAGGAACTTTGTGGAGAAAGTTCTTGGCCTATTTTATTTATTTCGGACGAGCGCGACGCGGATGAGAAGTCGAACGAGCACTGTTTCACTATAGTCTATTGACGTGATTGAAAAGTTCACTATTGTAGCACAGAAAGTTTATAGCAAAGAAAGTTATTGCAATGGTGAAAATTAACTAGTTGCATTTGATTTGTGAGAGTCTATTGCGTTGAAAAACTTGTAGATTATGGTTGAATGTAGCAGCCAAATTCCCACGAAGGAAGAAAAATTAGATGTGTCAGTGGAAAATACTAGAAGGTTTAACTTGTAGATGAATTGTTTGGCATGGAAAATTCCAAAACAATCATAACTGTTGAAATTGGCAGAAAAAGTCCAGCGGTGGAACGAGCTAAGTTTTCTACAGACAGTGGGTAATTTAGCGATGTCCCACGTTGTGAGAAATTATGACAGTTAATATGCATAAGAAATGCTGCTTCATGTTAAGAATAGCTTAGATAGACAAAGCCCAACATCGAAAATCCCGCGAAGATGGTTATTGCCCCACATTTAGCAATTTCACACTGTCTGTAAAATGATGGTTAAAAAGCATGTAGCTATTTAAAAGCAAGTAAAATGAGTTGAAGAACGTTGAAGTAGTACTTAGCTCATTTCTGATGAACGGCGATTCTCTAGTTGACCGTTAGTTATGATCTGGACATGGCGTCCAATTTAAAAGTTTGTTTCTCTAGGAGATGAGACGAGCTCTAGGTAAGCTCCGACTGGAAGTCTTGACGACTGTAGCACAAGTGAGGCCAGCTCAACGAAGCGCGGAGAGACCAGAGAAGGGAAAAAGTTGGGGGTAGGAGACAAAGGAACATACATATGAATAACCAACTTAACAAAAATAAGTATCTTGATTAAATGGTCTTCAAAGAGTTGATAGCAGGCGTCACTAGCGAAGCCTGGTGGATGGGTAAGTAGACGAAGTTCTCTTGATCACAGAGAAGATAGCTGGCGTTAGTGACGAGATCTGGTGGCCAGATTGGTAAGGAAATCCTCTTGTACATGGAAAATTTGAGGAACTTCAGAGATTCGCTGCTAGATGACGCTAGGTGGGTCATGGAAGATATATATCTAGAACCGACTCACAGGTAATATAAGCAAAGTACACCAACGAAGAGAAACCAGGAGATCACTGTTGGTGTTTGCGAAAAAAGGAAGTAATGAAATAAAGCAAAGAAGCAAAAGCTCACTCTGTCTTTACCGTGTATTCTAAAGAATACACCAGCGTTAACCGTGTTTTATAAGACATATTTAGGTTTTACTCGCTAACCGTTGGAGATATACGAAAAGTGATAAGGACCTTTCGGATAGAAAATTAAATTTTAAACCTCGTATGTGCCATCAGATGTTTGCTATTTCTTAACTTTCTCTTTTTATTTGAAATGGAAATATGAAAATAGTCGCCATTTTTAAATAGTGCAAAATATCGAAATCAAAAGCAACCTATATGTAAACCTGGTAGATCAGCTACATCCATGCAAAATTTGATTTAATTCGGACCAAAGGATCTTGCGTGTTTGAGTAACAGACAGGCAGACCAACACCATCTCATTTTTATATATTAGTATGATGATGATGATATACTGTCACATTGTGAAACAGGGTAAATATCCAAATACTCACATATAATAACCGGCACAAGGAGTATAAAATTACTCAAAATCACGTCTCGTTTCGGACCCCACAAACAACCTTTATAAATAAAACAGTTCATGTAGAGACTAACTGACTTACATCGCTCGGCCCCGACCGTGCTTTCTAAGACATATTTTGGTTTTACTCGCTAACCGTTGGAGATACACGAAAAGTGATAAGGACCTTTCAGATAGAAAATTAAATTTTAAAGCGCGTATGTACCATAAAACTTTGCAATTTCTTAGCGATCTCTTTTTATTTGAAATGGAATATGGAAATAGTCGCAATTTTTAAATATTGCAAAATATCGAAATCAAAAGTATCCTATATGTAAACCTGGTAAATCAGCTACTTCCATGCAAAATTAAATTTAAATCGGACCAGTGGTTCTTGCATGATTGAGTAACAGACAGACAGACAAACAGCACCTCCATTTTATATATTAGTATGAAATACTTTGGGATAAGGCATTCAGCCTTGTTATATGTAATGGAAACCTGTAAAATGCTGATGTAGGATAAACAGTGTGAAGATAGGTGCTACCTTACCGCATGTAAACTTTGGATTTGTACTTATAATTGAAAAACCTTTGGTGTGAGAATAATTTCTGTGTAAGCCTGTCTGTGTGTGTTAACTCTGCCTATAGGGTTATGCCCTAGTGCTAGTGTTAAACCTAGAAAAACAAAATAAAAATTAATACAGCTATTACTTTATAAAACTTAACTGACTTCTGTAATCCAAAGCTCGTTGTGTGTAGCGGTTAGGTTGCACAGTAGCCACAGTGCAGGTGTTATCTCTACCTCACTCTCTGTAAGACTAGCATAAAGATAGTTGCGTGTGCCCTTTGGGTGTGTGCATTAGCCTCTGGCTCAGATTAAGTTAGGTTAAGAGAAGTTAGGTTAAGTTAGGTTTGTTAAATTAGATTAGGTTTGGTTATGTGAGGACATGTTTGGTTAGGTTAACTGAGGTTAAGTTTGGTTAGGTTAGGTTAGGTGAGGTTAGCTTAGCATGCCATATGTGTAAGTGGTTTGTGCAGTGTCCATTTAGTGCACTAGCCCTGTGCTAAAAATAATAAATTAAATATTAAATAAATAAAAATTTGTAAGTAAAAAATACAAAATTTACAGATAAAATATTAGGTCAGTGACCTAGTAGTTTAAACTTTATGGTAAAATCTCGAATGTAAAATATAAAATGAAAATATCTCTAATGTAAAATGTAAAAACTAAAATCTATAATTTATGATCTAAAAATTTAAAATCTTAAAGAATGTAAAATTTTAAATTTTAAATCTAAAAATAAGAAATCTAAAAATTTAAAATTTAATATATAAAATGCAAACTGTAAAAATAAAAGTGTTTGCAAGCATTAATTCAAATCTTTAAATGTGGTTTATGGGAGTTAGAGAATTTTTCGGTGAATGACCTCGCAGTTAAGTGCTTTGGCACAATAAAATATAAAATATTAACTTAAATTTTAACAACGAAAGAAATTAAATAGATATATAGATAAAAATATTACATAAAATAAAAATATATAAAAAAAAGGAAAAGAAAATAAGAACTTAGGTCTTTGACGTTGTAGTTTGGTCTTTTTGACAAAATGTAAAATGAAATATATAGAATGTAGAATTTAAAACCTAAAATAAAACAAGAAGTTCCGTGACGAACTAGAGAGCCTACTTTTCTTAAAATTTAAGATTCATGCCAATGATTAATCTATATGGATCTATCTATAATTATGACGAAATTAAGTTGGCAATATCCAAATTTCTAATGAGTTCGAAATACTGTATACCTGGCATAATGTATCCTAATAGAGATCTCCAGTTGGCAGCCCTGGTGACTGAATATATTCTTAGTTCCAGGTACAGAATACAAAATTTGGTTCAAGTCCAATGGATAGCATGGACGTTACATGCAGTTAAACATTGATCTAACAGCGCGCGTAAAATCATGTTTGCAACAATGTCATGCATGTATTGGTCAGAATTAATCTGAAATAATATGATATCTTGTTGTGCCAATTTTGAATGAAATCCATTAGTTAGTATAGAAGTTCCATGCATTTTAAAATTGGACCTATCCGCAGGCTTGGAATCATTTTGACAGCACTGACGTAAATTAGTTACACCAAATTAATCTAGATTGCCAGGTATATACGTGTGCAAAGTTTAGAGCTATTGGCTTGCATACTTTCTGATATATTGATACTTGGGTAACAAATATAGAGACAGCATTTATTAACAGTTGGCAGCCCTGGTTGCCCTGAAGATTACGCATGGTCATATCTGTTGTGGTACACATAGCACATACGAAATTTGGTTGAATTCCAATTGATAGTGTAGAAGGTATATGCATTTAAAAATTGGACTTATCAGCAGGCATATAATCATATTAGCAACACTGCCATGTATGGCCTCCTGGAAATTAATCTGAAATATAATTATCTGTACGTGTGTCAATTTTGAAATAGCTCCCATTCATACCTTCCAAGATATCCAACATGGAGCTCAAATTTCAATTTCGATTTTTCTGCAGTTGGTAGCACTGATATAATTTTCAAATACGGCATTGAGATATTCAGGTATAGATCTTTACTTCTACCAAATTTTGTTTCGAATGCAGCAGCCGTTTAGGAGTTGATAGGGGGGGACACACACACAGCCAGGCAGACAGACAGACAGAGAGACAGACAGAAGGACAGACAGAAGGACGGACAGACAGACAGACAGACATTTGCCCAGATCGATCCCATTTAGTCTAATTTTTCCTAATTTTTGCAAAATGTGAAAAGTAGACTAAAAATGTAAAAACGAAAATGTAAAATGTAAAATCTGAAATATTAAAATTAAAAAATTTAAACTAAAAGGTAAAAATAAAATAATCACACATGCGTTAATTTAAATATTAAAATCAAGTTTCTGTAATTGTGGGTTAGGCAATTGTTGTTTTAATGACCTTGCAGTTTAGTGCTTTAACGAAAATAAAAGTAATAAATAAAAATAAAAATAAAAACAAGAAGTTCCGTGACGAACTAAAGAGCCTACTTTTCATGCCAATGATTATTCTACAGTATATGAACCTATACAGAATAATGACAAAATTAAGTTGGTAATATCAAAATGTCTAATTAGTTCGATATATTCCTGGTATAATGTAGCCTAATAGAGCACTATAGTTGGCAGCCCTGGTGACTGAATATATTCTTAGTTCCATCTCTTAAGGTACAGAATACAAAATTTGGTTGAAGTCCAATGGACGTTACATGCAGTTAGACATTGGATCTATCAGCACGCGTAAAAGCATGTTGGCAACAATGTCATGCGTGTGCTGATTATACATAATCGGATATATTATGATATCTTGTTGTGCCAATTTTGGATGAAATCCATTTGTTAGTATAAAAGTTACATGTATTTTAAAATTGGACCTATCAGCAAGCATAGAATCATGTTGGCAGCACTGACTTATATAATTACTCCAAATTAATCTAGAGTGCCGGGTACTATACGTGTGCAAAGTATATAGCTGTTGGCTTGCATACTTTCTGATGTATTGATATTAGGGTAAAAAATTATAGACAGCATTTATTAACAGTTGGCAGCCCTGAATGCTGTTAAGAATACTTATAGTCATATCTGTTATGTTACACATAGCACATACGAAATTTGGTTGAAATCCAACTGATAGTATAGAAGTTACATGTATTTAAAAATTGGTCCTATCAGCAGACTTAGAAGCATGTTGGTAGAACTAAAGTATATACGTTACTCGAAATTAATCTAAAATGCCAGGTACTATACGTGTGCATAGCTTAAAGCTGTCGGCTTGTATACTTTCATATATATTGGTATTTGGATGAAGAAAATAGAGAGAGCAATTATGAACAGTTGGCAGCCCTGGTGGCTCTTAAGAATACACTCAGTCATATCTGCTTATGTACACATATCACTACAAAATTTGGTTGAAATCCAATTAATAGTGTAGAAGTTATATGCATTTAAAAATTAGACCTATCGGAAGGCTTAAAATTATTTTAGCAACACTGTCATGTATGGCCTCCTGGAAATTAAACTGAAATAGTATTATCTACATGTGTGCCAATCTTGGAATAGCTCCCATGCATACCTTCCATGATATCCAACATGGAGCTCAAATTTCTATTGCGTTTTTTCGGCAGTTGGTAGCACTGAAATAATTTTCAAATATGGGCTTGAGATATTCCGGTATACATCTTAACTCATACTAAATTTGGTTTCGAGTTCTGCAGCCGTTTAGGAGTTGATAGGGGGGGGGGGGGAGACACACACACACAGCCAGAAGGACAGACAGACAGACACACATTTTCCCCGATCGATCTCATAAGTCTACTTTTCTCTCATTTTTGCAAAATGTGAAAAGTAGGCTAATTAAATATTAAAATAAGGTATAATTCAAAATAAAAATTAAAAATTAAAATAAAAAATAGAAAAAATGTCTAAAAATTATATACATAATACACTAAATAAAAAATAAATAATAAATAAACAATAAATAATGTTTAGTTAATAACACATAAATAATTATTTGAAAAGCCCGCCATTTAAGAGTGAGGTTGCGCGTGGCGGCCAACTTGCGCATTAGCCCCTGCGCCTGGACCGGCCTACATTACCTACTGGCGTAAGTAGAAGACCCACTTCTACTTAAGTCCACACCATGGCACTATTACAACGGAACTGTAATAGCTATTCTGGTCATCTCGCAGAGTTATGTCAATTAATATCTTCGATTTCGGCAACCATTGTCTGTCTTCAGGAATCAAGGTTTTGTCCTGGACATGAGACAACAATGCGTCACTTCAAACTCTTCTCTAAAGACCGAGTGGATGGAGCTGTGGCTGCCGGTGGCGTCTGCACTCTCGTCCACTCTAGCCTCTTTAGTGAAGAGGTACCTAGGGGTACTCAGCTAGAAGCAGTTGCAGTTCGTACTTCGTTACCAGTAATGGCAACAGAATGTAACGTGTACATCCCACCTGCTTTTAGAGTGGATTACAACCAGCTGGTGGATCTAGTCTCTCAGCTTCCCCCTCCTTTTCTCCTTCTAGGAGATTTTAATGCCTACAACACCATCTAGGGCTCCGCTACCACTAGCGGTATAGGGAGAGATTTTGCGAGACTGATCAGGCGGCTGGACCATTGTTTGTTGAACACAGGGGACGCTGCGCACTTCTCGACTGCAAATGGCTCTTGTTCAAGTGTCGACATCACCCGCAGTCGTGCACTGGTTCCCCTGCTACAGTGGGGTGTACACGACGATCCTTGTAATAGTGACTATTTCCAGATTATAGTTACTCTTCCGAACCAGAGAGCCATCGAGTTACAAAGTCGAAGGTTTCTCCGTTTGGCTGATTGGCCAACTTTCACAGCACGTGCGGTTTTTGCCGAAGATACCATTGAGAGTGTCAATGATCATACCATTCACATAACGAATGGTATTTTAGCTGCGGCATCGGCAGAGGAAACAATTCCTTCCTCATCCGGCAACTCCCGCCGGATGCTTGTCCCTTGGTGGACAGCCGAGATTGCAGCTGCCATTAAAGATTGTTGAAGTGCTTTCAAATGCTATCAGTAGGAAATAAAGAGCGGTTCTGGCGCAGGGGCTAATGCGCAAGATGGCGGCCGCACGCAACCGCCCTATGTTATTCTTATGGAGGAGTCAGTCAGAGCTGGCGCAGTGGCTAATGGGCAAGATGGCCGCCACGCCCAGAGACCGTGGATAACGTCACAGGGAGAGCTCAGCCGTGTAGTTGCTAAATGGAATATTTATTATTATTATTATTATTAGATAATTATTAATTGATCATGTGAAATCCAGACAAGCTTTATATTGTCAACCAATTGGTGTAGTGGCTAGCATTCTTGGCTGTTACTGCGAAGGCCCGGGTTTGATTCCTGGCTCTGCCAAGAAATGTAATTTCTGGTCTCACGAGTGGAACGGGGTACACTCAGTCTTGTAAGGCAAAGGTGAGAAAAGGCGGGTTTTAGTTCATACCTCTGCCATTCAGCCTAACCCAACTTCATTAAACTCACAAAACCTAACCTAACAAATATTATTTAACCTCACCTAACCTAACCTAACCTAACCTAAATTCACCTAACCTAACCTAACCTAACTTCAAAGTCAGAGCAAATATGAGAGCAAATGTGAGAGCACACATAATAAACTAAGTTATAACCTAACCTAACCTACAGGGGCAAATAACCTGGATGTTAGGCCCCTTAAAACAACAATTATCATCATCATCATAACCTAACCTAACTTAACCTAACCTTACCTAACCTAACCTAACCCACAGAAACCTCATTTAAAGATTTTAGATTTTACATTTTAACATTTTATATTTTTGATTTTTTCATTTTAATTTTTTTTAGATTTTACATTTTACATTTTTGATTTTTTTTGTATTTTAGATTTTAGTTTTTTTTAGATTTTACATTTTAAATTTAAGATTTCTTGATTTTAGATTTTACATTTTACATTTTCCGAAAAGAGTAACCAACAAGGCCACATCCCTAACCTCACCGAACCTAACTTTACCAAACCTAACTTAAGCTAGTCCAAAGGCTAATACACATACACAAAGTATATAAGGGCACATGCAACTATCCTTATGCTAGTCTTATAGGCTACTGTACAACATGATCACTACCCCAACCGGGTATTTTTTTTTCAATTTATAGTTTACACATTTGTCAATTTTTCAATTTCCTATTTTTTTGTTTTTTTTTATGTCAGTTTTAAGTTTTTCAATTTCATAATATGGAAACATGTATTTTGCATTTTGTTGTTTACACATTTGTCAATTTTCCAATTTCAAATTTTCAGTTTTTTTAAAATGTCAGTTTTATGTTTTTCAATTTCATAATATGGAAACATGGATTTTGCATTTTCTTGTTTACACATTTATCAATTTCACAATTTCCCATGTACAGTTTTTAAAATGTCAGTTTATAGTTTTTCAATTTCATGATATAGAAACATGGATTTTCCAATTTGTTGTTTACACATTTGTCAATTTACCAAATTCCTATTTACAGTTTTTAAAATTTCAGCTTAATGTTTTTTCTATTTTGTCAATATGGAAACATGGATTTTCCAATTAGTGTTTTACATGTTCATTTTGCATTAGGAGTGGAGAGAGGTGGGTAGTAATTAGAAATGTACAAGCAGTGTCTATACAATATTTTTTATTTTAAATACATGTACACTATTTACACATAATACATGTTTATATATATTCTTTTTTGTTATAAATTGTTCAGATGCTTTTATTTATTTTCTATTTTATTTATTTTTGATTATGAATACCATTTTTTTAAATTTGTTTATTTTTTATTTTTTGTAGAGCTATTGTTTTATTTCCTAAATTGTTTTGTTTTATGTATTTGCTAGTTGTAGGCAGAATATTTTGTTATTCATAACTTTACTCTTTAAGCATGGTTAATGATTGAGTAATGACCATAGGCATGTGTACCTATACCATTAGCATCAATCACACTTTTATCATCACCAGGACACAAAGCAATTTTGTTTAGTCTTTTAGATGATATGTCATGTTGTTTAGAAGCGATAATGTTCATTGGTATTCCTTTTACATTGTTTTTCATGACACAATCCTTATAATCTTGAAAGCTTATACAATTTTTGACAACACATCTGTTAATAATTTTAATCTTATCGATTTCTTTACCATTTATGTCTAAAGCGTACATTTTAGCTCAAAGTCCAACACATTCTTTTATAATTTGTCCACAAGCCTCGTCTTTAAATTTCCTCCAACGTTTTCATGTTTGATGTAGAGTAACATATGTAATTAGTGGGATAATCTGATGTGTCCAGTTGTTTTAGGAAATCCAACTTGACTTGATATACATCAGGGGTGTTAACCAAATAAATGAACGAGTCGGTATCCATATACATGAGTTTAAGATTGTTCATTCCATAATAGGATAGCAGGACATCATAGTGGTGGGAATACATTAAAGTTTTTGAAATATCCAGTATACACATTCCAATATATATAGGATTATTGAATACAATGCTACGTTTAGTCATGTGGAAAGCAGCTAGGTTAGGACCATAAATTGTTCTGTCAATAAATGTCGGCTTTGCTATTAGCTTTTCTGCCTTTTTACTGTCAGTCACAAGACGTATGTCTATTCTTTTACGGATATTTTCCAATTTGTTTCCAAAAATGGCATTGATGAATAATTTGTACATTTTTTTTTTCAAAGTCAGTTTTGGCTTGTTTTCGACGGTTGTGATTAAAATCAACGTATGCCTTTAGCCAAGGTCTTGGTTTAAACTTTAACACACGATGAATTTTTATCAATTTTATTCCATGATCTAAAGCCTGTTTTAATGCCATGTAGTGAACAACATATCGCCTTCGATTTCCAAGATGAGGAATTAGTTTTTTCAGAGACGAATCCTTAGGTTGTGTACACTCTGGTAGGAAAGGCAAATCGTTGTGTAGATCATGAAGGTCAGATGGCTAATCAACATCAACGTGTAGAATGTATCCCTCAGGATCGTCTTCCTTTAGTTTTTCTAGATCTACAGTATCTGGAGAAACCCACTGAAATCCACCATAAGGAAGGGAGTGGCACATAGCCCACCTGTATGGGTTGTTGGCATCATCATAGGTAATAAACTGCGAGGGTTTCCAAGAATCATAAGTTTCCATGTATGTATTGCTAGCTTCAGCATACCGATGAGACACCTGGCATATGCCTCCACGTATTCCAGACTCGATTAGAAGAATCTGATCGTAATCCTGTAGCAATTCCAGTTCAATTCCTGTGTAAAGGAGCATTGCCCCGAAACTTAAACCAGGCGAACTAAAAAAGTGTGGAGCATCCACTCGGTGTGTTTCTAGTGTTTTGTTTCTAAACGTTTCAAATCTGTCTGCAAGAAGGAGTACATCTGAAGTTAGGTAGAGGTCACTATATTCCCCGAGAGTTTTAATGTTGAACTGTTTCCAGACATTTTTGGCATATTCATAGTCTTCTTGACTAACATTTTCTTGACTTAATTTGTTAAAGAATGCCTCTTATGGAGGTAAACACATTTCACTTAACTTTTCCCATGAGTCTATGTAGTCATAACAAAATACCCCTTTACGAGTCATGAGCATTGCATTTTCTTTTCCAAAGTACTTGTATGTTTCAGGGTATGATGTTAAGTTCGAAACTAAGTTTTCCAAACTACTTGGCATTAACCGAAACGTGTCCACAAATCTAAGCTTAACTTTTCCTACATATTTGGTAAAGGAAATGTACTTTTCTTTGGAGTTAGCGATAACATCCACTCTCTCAGTAGTACATCCCAATTGCTTAACAATGAAATTTGCGTCGTAGCCACTCATATTATGTAGAAAAACAGGAATGGGGTTACGTATTTTACACCTCAAATTACAGTTATTGTGAGCACTTCCACGGTATGCCCCTGTAATATGGCAGTGGTATCGTACTTTCCAGTCCTGTTGGGTAAAGTGTTTTCGACACAAATAACAGGTTTCAGAACATTGGAACTCTGCTTCTTGATCCTCAGTTAAAGCCTTTGGAACATTTAAGCTGTAAAGGCGATCGATTTCATTAGCTATTGAGGTCAAACAGTCCATAAACTTTTCTGCAGCGTCAGGTCCACGATAAATAACAGGTTGGCTCGGAAGGTTTGTCTTTATGTGTTCCACAGCCGGCGAGGTTTTACAGTATATACCAAAGCTCATAGGAACATGACTCTGCTATGGCACTGTATAACTTGCCTCAGGATTAGGTAAACATGTTTGATAGGGTAACAGTATACTTCCAAAATCTGCATAGATAACGTAAGGTATTCTAAGCATTTTTTCCACATTTAAGACTTTGACAATGGGGTTTTTAATAGGCATTTCAACCCTAGCAATATCATGCTGGACGCACAAAGCTCTATGTTCTTTTAATTTTTCCATTCCTTGTTGACCATATCGATTATCAAAGTGAGTAACACACCGTTTACACGTATATATCTTATGTTCATAGCGAGTAATCTGATGTCTTACTAGTTTATCAAAATCTTTCATAAAGACGTAGTGGTTCTGTCCGGATGATGAACTTAGCAGAAGGAGGTCGCGATGGTCTTGCAGCTCTTGATCCACAACCTTTAGAGGGAACAGTTTATTGTCTTTTTCCAATCCAAATACATTAATGGTTATATCGTTGGCTTTTTCAAATTTGGGAATGTCAGCTAACGATGTAGGAAACGATATTACTGAAAAATCATACTTGTTGTCCAGGTCCTTGTATTTACTAATGCATTGAGCATCCCTTTTAACCAGTTTTGCTAAAACGGCATACATAAAACACTTTTCATCTTTCAAGTTTTCAGGATTAATGCAGGCTTTTCTTGCTTGTATAGCCGCTGGTAATGGAATATAAGTGCTTCCACGCAAGGGATTGTACTTATTTATTTTCAATTTAGACATAAATAGTAAAGAAATCAAAAAGATTAAAGGTATTAACAGAGGTGTTGTCAAAAATTGTATAATCCTTCAAGATTATAAGGATTGTGTCATGAAAAACAATGTAAAAAGAATACCAATGAACATTATCGCTTCTAAACAACATGACATATCATCTATAAGACTAAACAAAATTGCATTGTGTCCTAGTGCTGATAAAAGAGTGATTGGTGCTGATGGTATAGGTACACATGCGTATGGTCATTACTCAATCATTAACCATGCTTAAAGAGTTAAGTTATGAATATCAAAATCTTCTGCCTGCAACTAGCAAATACATAATACAAAACAATTTAGGAAATAAAACAATAGCACTCCAAAATAAAAAAAAATGGTATTCATAATCAAAAATAAATAAAATAGAAAAGAAAAGAAAAGCATCTGTACAATTTATAACAAAAAAGAATATATATAAAAATGTATTATGTGTAAATAGAGTACATGTATTTAAAATAAAAAATATTGTATGGACACTGCTTGAACATTTTTAATTACTACCCACCTCTCTCCACTCCTAATGCAAAATGAACATGTAAAACACAAATTGGAAAATCCATGTTTCCATATTGACAAAATAGAAAAAAACATTAAACTGAAATTTTAAGAACTGTAAATGGGAATTTGGTAAATTGACAAATGTGTAAACAACAAATTGGAAAATCCATGTTTCTATATCATAATATTGAAAAACTTCAAACTGATATTTTAAAAACTGTACATGGGAAATTGTGAAATAGATAAATGTGTAAACAAGAAAATGCAAAATCCATGTTTCCATATTATGAAATTGAAAAACTTCAAACTGACATTTAAAAAAAAATGAAAATGGGAAATTGGAAAATTGACAAATGTGTAAACAACAAAATGCAAAATACATGTTTCCATATTATGAAATTGAAAAACTTAAAACTGACATTAAAGAAACTGAAAATGGGAAATTGGAAAATTGACAAATGTGTAAACAACAAAATGAAAAAAATATACCCGGTTGGGGTAGTGATCATGTTGTACAGTAGCCTATAAGACTAGCATAAGGATAGTTGCGTGTGCCCTTATATACTTTGTCTATGTGTATTAGCCTTTGGATTAGCTTAAGTTAGGTTTGCTAAAGTTAGGTTTGGTGAGGTTAGGGATGTGACCTAGTGGTTTACTCTTTTCGGAAAATGTAAAATGTAAAATCTAAAATCAAGAAATCTTATATTTAAAATGAAAAATCTAAAAAAGAAACTAAAATCTAAAATACAAAAAATCAAAAATGTAAAATGTAAAATCTAAAAAAATTAAAAATGACAAAATTAAAAATCTAAAATGTTAAAATGTTAAAATGTAAAATCTAAAATCTTTAAGTGAGGTTTCTGTGGGTTAGGTTAGGTTAGGTAAGGTTAGGTTAAGTTAGGTTAGGTTAGGTTATAACTTAGTTTATTATGTGTGCTCTCACATTTGCTCTCATATTTGCTCTGACTTTGAAGTTAGGTTAGGTTAGGTTAGGTTAAGTGAAGTAAGGTTAGGTTTGGTTAGGTTAGGTTAGGTTAGGTGAAGTTAGGTTAGGTGAAGTTAGGTTAGGTTAGGTTATAACTTAGATTATTATGTGTGCTCTCACATTTGCTCTCATATTTGCTCTCACTTTGAAGTTAGGTTAGGTTAGGTTAGGTTAGGTTAGGTGAGGTTAGGTTAGGTGAAGTTAGGTTAGGTTAGGTTATGTGAGGTTAAATGAAGTTGGGTTAGGCTGAATGGCAGAGGTATGAATTAAAACCCGCCTTTTCTCACTTTTGCCTTACAAGACTGAGTGTACCCCGTTCCACTCGTGAGACCAGAAATTAAATTTTTTGGCAGAGCCAGGAATCGAACCCGGGCCTTCGCAGTAACAGCCAAGAATGCTAGCCACTACACCAAGTGGTTGACAATATAAAGCTGGTCTGGATTGCACATGATCAATTAATAATTATCTAATAATAATAATAATAATAATAATAATAATAATAATAATAATAATAATAATAATAATAATAATAAATATTCAAGTACCTTTGGGAGAAAAGGGCAACAACTAGCTGGATTCAAGAAGTAAAGAAAGATTTAGAAAGAAATAATATAAGTGAAGAAGAAACGGTGAGCAGAGAGATCTTTAGAAAAAGGGTATTAAGTACGAAAGGATTCCAAGGAAGATTGCCAAAGAAACCTGGTGTGAAGTGGTCCGAGGACAGAAAGAAGCAGCATAGTGAACGGATGAAGGAGTACTGGAGGGAACGGAAGAGAAAACAACAAAGTGTGAAGAATTGAAATTGGCACGTGTTCCCTAGCAGTCCTCATCGGAAAGAAGAAGAAGAATAATAAATATTCCATTTAGCAACTACACGGCCGACCTCTCCCTGTGACGTCATCCACGGTCTCAGGGCGTGGCGGCCATCTTGCCCATTAGCCACTGCGCCAGCTCTGACTGACCCCTTCCTAAGAATAACTTAGGGCTGGTTGCGCGCGGCCGCCATCTTGCGCATTAGCCCCTGCACCAGAACCGCTCTTTATTTCCTACTGCTATCGTAGGCAAAACACCATGGCCAACCTTAACACTGCCAAAAGGATGCGTGCTCTAGCCCGATATCTGATTCGAGAGAGTAAGAAAACGACGTGGGAAAAGTATGTGTCGTCTATGATGGCACATACTCCTTCATATGAAGTGTGGACTAAGCTTCGTCGGATCTCTGGACTCCCGACATCTTTGACCATACCCGGAGTTTTAGCAACGGACAAATCATCACGGACCATCTCGCAATTGCCAACAGTATTGGATCGCTCTTCAGTGATGTATTCTGCTCTGGGAGTTACGATTCTACATTTCTGACTCTGAAGCGGGAGGCAGAGGCTCACCCCTTTGCCACTGCTGCTTTGGAGTTCTACAATGTACCATTCTCTGGACCGGATAACGTCCATAATCAAATGCTGAAACATCTGTACTAATCCGGTTTAAAACAACTGTTGAAACTCTTCAATCGTATATGGTTTGAAGGGGAGTTTCCATCTCCATGGCGAGAAAAGATCGTGATACAGTTTCCCAAGGCTGGAAAGTATCCCAAGCTCTTCTGGGGCAATAGGCCCATTTGTCTGACAAATTGCCTGTGTAAGCTGCTAAGGAAAATGGTTAACAGTCGACTGCTGTGTTTCTTGGAGGAGAGAGGTCTCTTGTATGAGTACCAGTGTGGTTTCCGCTCTCATAGGTCCACCACCGACCTTCAGGTGTGACTTGAAAGCGCCAAACAGGAGGCATTTCTGCGGAAACAGCATCTAGTCACGGTTTTCTTTGACCCCGAGAAAGCCTACGACACCACATGGCGCTACGGGATCCTTTCCCCCCTTCACAAGTGGGGACACCGTGGTAATCTACCGACTTTCATTGCGAATTTTATGTCCATCCGACTCTTCCGTGTAAGACTCGGTAGGACATTATCGCAATATTACACTCAAGAAAATGGAGTTCCTCAGGGTTCTGTGCTGAGTGTCAACTTGTTAGCAGTTGCCATCAACGGCATTGTTGCCGCTGCCGGGCCGACGATAGTTCCATCGCTGTATGTAGACGATTTAGCTCTGCATTACAGCTCTGGAAGTATGGCAATCGTGGAAAGGCAATTGCAGCTAGCTATTAACCGGGTCGACAGGTGGGTTCACGACCGAGGTTTCCGTTTTTCAGCAGTGAAACCCTCAGTCTTCCATTTTTGTCGGCTCCAGAGGATACATTTACACCCTGAACTACAACTCATGGATGCTGCGTTGCTGTTGGATGACACTTATCGTTTCCTGGGGCTCCAGTTTGACAGCAAACTAACGTGGCAGCCCCATACACGGCAACTAAAAACGGCGTGTCTCAGAAAACTGAACACTGGCTTTACTAAACACTAATTTATTAAACCTAAATAAAACCCAGAATATAAAATACACTACAGTGCTAACTCCAGAAAGAATGTGACCGCGCGCGACGGCTCACATGACATCAGTTATTCCTCCCAATGTTATGCGATCCTTGGCCGCCAGGAGACGCACCCTTCACATTGAAGGGCCTTCCAGGTTCTGCCCCAGTGGCATTAGGGAGAACTGACCGGCACTGAAACGCACTCAACAAGCCGCCCACCTAATTTGGCACAAATTATATACAATAGAAGGCTGAAATACATATACAAACACATAAACACAAATATTCCCTGTTGAAGTTCGATGTCCACAGTGGGTAGCTCCAGAACCTAGATGTTAAATAATGTTATTCACTTGGGAAAGGGCATATCTTCGTCACTAGCCGCTCGTACGTTCCCTTAGCTGATCGCACAAATACAACTCGCACTTGGCCATCAGGTCCAGGATGCACCTCCTCGATGATGCCCGTCCGCCATGTAAACGGTGGAAGTTTGTCCTCCTTGATAATCACCAGTGTTCCAATCTCAATGTAGGGTTGGGCGATGTGCCACTTGGTTCTCTGCTGCAACTGGGAGAGGTAGTCGCACGACCACCGCTTCCAAATCTGCTGCCGACAGCGCTTAATCAGTTGCCATCTAGACAGGTGGGAAGATGAGCTAGCAAGACAGTCTGGTTCAGGGAACGAGCTACAGGGTTCTCCAATTAGAAAATATCCTGGAATCAGGAAAGATGAACTCATCAGGATAGTTAGGTAGGTGAGTCTGTAGCCGTGAATTTAAGCATGCCTCAATGAACTCTTGTATGGCAGAACGATAATGAGGTGATTTTGTTAGATGGAGCAGCTCCTTTAGTTTGTTCCTAGCTCCGACAAAGCAAGTCCCATTGTCACTATCGGCCGCGTCTTGCGATGAACCTCCGCAGGGCTGCAATGAACGCATCACTGGACAAATCACTGACTAGTTCGATGTGAACTGCCTTTGTCGCCATACACACGAACACTTGGTGCGCGTCCTACTTCTGGGGGCACCATACTTGATGTATAGGGGGCCTCCATAGTCAACTCCACAATTCGAAAATGGTTTGCTATGTGTAACTCGTGAAGCAGGCAACTGTCCCTTGAGTTGATTCGCTGTTGCTGTTTTCAGCTTGAAGCAGATGAGACGCTTGTGTATGGTTTGCCTCACTACAGATCTCCCATTGTTGAACCAGAACCTCTGACGTAGTGAGGCTAACACCTGCTGGCTTCCCGCATGCAAAAGTCTGTGGTGTTCATGCTTGATGAGGAGTTTGGTGACGTGACGTTTCGGGGGAATTATTAAAGAATGTTTCTGATCATAAGATGTAGAAGCATTTTCCAATCTACCGCCCACCCTAATCAACTTGTCTTGATCAAGGATTGGGCACAAATTTACAAGCTTACTCTCTGGAGAAATGGTTCTCTCCTTCTGGAGTTTCTGAATGTCTTGTGATTATGTAGAATGCTGGGCGATGCGAACAATGGTTTTCAAGAATTCGCGCAACTCGGCAGTCTTTAGTGGTCCATGCTGTCTCTCTTTCTTCTCACGTTGAATGTTGTGAATAAACCTGAGCATGTAGGCTGCCACTCGTTGGAGTCTTGACCATCTGGAGAATCGTAGAAAGTGTTCTTCTGCATCGGAGTTGATTGACATTGCCTTTCGCTGCTCAGTTGAGCTGCTGGCAGTTGCCTTCTTCTCTGACCAAGCAGAAGGGGACCCGACCACCATAGCCGCGTCAGTCCAAGATGCTGTGGTTCAAGTCCTCTTGAGAAGACTTCTGCTGGATTGTCTTGAGATGCAACATGCTTCCAGTCTTCCAATCTAGAGAGATCTTGTATCTCTGAAACTCTGTTGGCCACGTTCGTTTTCCTTGATGTGGGACATCCTGCTATCCATGCAAGTACACTATCGAGCCTGTCCAAAAATGACATTCCTGGATGTTCATATTAAGGTCAGTTGATCCCTTGTTCATCAGACGTGTAAGTAGCAGAGCTCCGCATAGTTCCAGACGAGGCAATGAGACTTGTTTGAGGTGGGCTACTCTGGACATGGAGCTTAAGAGCGAGACGGTGATGTTGCCATTGGTGTAGGTACAACGCAAGTATACACATGCACCGTAAGCTTTCTCCGATGCATCTGAGAAGCCGTGCAGCTGCACACTGACTATTTTGCCATCGCAGATCACTCTCCGTGGTATGTCAATTTTGTTCAGACACGAGAGATACTGGTGGGTCTGCACCTAGGATTTCACAAGTTCTGCAGGAAGTGGCTCATCCCAGTCAACTCGTAGTTGCCACAGCATCTGGATAAATAGCTTGCATCACACAATGACTGGACCTAGTAAGCGTAGCGGATCGAATATGGATGCAACCTTAGCCATGACAGTGTTTTGTCCATCCTTGAGAATTGTTTTTGATTGTAGTTTCGATCCTGAACATGTCGTCAACAGGGTGCCAGATTATGCCAAGTGTTTTGGCTACATCGTCTTCAAAATTCAATTTGCATGGGAGCTGATTCTCATGAAGGACCTCAGGAATAGATGTAAATATATCTGGATGATTGGCAAGCCACTTGCGAATGGGAAATCCTCCACTTCTCAGTAGGGTCGTTAGTTCTCTGTGCAGTTTAGTAGCATCTTGGATGCACTCTGTTCCGGTAAGTAGATAGAAATCATTTCGGACAATCTCCGAAGCCACCGGATATGTCCGCTGTTCTTCCTTTGCCAACCCTGTTAGGCATCTTGTGGCCAGGAATGGGGCTGCTGCTGTAACATATGTGACAGCCGAAATGCTTGCAAATGCTGGTCAGGTGGGCTTCGCCACTGAATCCTCTGCAAATCTCTGTCTTCAGGATGCACAAGAACCTGGCGGTACATCTTCTCAATATGCGCTGTGAACACATACTTGTGTTTGCGAAAACGTAAGACAATTGAAAATAAATCTTGCTGCACCGTAGGCCCAATCATCATCATATCATTGAGAGACTGACGATGTGGTTTTAGCAGGTGCATCGAAGACGACTCTTAGCTTGGTGGTTGTGCTGTCTTTCTTCACGACTCTATGATGGGGCAGGTAATATGAATGACGATTCTGATCGGATAGCTCAACGATGTTCATATGACCTAATTGAAGATAATCGTTCATAAACTTGACATAGTCTTTATTAGTGAAGGCTGTCTTTGAAGCTAACTCTCCATGTAGCCGAAACGCTTCTTAGCCTTATGCAGCGACTCTTCTAGTTCCATTTGTGGTGAACGAAGGGGCAATCTTACGACGAAGCGTCCTTTTTCGTCTCTGGTGGTGAATTTGGAAAATGATCTTCACATAGTTTCCCTTCCTTTAACTGGAGCTGTGTTCTTATCTCTTCCTGTTCCCAGAACTGCTCCACCTGAGAGTTTAATGGGTCAGTTCTGACAAACAACGTATTGTTCCTGCTACTTCACTGTTCTACTGAGTGGGTAGGAATGCAGCCCGTTAGAACCCATCCATCGCTGAGTTCTGAAGGATGGGATGGCCTTCCTGCGTCTGCGGACCGGGCCGTAAGAGGTCGAAGAAAACAGCTGCTCCTAGAAGAAGATCAACTTGACGAGGCTGGTTAAATCGGGGATTGGCCAACGTGTTGACCTTAGGTAACTGCCAATCATCACAGTTGATACGTGAGGTAGGAAGCTGACATGTGCTGTGATCTGAGGCAGCACGGAGCACACAATAGGCCTTCTGTAATCACTCACCCTGGAAGATATGTTTAATTGGCAGATGTGTGAGGACTCGACTGCCTTTGTGTTACTAATACCGCTCATGGGCATGGCGTAGCGACTAAATTTCATACCCAAACGATCAGCAAGTTCCCGAGTCATGAAATTCAGCTGAGAACCACTGTTCACTAGCTCTCTGCAATCGTGAATTCGACCTGAATTAAGTCTACTGAGGCCCCTGCATGAGCAATATTTGCAGAGAGCGGCGGGTAGACAGTTCAACCAGTCCCAGGTCCATTTTCTACTAGACTTCTTGCTAATAACAGAGATAGAGGTGCGACTATGCTGTAGATAAGACCCTTTTAATGGGCAGTATGACTGTTGTGAGGAATAGCCTAATGTGTTACTGTCCGGATGGTTATGCAGTAATGTGTGGTGTTTCTTGTTGCAAGTTCTACAGTAACCATCATTACAATTTGATACCATGTCTTCACGCCGCAAGCAATTGTAACACAGTTTGTGATCTTGAATTAACTTGATGCGATCATTCACTGCTATTTCCTTGAATTATTGACATCTTGAAAGGCGTGTTGTTCATTACATGATTCACATCCGGGATACGTTGATACGTATGAGCGACGCGGACTCTTTGAGGCTGCGCTGACTTAATTCGCATCATGTTTATCTGTTGGTGGCTTGTGTGAGGTAACAATCTCTAATATTCGACAATTGCTCTCCGAGAATGAAACAAGATCTTTCAAGCTGGGATATGTATCGCCTGACGTCTTGTTTTCCCATTGCATCCGCAAGCCTATCCCGATGCGCTCGAGAATCACGTGTGATAGGAGGACATCATGCAATGGGGTCTCAACATGCAGGGCTTCAATGGCATTCAGGTTGCTGCTCAACTGATTGATGAGTTGTCGCAAGTCTCTGGGTGATTCCGATTTGACATGGAGATCTAAAACGAGCCTAGGGTTGTGGTATCGGTTGCAAATTAAATTTCATGCCGCCTTGAAATTTTCCTGTGTGACTGGAAGGTTTTAAATGAGTTTGTGTGGCTCGTCTGATACACAAGATAATAAATAACAATAGCGTTGAATGTCGGTCAGAGACTCGTTGTGGATGATTAAGGATTGAAATGTGTCATGAAAATGCATACAGTCAATACCAGAGCCAGTGAATTTAGGAAGTACGATTGACGGTAATTTATGATTATGGCTGATGATAGACATGAACTGTTGATAGGGATTGATGATGGAGCTGCATTATCTGCCAGTAGTGTTTCAATTTTGGTGTGAATTTCTGAACTGTTTTTCTTCCCCCTGTAGTTTTCCCCCCTTTTTTTTCTTTCGGCGTGTCAATTATCAGAATTGTTCTCTTTCCTTCTTGATTATTACTGGCCAGAATAGCCGAGCAGATCAGTGGGCATTTCTATAATTGCTGATCAAGGTTCGTTATAGTGATTTCTTGCTATGCCCAATCGTGATTAGTGACACCTCTTACCTTTTTATCTTCTTTTTTCCGTCACCTGTGACAACCGTTTGTTACTCTCTGGGCAGTCTTCTGTTTTTTCTATCCTGGTAGGACCTTTTTGTTTGTGCGCTCGCTCTCGTTTTCGAGATGCCTTGCTTTTCTATCCGTTTTTATTCGTTCGTTTGTGTTTATCATAAAGGTGCGCGTTGAGGTGCGAATCTAGTTTATTTAATGTAATTCCGCGATGCCGGATTAAGCAGATCCATCAAGGTATGTTACGACTTACTATCCCTGTATGTGTGTGTGCGTATTTGGTTATCGTTTGGTTATCGTTTGGAATACTAGGGCGTATCGCCTATTCTAGTATGTCCATTGTGCGTCTGTATCGTTCCTGTTAACTTTGTCCCCCTTTCATCGTATCTTTTTGTGTAGGTATTTGGTTCGGTTTACTGAATGGTGCGTTCACCCAGTAAGACCTATGCCATACCTCTTATCTTGTGTTTGCCTCTTATCTGAGGATTGCGTTTTCATATGCAAGTCCATGAGTATGGCGTAATCCCTTTTCTAGCGTAACATATTTTGATGGATATCTTTTATTTAGTGTAACGTAACGTCTCTTGTGTTTATTTTATGTCGGTTTCTTGCCCCTCATTTTAATGGTTTATTTATCCACGTCATATCTACGCGCGCTTTTATTAAACTCCGTCCTGTCTCATATTCCCTCACCTACTCCATTTCTTCTGGACTATTAGAGTTACCGTTCACTCTTTGGCGGTAGACTCACTTTTCCTGACTCCCTTGTCTAGTCCTTTAATCTATCTTATTTCACAATGTAACTTTACTCTTTACGAGTATTCCTTCCCCATATATGTCCTTCTCTTTTGCCTTTACCTCCTACCTCCCATAACCTTAACGTCACGGTCCTTTGAATCGATAGTTTACCTCATGGCATATGTTTGGCAACGCCCATAACCTCACCTTAGCATGTAATGTTCCTCGTCTTTTCTTAGGCCTATTTCCTTTGGAGAATACATTACCGTTCCTTTATTTACGCGGCGTGCTTGTGTACCTTATTTCGTACGTTGTTTAGTTCTTCATACTTTAAGCAACTAGGCTAGGCTAGGCTAGGCCCATGGTTCTCAATGAATAGCGCATTCGAATAGAATTCGCATTCACATCGCAGTGAATGTACGTTCAATCCATCGCCTCTGATACCTTCATAACCTTAGTCCGGTTTAATGGGCCCAGCGCCAGGCTAATAGGTACACTTTTCCACTGCGACAACATCTGCGACTTAGATCAGACGGCACAAAATGGTAGCATCGCTGGTCGTTTCATTGGACGGTACATTTCCCAACACAGTTCCTCGAATGATTCCCTGTCTACGTCGTGTGCAACATCGTCATCATTAAATTCCAATTGATCTTAGACACCGTTGTATTCCCCAATGCTAGTTTCAAGAAGCTTTTGTCTTACCCTAATGTCATTAAGATGCCCTCTGTTATGGATATCCGTGATAAAATTGCCTACTCGGGCCACACGAGACTTGATGACGGCAGTTTCTTAACTAATGCGCCCTTTAGAATTTCATCTATGATGGCAAACACAGGACATGAATAATAAAGTGAACCAGACTGTACATACTACTCACGTGAATCCACCGACACTGCACTCTGGTGGCCAGGTCCTGAGTAGAGGTTATCCGCTTCAGTGTTATCCGAAGTTGGCTGCACTGTAACAGTTCCGTTGCAGCAGAAACACTGACACCCGGCAACACAGCAAACAACATGGTGATTCGTGCCAATCTCATATAAAAACGCCTGCACTAGGCCTACAAGGCATGCACTGTAAATTAATATAATCACGATATTTCGTGTCGTTGCAAATTATATCAATTATCGCGGTTATTTACAACTGTACGAGGAAAATTTCTCCAAGTGGAAGTAGACTGTTCACAAGTCGCGTACACACGCGTCGCTTTGGTTAGAAATCCGGCGTGGTGGACCAAAAAGGTCGTTGCCGGTATCACAACACCACTCTGGTAGCTCAAAACTATTTAAATTACACATGAAAACAACACTGGCTTTGTTGTTCTTGTTGTTTGAGTCTTCAGTTTTTTGACTAGTTTGATGCAGCGCTCCTTGCCTCCCTTTCCTGTGTTAATCGTTTCATCTCTATATAGCTACCACACACTACATCCGAGGCAATCCGTTTAACATAATCTAACCTTGGTCTACCCCTACAGTTCTTGTCCTCGACCCTTCCTTCCATAACTAAGCTTGCTATTCCTGGGTGCCTTAGTATGTGTCCTACCAACCTATCTCTTCTTTTCATTAGCAGTCGCCAGAAACACCTCTCCTCTCTCACTCGTCTTAATACCTCTTCGTTTGTAACCCTATCTACCCATCTGATCTTCATCATTCTCCTGTAACACCACATTTCAAACGCTTCAATTCTCCTCTTTTCTGCTGCACCAATAGTCCAGGTTTCACTTCCATATAGTGCCACGCTCCACACGAAGGTTTTCAAAAATGTCTTCCTAATACCTAAATCTATATTCGATGTCAACAGATTCCTTTTCTGTAGAAATGCTTTCCTTGCCTGAGCCAACCTACTGGCTTTACTAAACACTAATTTATTAAACCTCAATAACACACAGAATATTAAATACACTACATTGCTAACTCAAGAAACAATGTGACCTCGCGCGACGGCTCACATGACAACAGTTATTCCTCCCAAGGTTATGTGATCCATGGCCGCCAGGAGACGCACCCTTCACATTGAAGAGCCTCCCAAGTGCTGCCCCAGAGTCATTAGGGAGAACTGTTCAGCACTACAACGGCACTCAACAATATGCTTTTAGCATATGCTGCCAATGTGCGTCAAATGCCGCATCATCCGAGCTATCGAGCTCTCTTCAGTACCCAATACCACCAGAGGTCCGCCAACCAGCCTCGTGCCTCTCGGCCGGTTGGTATTAGGCTCGATAGCTCGTGTACTGAAATAGGAGTGGCTGTAGGTCCCTGTATGATCCGGACACCTAGCCAGGTGCCTCCGTGGCAAGTCCCGCGTCCGGAAATTCGGTTAGATCTACACCGAGGTCCTAAGGTGAATAAGGATGCCTCCGTTTATCGGAGGCAGTTCCACAGCATAGTTCACTAATTTCCGGAGTAGAACCTTTCACAGCATCCACAGGCACTGACTGTGCCCTGAATGTCATTACTAAGCACCACCCATACCTCAGTAGCTTCCATATAATCACAGCCATGAGTGAGACTGAGACATCGGTGAAAAGCCACATTTTACTCTAGCCTGTGCTAACAGACAAATGCGACTCAGTCTCACTCATGGCTGTGATTATATGGAAGCTACTGAGGTATGGGTGGTGCTTAGTAATGACATTCAGGGCACAGTCAGTGCCTGTGGATGCTGTGAAAGGTTCTACTCGTAGGGTTAGTACCGCTGTTCTGACTCAGTGAGGAAAGCAATGGCAAACTACCTCACTCCTCGCCTTGCCTAGTACGCCTCAATATAGCGCTGCCTGGGGTTTTTGTGGGTATCTACCCACATAACCTAATGGCGGTACTATTTGAGGATCCAACCAGCCTTCGGGCTGACTACCTAACAGACAGGTATTCTATACACGGACGGTTCGAAGGTGGACGAGAAAGAGGGTTGTGCTGACGTTCTTGATGGTGCAAATACCAAAATCTCTTTGCCTGAGGCCTGTAGTGTGTTTACTGCGGAGCTCGTTGCCATCTATGAAGCTCTGCAGTTTGCACTACAGGGTGCACGAATCCACTTTATTGTGTGTACCGACTCTTTGAGTTCGTTGCAGTCAATTGCTACATGTTTCTCGCAGCACCCCCTAGTTCAGCGAATCCACGACCTACTAGCCAGGTTGTGCCGCGCTGACACACAAATCACCTTTCTGTGTCTTCCAAGTCACATAGGAATTGCGGGAAATGAGTCAGCGGATCAAGCTGCAAAATAGGCGGTATCACTACCACCTCGACCAATGGAGGTACTCGCCAGAGATATTCGCTCTCAGTTACGCTGACAAGTACTGGCATTTTGGGAGAGTCAGTGGCTAGCTGACCCAATAACCAGTAAACTGTGAGCGATAAAGGGAACTACTCGCGTGTGGCGTAGCTCTTTCCGGACACGGAGGGAGTCCGTAATTTTGTGTAGGCTAAGGAGAAGACATACAAGGTCCACCCACTCGTACCTAATGAGATGAGAAGATCCCCTACTTTGTACGTGTGGAGCCGTTTTCACCGTGGCTCACATTTTAACCGAGTGTGTGGATCTTGCTGACTTACGAGGAAAAACCTTGGTTTGCAGATGACACTCAAACTTATATTAGCCGATGACGCGGTGGCTGCTGATCGCGTTATCCGCTTTATAAGTGAGAGTTGGAACAAAGGAGAAATTGGCTTACATAGGAACAACATGCCACGGATAAATCTAATAGGAAATATCTCAGCGCCACGCGAAATTGCAAAGACGAGAGCAGAAAATTTAACTTCGCCCTACGAAAAATCCAGGTTACAGCATATTGCATTATCTTGTCTTTTAAAATGCTAACATGTTGAAACAAGTAGTTCCGTGAAGAACTATACAGCCTATTTTCATATATCCCAATTGTGGTAGTTGCCTCTATCAACTTACAAAATTTCAGTTTGAACGCTGTAATAGATTCGTGGATATTGAGAACCGTCTAAATATTTAGGATGGTCGCCATGTTGGATTTTTATATATGTGTGCCATAGAGTTATGTACTATTAGATGACGATTTCTTACGTAGGTTCATTATTCAAACGTTCACTTTGATCGCATGATTAATACACAAGAAATAATCTTAATTTTAAAATCGCGCACAGTCGCCATCTTGAGATTATGTGAATAATTGAAGTAAATTAGATGCCAATGCATTACAATGTATATAAACATTTGCTGTACTAAGTTTCATTGCGTTTGGATGGTTAAATCGCGAGAAAAGTGTATTTAAATGTGTCACCTTCACTTGGCGGCTATGTTCGTTTTTTTATTATTCCACAAGTTTGTGTAAGTCACATAGCTGAACTTCTAGTAGAGCCCTTTAGCACCGTACAAAATTTCAGGTTGATATCAGTAATAGTTTCGGAGATATAGAATGCAGTTGAAATATTTCACACAGCCGCCATGTTGGATTGGTTAGATGTAATAAAGCTCGAGGGGCACGGTCGAGGTCGGCCAAAATAGTACTATGGCCTTACCGAGATTCATTGAAATCGCTCCAGCCGTTTTTAAGTTATTAGGGGGACACACACATACACACACACATACACACATACACACGGACAAAAGGTGATCTTATGAGTCTATTCTTTTTCATAAATGAGAATGGTCTATAAATATTGTATCTGGAAAAAGTAGCAAGCATAGTAAAGTGTTCAGTAGTTCCTCAATTATGTGGACTTGAGTTTCACGTCATCTTTATTGTTCTCTGTTAATTTAGATTTTCAGTGACAAAAAATAGTGGATAAAAGTAATTTTTTTTGTTTAAGTCGACAGAGATAGCGCATCCCCTGCCAAGATGACCGTAATGGGGTAGGTTAGTTAGTTAGTTCTTGTTGTTTTAAGGGGCGTAACTACGAGGTCATCTGCCCCTAATGGGGTAGGTTGTAAGGGAGACTTTTTCAGTAGTTTTGTTACATGTTTTCGCACTGAGACGTGGTTTTCATAACAGAAGGGAGTTGGTGAGTGCAAAGAGTTTACCTGTTCTTCGAACAGCTCACTGGTATTCGTTATGCACGTATATTCTCCCTTCACAAGCACAGTTTCCAATGCCGTTAGCTATATTCCGAGGGTCTAGGTAGGTGCGACATATCTTATTTGACGTGCGGTTAGCACGTCGGGTCCCCACGGCCATTTTTCATGATTTCAGAGTTCGGGGCGGTGTCTCACTGTCAGACAGCTACTCAATTGCCTTTACGAGGCTGAGGTGCACCCCGTACCGGCCCTCATTTCAGTTTGTAAGGCCCCGGACCTCTGGGGCGACAACCAAGAATGCTAGGACTACACCATGAGGTGGTCGAAATGTGTTAACCATGTAGGCGAATTCAGAGGAAAAAGGAAAAAAAACACGCTTTAATAAAGTGAGAACAGGGATGTACAAACATCTAGGGAGGAATGGTCTGAGAATTCCAATATTCAAGAAGGTTGATGTAACAATTATCGGGGAATCACATTTATTTCCCATGTTGCAAAGATCTTTGAGGCGATATTAGAGAAAAGAGTGAGAATGAAAGTTGACGCAGAAATGGGGGAAGAACAACATGGATTCCGAAGAGATAGATCAACCTTCGATCTAATCTTTGCTCTAAGAAACATGATGGAGAAAAGATGGGAGTTCAAAAAGGATTTGGTTATTACATTTCTAGATATTGAGAAGTCATACGACAGTGTCCCACGAAGATTGGTCTGGGACGCATTGATAAAAACCAGGGTAGGCAGAGCAGAAATACAAATGATCAAAGCCCTGTATGAACAGTGTATAAGTAGTGTGAAGACCAAGCTAGGACAAACAAACTGGTTCAGTGTCGAAACAGGACTTCGACAAGGAAGTGTGTTATCCCCTATACTGTTTATAACTGTCATGGATGAAATCCATAAGAGTGTGAAACGAAGAATGGGAAGGAAGGAGACTGAGGCCTTACTCCTTGCAGACGACATAGTAATATGGGAAGAAAATGAAATAGAAGTGCAAGAACAAGTCACTGTATGGAATCAAGGGATAGAGAAATATGGAATGAAAATAAGTGTGGAGAAGAGTAAGACTGTAGTGATGACAAGAAACAAGAGAGAAGGATGACAGAGTATTGAAGTCAATGGTAATCCATTGGAAATGGTAAAAAGCTTTAAATATTTGGGGAGCATACTCACAGAAGTTGGTACAATAAATGAAGAAATTCTAAAGAGAATCGAACAAGCTAATGGGTTTAACAGTGTGTGAGATATTTAGTATGGAACCAGGAACTCCCAGAGAAATGCAAGAAAGTTCTATTCTCAATGCATTACACACCAATTTTGACATATGCAGCAAGTACTTGGACCACAACAAAACGCGATGAAAGCTGAATCCAAGCAGCCGAGATGAAGTTCCTTAGAGGAATAATTGGGAAGACATGGAGGGATAAATTCAGAAATGTGGACATAAGGGAGAGAACTGGGTTCCCAAAACTGCAAGATGAGATGGAAACCAGTAAGCTGAAGTGGTACGGACATATGATGAGAATGGAAGAATATAGAGTGCCAAAAAGAATATATATGGAGAAAATGCCAGGAGGAAGACCACGAGGAAGGCCCTGAAAGAAGTGGATAGATACGGAGAAGGAAAGCATAGAGAAAAGAGGAGTAGAAGAAAACGAAGTATTGAAAGAAGGAAATGAATGGTGGAGGGATAGACAACTGTGGAGTTCCTTGATTCGCAACCCGACCCAGGAAACTGGAAACGGGAAATGAAGCAGAAGAAGAAGAGAAGAATAAAGTAATAATCATCTCTCCCTCACAATTGCGTCATCTAACCCGCCTCAGGGGAGAAATGAAGACAAAAACTATAATTCTTAAATCATTTGTATTTCTTAGATAAGGTGCACAACTGTATTCATCACAAAGTTTCCATGACTGTCATCTTATTTTTAAGGCGAGTTGTATTCTCCAAGAAAGTTTTTACAACAGTGCGCCGAAGTTACCCTAGATGTTTGTTCATCCCTGTCTGATCAACAATAGTCAGGCTTCTCACAACGAAGTGTGTAACAAGTGCTCATGTTGTCCAATAGGCCGGGCCACTATGAGCACTAAGTTTTATTTAGTTCAATTCAGTGGTCTAGTGATTGATGTTGTACACACACGGTAAAATAATTGTTTAATCAGTCCTACTCTCTGTTCACAATTCCCCGTAATTATAAATATACTTGCTCAGTGAACAAGAGAGTCGATATTCATCAATCTACAGTAAATTGTTCACTTTTTTTCAGATAGCGGTGCCGTTAGGCGGTCTTTTTTGGGAGTGTCAATATCCAGGAAAGATAAGCTCCTGTAGTGAGATGTTCAATCAAATCGTTACTGACTCTGGAGTGTGCTACACCTTCAACTCGTTGGCTCCAGGGGAACTGTTTGCCGATGATGTGTAAGTAGAGCAATTTGCAATACAGTAATTAATCATTGTATGTGCTTCGCCTGTGAGTAATCGATCTCACTATTTTACTTATTCAACATCCTCATCATCCATTTTCACCCCCTGGGACTTTCCTTTTAATTGTATTTACCAATGTTTCTTTTTTGGTCAATGTGTATAATTTAGTTGTAAATATTGTATTTTATATGTATAGATAAGTGCTCCTGATACGACAAATAAATAAATAAATAAATAAATATCCTGTAATTCGTGCCACAGAGGACTCCACTTCCACGACTTGTTTGGTAGCGTAATTGATCAGTTGAATCACGCCACCGAACAACGCTGTATAGCACATTGAGTTTATAGCCAAACAATGATGTATGAGGCACCCTCCGCGTGCTGACGTGGAAAACACGGCCAAAATACATTTTGAAGCACCTCGTTGCTAGGCTATAAGTTGGGCACCAGGCGGAAGGACGCTGTACCGCACAACAAGGTGAGCGCGGGAGATGTTATGTTGTGTCCTAGTAGTGAAAATCGATTGAACAGATCAAGAAAGCGTGAAGTAAACGTGCGCAAGTGGAAGGACATTAAACGCATGAAGTTGAGGGATTAGGAAAAGGCGTATATAAGTCAATGTGGGAAGAATACCCCTGCTAAACAGCCACCAAAGCAGGTAAGTGGAACAACGCTGTAAGAGCAGTCGCATATTAAGATATCAGACAGGTGTTACACAGGCATTGGAGTGGCATTATGGTTCGTTGTTCACCGATAGTTATGTTGAATTGTTTTAAAGTCGAAAGTGAATGTATATGCAATGAAAAATGTTCTTCTCTGTTCCTGTGCATTTTGATAAATGTCCCATACCGCGTGCTTCAATTGTGCATTAATCCATCAATGTTAGTGTTTTAATATATGTGCAGCTGTGCTCTGAGGAGAATAACCTTTTCAACCTACGAAATTCTAAATAATTTTATCAGGGACGTGTTCTTAGGGCTACCGGGCTTACCGGTGGTAGCCCAAGAAAATTACATTAAAAATAAGTAACACTTTATTACAGTTTCAACAAAGCATTCAAACAATCGTGACATTCAAGCACATCCTTCTTTATCGAAAGAAAAAATGATGGTTAGTGGGCAGTCAACGTGGCAACGCTGAAGAAACCGACCAAGAAAGCGGCAGCCTTACGCCGCTCTCCACGCCCACCCTTGTCCCGTGCAGGCACAGCGCTCATAGCGAGCCATTTCCAGCGTTTAAAGCAACAAATAGCCTGCAATAAATATACATTATCGCGCACATATGTAAATATGTTTTAGAAGTTCAAGTATTTTCGATGTGTGATTTATTTAAGTGTGTGTATGCTGAAGAATCATTATGTAGTGTTTTGTCTGGGCCTGTTGTTATTTTGTAAGAAGATTATGAAACAAACATCTGCGGGGGCTTTAAATGCCAATGAATGTATAATAGAAAGTTTGTTAAAAGTTTCTTTCAGCCGTCGTCCATACAGTGAGAAAGTTCATATTATGCATATGGCAAAGCCTACACCTGAACTGCAATTGTGTTTCAATGTATACACGTAATTTCATATCATCTATATATATGCCAGGTGGAATAGGTTATCTGGCAGTTCTAAACGGTCTTAATTGTATTGCTGGCCGTGTTTGTTATTTAGTCGGGAAGTTAATGTATGGTCAAAGGAAGGGTTTTCAAATCTGAACTCTTTTCGCTCGGCAGTTCAAAAGCATGTTTTGTGTAATATTAAGCTCAGTGGTAGCCGAGATCTTCAGACCAGTATACGCCACTGAATTACATGCTAATGAGCAGACTTTGAAACTTTGCACATTCAACATGGCGGAAGCCCTTAATATTTTATATCATTACGTTGAAAATCGAGAATCTTACGTCCATTAAATGTAGCGTCTTGAATGTCAATTTCTGTGACCTTTGACCAATTCAAAGGTATTATTGGTTTAAATACTTGAAAATCATGCATGGCGGGCATATTGAGATTAATTAGCTGACAATTTTCAAACTTTGGCGTCCAACGCCAGCTAGTAGCTGACTTAGACAATTAAAATTCGAGTACCGACCATTATAGTTTCGCTTAGATGGAGGCAATATGAAAATGCGGTTAAACAGCACGGGAAAGGGGCTACCGCTAGCATAGTAGGCTATTTGTTCACGACTTTAGGACTTGTAAAGAGAGGGTTTGGGGGGAAGGGGTGGGAGTAGGGGAGGACATTCATACACACAGAATGACTCTCGCAGGCCCACATACAAGCCTAAGGTTTATCATTTTAGTAAATGTAGACACAAATTGATGAATTAAACTCTAGGATTTGCGAAAGAACATGTAGAACACGGGTACGCCTGTAAGTAGAGACATTTAATACGTAGTAACTTAACTCTGACACCGAATTCTTGTTAATTACAAGATATCAAACTTATTACTAAATTATTAAATGATATAAAGAATAGAATGGGACATCGATGAAATGAATTACACATCATATTATTAATTGACCCTTGTTAATATCTCTACATATGTCAGGAAATCGCCTGTATGCTTAGGGCGATGAGGAAACTAAATGTACAACTGGAGACATTAGACAATGTGTTGTAACGGGCTTCATGTATTAGCTTGTGAAATGATGCACTTACTTTTAACCTTACTCTGAAAAGTAAATACATTATGTTGTTTGTTCTAAGGTTCCAGATGAGGTTGAAGGGCCCTACGAGATCAACTATGCACTGGGACACAGACAATGGATACAGCATGGAGAACCATTCAGACGATACATACCCTTTCCGTACCATGTCTTCAGGAGTTGCTGCTGGTCTTCAACTAGGAATTGTGGGGTATGACTCTAAGGCAGACAGAATATGCCGAAAACCTTACAGTGGATTCAAAGTAAGAATATACTAATTCTTCTTAATATATCTACCAAAGATCAATACTCTTTTGAGTTTTATGAAGAGTAAGTGTGATCAATCCCAAATCAAAATCCAGGTATCACCTGTATATGAAGTACTCAAAACAATTTATTGACTGCATAGAAGATAAAAAGGGACCAAGCAGTGAAACTTTGGGTACACTTTCTTTAATATATCTAGAAGCGGATCGGAACTTGGAGATATTCTCACTAGTCCTAAGGAATTTCATTAACTTGTCATCTATTATTCAAGTATTATTTTATTAGATTACATGCTACTCCCCTTCTACCGTAATCCTCCACCTTATCCAGTCTTTATGGTGTACTGTATCAAAAGCTTTTGTCATATCTACGAATATTGATGGGGGATAAACCCCACTGTTTGGCGACAAATGTAATGTTAAGTAAGAATTATTACACAGAATAAATCCGGAATGGGCACCCGTCTCCAGCTTTGAGCTTGCTATTCATTAGAATGAGAACGCTTAAGACCGCGTCGAGAGGTGTATAAGACATCTCTGATAGGATAGTATTATTTTATTGTAATTTAACATCAATAAAAGCATCATGATAGAATTAAATTATTAGCTGAGAATTAAAGCAAAGGTATTCCAACAAATGATGGTTCAAAAGAATAGTGAATGAATAAATTATGCAGGAGGCCGTGCAATTAATTTTCATGTGTCCATGTTTGGCATATTTGGAAAATCATAATAAATTATTCTGGGATTTAAAAAAAAAAATACGACATTGAATACCTCGCAGATAGGATAAGGATGATTATTTGGACTCTACACGACCGCAGATGTGAACCCAATTCCGGGAAGTGCATCCTACTAGACGCTACCACTTATTGAGAGGCTTTGGTCATAAGCTGAAGTGCTTTGATCCGTGAAAACATGTTTGTAAAATCAAGGTGAATTTTGAAGTTAGAGTGCGTATTCTACTATAAAAGAAGTGTCAGTAAACATACCACAGAGCGAGTGAAAATGTTATTTGTAAAATTCTGGTGAGGATTAGCATTTCTTGAACATCGAACCAGAGACCAAGTGCCAAATGCATGGTCGACTAAGAAATTGAATTTCGACGCATTCCAAACTGTAAAAACGAAACTTAATTGCGAACAAAGAGATATTTTATTTGGCATATTTAACTGATTCTTGGTGACTTTTAATGGTCGTGGAACCAATGACTTTGTCGTAGCATGTGCAATAAAACGAGTAAAAATTATTGGGTGTGTGCAACCACGGTGCGCGATGATATTTGAGGGAGACAACGTATTCTCGGACTGATTTGTTTAAACTGTCGTTCTTGCGAAATTTCAGCTTCGTGGGCTATATCTTTTAATTATGTATTTTGCGGAACGGAAAGTTCACAGGCGAAATGAAGAAAAGCAGAATTGCACTTCCAGGGGAACTCCAAACACAACCACTCTTTTCGGAAGTTTTAACTCAACACGACTCGACAGTGTGCTGCTGTCTGTATCTGGGGTAATATGTTCGCCCGCTAGCTAGGCTGTAACTGGCGTGATAGACTCGCCCCTAGCCAGCTCGTAAACTGTCGCCTCAGTATTTGAATGGAGCTTGTTGGAAGAAATGAAAATGTGAAAACACTTATAGTGGGCGATGTATTGAAGATAGAGATATGCTCTCCAGGACATTTTTGTATAACTTTTAATGCTGAACAATTCTTACACTCATGGTATATAGATAGTTTTAACGGTTTTCTCAGCGTAATCTTAAAATGCGCACGGACGCCGTGTTGTTTTTGACTTTTTCACTGAAAACATTACTGCTCGGCTTACATTGATCATAAATAAGTGATTTTCTACCGAAATCTTTCTCGAGATATCCTTTACAGAATGGTGAAACCGCATCAAAATCTATCCAGAGGTTCACCCGTGACATCTAAAATCGACAGTAGTGACACTCGAGCGAAGCAACAGAAGAGAGAGAGAGAGAGAGAGAGAGATCGTTGCAGCAAAGGAGATATAAAACGATATCATCACCTTTCACTGTAACACTTTTTCACGAACGTCACTTTATTCAAACAATTTATATGACGTTGTCACGGCAAAACTGTCTTATCGTAACGAAATATAAATCGACACAATGGATAAACTAATTACATGTCAAAAACTGTGACTTTTATGGAGAGATTACTTCAATATTTGAAGACTTTGGCTAATCCATGGTCGTCATAGCTTCAGTGAGAGCACGTTATACAAATAATGTTTAAAATCAGTGAAAGCGGAAGTGTATCGTCATTATTGCAAAGTCTCCGAAGTGTAGAATCAGTGAGCCAGTAAATAATAAATTCAGTGCTACAAATGATCGTCTTTAGGAATTCAACTATGAACTACACGACTGCTTTGAGTGAAGGAGAGATGGAGTAAACGACTCATTGTTTTGGGGTGCTGAGATTGAATGCTTATTATGAAGCCCAGGTAGTGACGTTGGTAAGCTCGATGTTGCTGAGCAGAGGCCTTAACAACCATGGAATTTGTGACAGGTATTTCCATACCAACTTCCTGCCTGTTAATTTCATTCCTAATCTTATGTTTCTTGGTCCTTTGGTACATCGTTCTGACGAATTTCATTTCTGTTGCCGGAATTTTGCTATTAGCCTTGTTGAGTAGGTTACATGTTTCAAGTCCATAGGTGAAAATTTGAATGAAGTAGGTGTGAAATATGCTTAATTTTGCTTTCTGGGGTATTTTGTCATTCCATAGTAGATTTATCACTTGACAATAAAAGAGAGAAGCTGTTTGGGGCCTGTTAAGCATCTCTTGATTTATAGTGTTGTCATTTGAGACAACTCTTCCAAGGTACTTAAAGTTAGAAACAAATTGCAGCTGAGTTCCCTCCAGACAGATGTTTGAACATGAGCCTTTCCTGTTGATAGTCATTTCAACTGTCTTTGTTTGACTGAACTTTAGTCCAAATTCTTTAATCTTGTCTTTCCAAAATGTTAGTTTCTCCTACACTTCTGTTTCTGTTTCTCCCCATATCAACACATCATCTCATTATAATGATTTTGACACATTGAATGATCCGATCCATGGTGACGATGAACAGGAGTGGTGACAAGGCACTTATGTTACGAGTGGCAATTTAAGACGACTGCGGCATTGAATGAAGGAGGCTTTGAGTGCGCTAGAGGGTGCGATCAGCTGGTCAGAACGTGTTAAAGCAGATGTGTTACGATCATAGGATAGCATTCACTCACGTTTAGGAATTACAGTACGATAATTATGGGGATGTTTGAGGAGATTTTAGCCCATGATTTCTCATAAATGAATACAGAATTCCCTTACCATTTTATTATATGATGACCACAGCGTATAATTTAGGGCCCTGGTATGATTGTGTTCATTGGGAGTATTTGTTATTGAAGGTAACAGTGGGAGGTCACCCTGTTTGGCATATGATGTTTTGTGAGCTACAGAGCCACATGTGATTTCGCTGGTAGAGCGACGTGTTAATTGAGGATATCGTTGTGTACTGTTTTGAAAGAAGGTGGCACTGATTGTTGAGTTAGGCCTACTAATTGATAGTAGATATTCTCCTACTTTTCTGAGATTGTGCTAAAATGGTCATTAGGTGAGGGATAGTAATGAAATTAAACCCAAATACAGTATAAAAATCATGAGATCGGATTTTTGACTGAAATTGAGCAATAATCCTGAAATTATATAAGTTGTTCAATGCTAAAAATCAATTACTTTAATATGACCGCTGCACTTTGAACTTGTTGCAACATAGACACATTTTTTAGGACAGAGTTTCCAATTTTTGAGACGAGTTGCATTGCTGTGTTTGGGTAGATTATAGGCTAGGGAATAACCCACCCACCAAGGGAAGATGATTAAGAGAAGGAAGTAGATTTGGGATTGGAAAAGAAAGATAGAAGAATAGGAGGAGAGTCCCACAAAATTAATAAGTTTAGTGTTAAACACACTTAAAGGTGGTTGCCACCGCAAATTTGTGCTCGGATACCTAAAGTGGGTACGAGCTTGGTCGAAGCTGACGGGAGCCGCAGCTAAGGCTTGGGCAGTTTGCCAGAGAGAGGCTTTAGTGTGTTTCCTTCCAAGCACGAATGAAAGTACTATAGGGAAGGGTGATGGTCTGGCCAGACAAATATTAAAAGCTTTATTGTATGTGAACGAGGGCATAAACCTAGGAAGAGCTAGGAAAGCCAGGATCCTGCCTAACTGTATTATCAGAGAAATGATGAATCCAAAAACAAGTATTTAATTTATTTAACAATGCAGGAAGTTTGAGGAAATTAACAATTATGCAATATAAGTTTAATAAACATAGTTCATTTGAACTTTTTAACAAATAGGGTCGCAGACCTCTTAACATCAAACAGTTGCTCCAGGCAATTGACAATTTTTAAGGTTTTTTAAACCATGTATAAAAATCTTGGTAAGATTTCATAAATAGGCAAAATGGAATAATTAAAGTTTTAACATTTACAGGAGTACAGGCAGTGTACTATACGAAACCTCCGATAGAACATTCTAACGAGAATAACAACTTCGAAGATAACAAACGGTAAAACATAAAGAACAAAAAGGAAGTTCCTACAACTTCTTATATTTAAACAGAATTACTTTGTGAGATTTATACAAAGAGAGCAGGTCACTTACTGTGAAACCTGGAGAAAGTGAAGAGGAAGTTTCTAGACTTCCTATGTTTAATTAGGAATCATGAGAAAAATGGGGCAGTTTCCATTTCGTGAAACCTGAACATGACTCGCTCAAGAGCTTAGAGAATTGTTTTCCCTGATTATGGGAAAGAAACAACGTGAATTTAAAACTTGTATCACACAAGCAATTATGCAGAATTTACTTAATGTTAAACTAGCAAAGTTGGAAGGGCACCTCGTGAGTGACACCTTATAGAGAAGTTTCAATTTTATAAATAATGGTTGTTAGTAGAAGGTTAAGGAAAGATCATTGGGATATAGGATCAATGTTCATGGCCGTATTTAATATAACCGGACGATCGCGACGCGGTAGAAACGTGGAGAAGGCACTGTTTATCACTGTAATCTATGAAGATGGATTCAAAGTTCACTATAGAAACACTAAAGTTCATGAAAAAGAAAGTTATTGCAATTATGGAAAGAACTGATTGCACTATATAGATGAGAGTCTATTTCTTGAAAAAGTTGTAATTTACAAATAAATGCGCCATAGAATTTTCCAGAGGTTCCAGCGGTGGAAGAAAGTTAGCTATTGCAAAAATTTATAAGGAAGATTCCTCATTTTAACTAGCATTTTCACAGTGCGTGAACAATACTTGACGAGAAGACTCGCAGATAGAGAACAAGGTCTAGAAGGTTCCAGAACGACCTTAGCAGAAAATGGGGTTGAGAAAATCCAACGGAGGAAATAGTTTTAAAATTATAGGCAGCGGGTATTAGATAATATCCCACGTAGCGAGAGGATTTCTCGTTTGAATCGCTTAAGAAAAGCTCTTTTATAGTAAGGTTGGCTTATACAAGTAAAAGCTCAACATGGCAAAACCCACGAAGAATGATTATTGCCCCAAGTAAATAATTTCACACTGCCTATAATTAAAAGCACTTGGAAGTTAAAACCATGAAGATGAGGTTAAAACTTGTTTAAAAATGGTACTTATCTCGATTTCATGTTGAAGTCGGAGTTCCTTATGAAGACTATCTAGCCAACATGGCGTGGAATAATGTGTGCCTCTTGGTTTGAGGAGGCAAGCTCGAGCGGAGCTTTGACTGAACGAGTCAACTGCAGACGGAGAAGTGAGAGCAGCTCAACGGAGCACGGAGAGACCAAGGAAGGGGAAAGAGTGGGGGTAGGAAACAAAAGGTATACATATCAGCATAACCAACTTAGCAAAAAATAATAATTTTCTTCTTGATGGATGGTCTTCTAAGAGTTGATAGATGATACTAGCGCAGCATGGTGAGTAAAGAAGTAGACGTAGTCCTCTTGCTCAAGGAGAAAATAGCTGACGATGGTAACGAGATCTGGTAGCCAAATGGATAAGTAAGTCCTCTTGCACGATGAGGAATTGAGTAGCTTCAGAGGTTTGCTACTAGATGACGCTAGGTGGATCACAGAAGTTATATATCTGAAACATACTCATGAAGACATAAGAGACATACCCAACAAGGAGAAAACAGATGATCACTGTTGGTGTTTGGCAAAGAGGAAGGAAGAAATGAACATGCAAAGAGCAATAGACATTATATCTCAGGTACCGTGTATTCAAAGAATACACCATACTGGGGGGACAGACACCAACAGCGAGCAAGAAAAACAAGTACAATAATGAACAATTGTCGAAAAGTAGTCTTGTGATCTGACCATTATTGATCAAGACTCTGAATGCCCTGACTCTCCTATCTCTTCCAGGGTAACACTCGGTCACTTTTCGAAAAGGACAGACTAGGGGGGGTGAAACATCCCTAACTAAGACCAAGTCTCCCACTTTAATGTCGGGACTGGAAAGAAACCACTTCTGCCTCCGTTGCAAGGAAGTTACATATTCCAAGTTCCATCTTTTCCAAAAAGAATTGCGGAGGGCTTCAAGTTTACACCAAACAATGGGTAAATCAAAATCCCTGAAAGAAATGGGAAGGGGAGGAGGGGCAGAGAGAGAAGGGCGTGTAAAGAAGCGACCAGGTGTAAGTGGAAGGAGGTTATCAGGGTCATTGGAAAGCGGAGTTAAAAGGTGAGAATTAACGACACTTTCAATCACGAAATAGCTGGAAGCTGAGGGAAATAAAGCACTAGTAAAGATTACGATACAATGCAAAAGGAGAATTAACAAGTCTAAACAAAGCGTATAGGAACAAGTACATCTATTCAGGACAAGAATATACCAAATAAACAAAGGAACTATGCGAGTAGAAAGCAAGAACGCCATAGGTAACAAACTAGTAGCCATAAACAATAACCTCAAGTCATAATGAGTATCAAAGGGGTTACTCAGAAAAATACTTAAGTCAGCGAAAAACGTGACAGGACAAGTATGAATACAAAAACACATCGAATGTGACGACGAGAAAAAACAAGTTTGTTCATCAATGAACATTAAGATCGCAAAATATGCAAGCAAATTGCAATACATACGCGCGTGAGAAATACGCAACGAAGTTTTGAAACAGGGATCAAAGCAGTTATGGAATACGAGCATGAGTAAGTGAGGGACGTAAACAAGTACGGCCTTGACACACATAGTACAACGAGATAAGACATATAAATAGCTGACAGAGTCCTTAAGCGGAACGAGTTTATTTTGGGAAGTAGGTAAACGGCTTCTGTACTTGTAGTAGCAACTCGTCAGACAATGCTTGGCAATCAGCCAAAGTTGAGATAAGAGAAACTTGTTTTGACCTTTGGCAATCATACAGGAAATAAACAACAACTTGGCGTTATTCAGGCTTGTAAACAAACAGGTTTGAAAAACAAGCAGTTCGGAGTACACACACACTAGCTGAATCAGCTGTAACTTAAAGCGGAACGAGTCACACGACATGCAGTCAATCGTAACTTGGACGTGAAAAGGCAATTTAAAGCTATATGAAATAAAGTAGAAAATCAATTTCGCATAATTGAGAGGATCACGAAATCGGACAATTTTCAACAAAAAGAAGCTTAATTCTTCCGAGCAAAGAAGACAAGCTGGGACATTGAGAAGAAGGTTATGCATAAGAATAGTTATTCTAGATGCTATAGAATTCAGAGTTTCAAGCGGTTTCAAAAGCGACTTCCAATTGTGAGGAAGGAGGGAGGAGCCGGCCGTGGCCATCCTTCTACATAAAGAAAGAAGTGAAACATAGCGTACAGCAAAGTGATGGTGACTGATAGCCATGGTTTTACACAAGGGGAAGATAGTTTTCGAGGAATAGTTTAAGCAATTAACTGCTATAAAAAATGACGTAAGAAGATAGACGAAATAACACAAAGCAAGGCGAACTTGAATGGCCATCTTGTGCGGGAAGAAAGAAAAACCATTTAAACAACTTACAGGGTTAGCGCAGTTGTTCACGATAAGACATCGTTTCGACAAGTGGTTTTCAAAAATATTGAGATTTGAAACATGAGCGTTCTCTTTTTCAGAAATGGGATTTATGTCAGCTGTAACGAAATGACATTGCGTTTTGGTTTGAACACTGGTATGTTTGATTTCACCAGTAATAACCCAACCAAAATCGGTGTCTCTAGCGACCACGGTTGAAGATAACTTGCGTGTTTGTTTGCGAATGCAATTCCAAAAAACATTGGCACTGAAAAGCACATCAATGGGACTTTGTGCATTAAACTGAGGATCGGCTAACCTTAAGTGCGAAGGAATCTTTAATCCGGAGGTATTGATAGAGTGACTTGGAGTGTCCTTGCCAATACTGGTAAGAATGAGATAGTTTAAATTAAGATTGGTGTTTCTTTGGCAAACATCTCTGATTTTCAATTTTGAAGACTGCAAAACTTGAGTTTTCAAATTGTCAATGCCGGTCACATTGATAGAAGTAGGCGATGACGAAAGACCTAGTTTTTTAATCAACGATTGCGAAACAAAGTTGTGCGTTGAAGCGGAATCGAGAAGACCGCGGGTTCGCAACCAATTTCCAAATTTATCTTGGATTTCAAATTGTACAGTAGTCAACAGGGTTTGCGCACTGTGAAAAGTGTCGGCGTTGGAAATGCAGGAAGAAGCATTAGTTTGTTCGGAGCGGCTCTGCAAGGAGCTTAAAGAGGCAGGTGCTGATGACCTCGATTTATCGTGAACGTGCAATAAAGAATGATGCGGTTTTTTACAATGAAAACAGAGATTTGATGACGTACAGTTCGAAGAAGAATGCTTAGGTGACAAGCAATTGAAACAATGTTTGCTGTTCAAGACAAGCTTCCTTCGATCTTCGACAGACAATTCTTTAAAGGATTTGCACAAATACAAGGTGTGAAGCTTTTTACAGAGCGTGCATTTTAACGATTTGTTAAGCGGCCTGATATCTTCTCTTGAATGATTGAAAGAAGAACGGGTTTGTTTATTTTCGACAAATGGGGGCTGATGTCCCTTTGAAGAAGCAAGTTTTTTTTTCAAAAATTTGACACTGAGGATTCGTTTCGACTTTTTCGCACTGAAATGCGAGTGCTGTAAGGAATTGACATCGACTGTTGAGAAACGAGATAAGGTGTTCGAACGAATGTTCCTTGTTGCAGGCGAGTTCGATCTCCCAGGCCTTCAGTGTCGAAAAATCGAATCTTGATGTAGCTAGGTGAATAAGTATGGTGTCCCATGTTTGGACAGGCTGTTTTAGCTGGTATAACGCTCTGACATTTAACTGCATAGAATCTAAGAGGTCTCTTAAAGAGGTGACGTCATTAGGTTTTACGGCAGGTAAGTTGAAGAGACAGCGGATGTGTCGAGCGACACTCAAACGTAAATTGCCATATCTCTCTTTAAGGAGATTAAAGGCGATGTGGTAGTTGTCTGCGCTTAAAGGCAGTGACTCCACCAAGGTCAAAGCCTCAGATTCCAAAGACGTACGGAGGAAATAAAATTTATGTATGTCTGGGATCTCGATATTTTCATGAATTAGGGAGCAGTAAAGTTCGTAAAAAGAATACCATTCACCTTCCTTGCCTGAGAAATGCGGTAGGCTTATCTTGGGAAGTAACGGTTTCGGTTTGTTCTCGTGAACTGAAGCGGGTGCTAACTGGGCCGGATTGATGACCTTAGTGTCCGGTTCTGAGATATTGCGGATCAGTTGGTGGGCCTTTGCAATTCCTTCAAAGTACAAGGGTTCAACCTCGTCCCGATCCGATTGCAGTTCTGGACAAGCGGATTCGATCTCGGTTTGAATTTGGTCATAATAATCATAAGACCGTTCGTACAACTTAAGACGATGTGTTAAGATATCTAAATCACACTCGGCGGGATCTAATTTGTTGATGAAATTTCGGAATCTAGTGAGTTGCCCTTTATAGGAAGAACGTCTGGCAATGAGAGTTTCATCTTTTTCAGTAGGAGCCATGATAAAAAGAATAAATTGAAATACAACTCACAAAACTGTAGAACCTTGAAGATGCTGTCAAACTGGCAGCAGCGAATGAGTAGAAAGAATGGGACACACCATAGGAGACAGGAGCGGCCTCTTTCCCGTTCACAGGCTTTGCATGACGTAGATATAGCTGAAAGATCCAAAGGAGATATTAAAAATTTACAAAGTATTGTCAAATGACACTTGACAAACAATAGAAATAAAAAATGGACTCTCCCGGGTTTCGGCACCAAATTTTGGGTAGATTATAGGCTAGGGAATAACCCACCCACCAAGGGAAGATGATTAAGAGAAGGAAGTAGATTTGGGATTGGAAAAGAAAGATAGAAGAATAGGAGGAGAGTCCCACAAAATTAATAAGTTTAGTGTTAAACACACTTAAAGGTGGTTGCCACCGCAAATTTGTGCTCGGATACCTAAAGTGGGTACGAGCTTGGTCGAAGCTGACGGGAGCCGCAGCTAAGGCTTGGGCAGTTTGCCAGAGAGAGGCTTTAGTGTGTTTCCTTCCAAGCACGAATGAAAGTACTATAGGGAAGGGTGATGGTCTGGCCAGACAAATATTAAAAGCTTTATTGTATGTGAACGAGGGCATAAACCTAGGAAGAGCTAGGAAAGCCAGGATCCTGCCTAACTGTATTATCAGAGAAATGATGAATCCAAAAACAAGTATTTAATTTATTTAACAATGCAGGAAGTTTGAGGAAATTAACAATTATGCAATATAAGTTTAATAAACATAGTTCATTTGAACTTTTTAACAAATAGGGTCGCAGACCTCTTAACATCAAACAGTTGCTCCAGGCAATTGACAATTTTTAAGGTTTTTTAAACCGTGTATAAAAATCTTGGTAAGATTTCATAAATAGGCAAAATGGAATAATTAAAGTTTTAACATTTACAGGAGTACAGGCAGTGTACTATACGAAACCTCCGAAAGAACATTCTAACGAGAATAACAACTTCGAAGATAACAAACGGTAAAACATAAAGAACAAAAAGGAAGTTCCTACAACTTCTTATATTTAAACAGAATTACTTTGTGAGATTTATACAAAGAGAGCAGGTCACTTACTGTGAAACCTGGAGAAAGTGAAGAGGAAGTTTCTAGACTTCCTATGTTTAATTAGGAATCATGAGAAAAATGGGGCAGTTTCCATTTCGTGAAACCTGAACATGACTCGCTCAAGAGCTTAGAGAATTGTTTTCCCTGATTATGGGAAAGGAACAACGTGAATTTAAAACTTGTATCACACAAGCAATTATGCAGAATTTACTTAATGTTAAACTAGCAAAGTTGGAAGGGCACCTCGTGAGTGACACCTTATAGAGAAGTTTCAATTTTATAAATAATGGTTGTTAGTAGAAGGTTAAGGAAAGATCATTGGGATATAGGATCAATGTTCATGGCCGTATTTAATATAACCGGACGATCGCGACGCGGTAGAAACGTGGAGAAGGCACTGTTTATCACTGTAATCTATGAAGATGGATTCAAAGTTCACTATAGAAACACTAAAGTTCATGAAAAAGAAAGTTATTGCAATTATGGAAAGAACTGATTGCACTATATAGATGAGAGTCTATTTCTTGAAAAAGTTGTAATTTACAAATAAATGCGCCATAGAATTTTCCAGAGGTTCCAGCGGTGGAAGAAAGTTAGCTATTGCAAAAATTTATAAGGAAGATTCCTCATTTTAACTAGCATTTTCACAGTGCGTGAACAATACTTGACGACAAGACTCGCAGATAGAGAACAAGGTCTAGAAGGTTCCAGAACGACCTTAGCAGAAAATGGGGTTGAGAAAATCCAACGGAGGAAATAGTTTTAAAATTATAGGCAGCGGGTATTAGATAATATCCCACGTAGCGAGAGGATTTCTCGTTTGAATCGCTTAAGAAAAGCTCTTTTATAGTAAGGTTGGCTTATACAAGTAAAAGCTCAACATGGCAAAACCCACGAAGAATGATTATTGCCCCAAGTAAATAATTTCACACTGCCTATAATTAAAAGCACTTGGAAGTTAAAACCATGAAGATGAGGTTAAAACTTTTTTTAAAAATGGTACTTATCTCGATTTCATGTTGAAGTCGGAGTTCCTTATGAAGACTATCTAGCCAACATGGCGTGGAATAATGTGTGCCTCTTGGTTTGAGGAGGCAAGCTCGAGCGGAGCTTTGACTGAACGAGTCAACTGCAGACGGAGAAGTGAGAGCAGCTCAACGGAGCACGGAGAGACCAAGGAAGGGGAAAGAGTGGGGGTAGGAAACAAAAGGTATGCATATCAGCATAACCAACTTAGCAAAAAATAATAATTTTCTTCTTGATGGATGGTCTTCTAAGAGTTGATAGATGATACTAGCGCAGCATGGTGAGTAAAGAAGTAGACGTAGTCCTCTTGCTCAAGGAGAAAATAGCTGACGATGGTAACGAGATCTGGTAGCCAAATGGATAAGTAAGTCCTCTTGCACGATGAGGAATTGAGTAGCTTCAGAGGTTTGCTACTAGATGACGCTAGGTGGATCACAGAAGTTATATATCTGAAACATACTCATGAAGACATAAGAGACATACCCAACAAGGAGAAAACAGATGATCACTGTTGGTGTTTGGCAAAGAGGAAGGAAGAAATGAACATGCAAAGAGCAATAGACATTATATCTCAGGTACCGTGTATTCAAAGAATACACCAGTGTTAACGTGATGACACAGGCAAGGGCAATAATGCGACATGAGACGTCATCGACAAAATTTTCCCCTCTCAGATGACAATTAGGCACAAACAGTGTATAATTTGTGTACGCAGGAGCACAAATTGCGTGAAATTAGGAGGATAATTAATTTATTGTAATCTTTGTGTGTACTAGTTAGTTGTTTATTTTGTTAGAACTCAGTTGTGCTTAGCTTTACTTTTTCATTTTCGTAGACGCTTATCGTCTACATTATTTAACGTCAGATACGGATAGCTAGAGTATTAACGTAAAATTGAATGTTGGAAGTACTGTGCCCACGTTATATCTTGGCCGGTGAGCCACGTCATAACTTCCAGGAAAGGTATACCGACTGTACTAGCCTCACCAAAGACATTTCTCAAATTGGCACACAAACAATAGTGTGGCAAGCACTAATGAGTGTGCCGAGTGCATTATGCTAAGTTGGCCGTCGGAACTCCCGAGCCCCACACTGTGAGGTAATGTATTATGAATAGGAGTAGAGGGGATGAAGGCATGAATTCTCAGAAATGCAACTGTCCTCACCGGCAGAGGTATGATGCGAATACTGTAACACCTTCGTAACTTACATATTTTTATTGGTGCCTTTAAATATAAATGATATTTTTCTTGATTGTCGACGTTTAAATTTTATTGCTTTGATATAGATTCAGGGTGTGACTATTATTATTCTTCACTGATTATGTTACTGCTTAGGGACTTAATTACGTGTCACATTCTTAGCTTGCTTGCTGTTGATCATTTTGTGAATAGGACTTCAAGAGGGAACAGTTTGAATTACGTTTAGGGATCTTTCTTAAATTATATCAGCGGTTAGCCGAATTCTACCCTCTACGAATTAGGCTAGGGATTTGTGATTTTAAATAAATTTTAGTGAAATTGTACATAAGCCTGATTTGCTGTTTTGGGGGTGTGTTCCTTCAGCTGATTTCATAAACAACTAGTTGAAACCCGTCACAACATGACGGACAATGGAACAAATATTTACTGAAGAAGCTTCTTATATAAGTTACATTCTTTGTACGATTAGTTTTTAGCACTATTGCAACTTAAAGGGCGTCAAAAGATAGCACTCTCAACAATGCAACATAATGCTGGTCATGACTGAAAACGTGATGAGGTAAATAGCCCAATACGCTCCCGAGTTTCCCTTGAATAGGAATAGGAATAGGAAATTATTACCTATTAAAAGAAAATGTACTGTACCTGCAAGTGTTTTATCGGAAGGTGTTAAATCAAGTCGTAGGATTTGAGCTCTCTGCCTAATATTACTGCACCTATTATATCCGAATCCAAGCAATTTCTTACATATTTCTTACAATTAATATGTTTCCATATAGGAGTCCTTTAGAAACGTTCAGATTTCTAAGGAGCATAACTATGGCTCAAACGTTCGGAATATGTGGAGGCGAATCCCTTAATTTCAAGGAATTGAAGAATTCTATAGTATCTAATCTGTTAACGCTGATGTATGTGTTTGAACTACTGTATATAAGTTCAATGACTTTTAAATTAATATCATTACATTGTTGCAGCTTGGCAAATATTTTATATTCCACAGCAGATCAATTTTTCCATCACAACAGTAAAGGCCATAGTAACCACGCGTAGATTTTACGCAAGAGAAATACAATGTACAACAATGTTTACATTTGAATGTCAAAGACCTTACACTGTACTGCATAATATCTGGAATTGTTTCTGAAATGGCCTATTTATACTGGATATTAATTGTGGCTTCGTATTATTCAATAACACTATAGTGGCCTGCAATAACGGAGCAGCTAAATATTAAATGCCAAATAATACTTCCATTGCCGAAATCAACTGCGTAGTTAGACTCAGTACTCTAAACAAAAAATCATTAAACAATTGTCTTATACAATGAAGTACAACATGACCGTCCAGAGAGTTTCATACTCAAGTTGGTTGGTGAGGAGAATATTGCATATTATTTGTAATTTTGCACAACTTGTGCGCAATAAAACGTTATTATTATAACTCTATTCCAGTATACATATTGTGGACTGATCGCTTAAAATAAATTCCTTATAATTGTTCCTGCCAGCGAATTTTTTTGCAATAGCTTGAAAACGCAACTCAGAATGACGTTCTTCATTTTGATATAAACAGTACAAAACTGCTCTAAATAAGCAATTTCCATCACCTGTTATAGGTTATGGCAGTACATTTTGCAGGGGAACATAGAATCACTTCGCCAACTACTGGAATGAGCATAGACCTATACTCAATACTCACTTTGGCAGTCACCCTAATGGAGGCAGTTTTAGAATTCTATGTCCCGTTCATGTCAAAAATCGTATTAACACATGGAAGCCCACCCATTCTTGGCTATTGCCCCGGAGACGCGGGTTACATTTCCTGCTCTGCCAAGAAATTTAATTCTGGTCTGAGGGCAAAATTGGGTCACATTCAGTCTCTTGAGATATAACTAAGAAGAGGATGGTTTGATTCCCACCTCGACAATTTTGGATGTGGTTTTCCGTGGTTTCCCACTTCCACTCAAGGCAAATACCGGGATGGTTCCCAACTTAAGGCCTCGGCCGTCTCCTTGCCATTCCCCACCTTAATTACGAATACACACATTAATGTAGCCATCACAATAACACAGGTTATCAGAGAATATTTTACACATACACACCAAAGTACACGTGGCTGAATGACCACGATGCCGGAGCCCTTCAAACGAATTATGTTTGCCAAGTGCCTCTCATGGGGAAAGCAATTGTGGACACGCGCGAGTGCCTGGAAAACTACTTTTTTCTTTAATAATTTAGGAGTATATCGACGATGCATTATTATAACTTTTAGTCTAGGACGCTACGAGCTTGACCACCGAAGCATTGGGAAGAAATTGAAATATTAAGGTACATAAACAACATAGCCCACACATTCAATTGTCAGTTTTTTTTTGTCGTGTGGCCCCCTCAGAGGCCGAGTGCGGGTCTTTCTATTCGACGACCGTGGGCGACCTGCGCGTCGGGATGAGAGATGGAATGGAGGAAGATGAATGAGACAGTGCAAGGATGTGGAAGGAAGCAGCCGTGGCCTGGTAGAATGTACCGTCCCAGCATTTGCCTGGTGATGAAAATGGGAAACCACGGAAAACCATTTCAAGGACTGCCGACGGTGGGGCTCGAACCCACGCGTTTACCGAGTCAGCAGAGAGCTTGGTCCCATGACCTAACGCTGTGCTTTAGCCAGCTGAGTCACTCCTGACTGTACAATTGTCAGTTAATGTTCTTCAACATTTCCCTTCTTTTATAACTCTCGGGAACCCTTGTTGATGAGGATTTCAGATTCAAGGTCGCTTTACATACTACGACCTGCTGGAAGAGGGTTCTTGCAGAAAGAACGTTGAAAAGAAGGGAAATCTGGGAACAGTTCCACTCGACCGAGGCTATGATCAACAGAGCATGGATGGAACCGAACTAGGACTTGCGGCACTTTGTGACCAGTTTGGCTGTGCACGGCTTCCACCATAGAATGTGCAAGACAAAGACATTCCATGATCCGGACCCGACCTGTGTCTGTGAGCAGTGTGACGGAATCTGTGAACGTCATCACGTTCTTCATTGTAAGAATAGAGGGAAGACCATCATAGATTACTGCATTGGCTGAAGTGCATCTTACCTTGCATATTATTTGTAATTTTGCACAACTTGTGCGCAATAAAACGTTATTATTATAACTCTATTCCAGTATACATATTGTGGAAACATCATAGAAAATATTCCCCTCGTTTATAATTCTCATAAATAACTATCACGTGAAAACGCTCCATGTCTTGTGTTTTAAAAATATCCATGCAATGATGCTGCCATCTGTTGTCAGTTACGGGAGCTATACGGGCGACAACAGTTAGCTCTTTTGATCACATGCTGTAATGTGCCCGTTTAGACCGGAGTCCGCACGACCACATATGCATTTTACCAATAATCAGTCAGCACGAGAGTCAAAATATCCCGGAGCGCCAGATGGGTTAAAGCAAATCGCAAAAACGACATCAAATTTAAAAAATGCTTTGCTGATTTTTGGCTCAATGCAACAATAAGGATAGAAGGAGATTTAATTGGGAGAAACACATCTGGTAAAATTATCTCAGTTTATTTAAAGTTAAAATCTGACTGCAAGAATGCTCAAAGCAGCATCATCCACGTGTGGCGATCCACACTCTTATTTACACACAATATACAGAAATCTTCCAAACACATTTGACAATCTTTTTGGAAACACAAGTCCGATTAATAGTCCTGTGGACTGTGTTCCAAAATTATTAACATTTAATTCCAGTTCAAAATCAATTGTCTATACTGGAAATAACGTAGATCACTGTTTGACTATTTACATGATATTAACACTCGTAGAATAAATGTTTATAGAATTCTTAAACTTTCACTTGTTTTTCCAGTTTCAAAAATATATCGTCGAAAATATTATTATCATCGTAGCAACACAAATTATTAACACATATTAATAACATCTGAAAAGTATTTGACCTTGAGCATAGCATCGAAGAACTGTGCGAAGCACAACAACAATTAATTGTTCTTCTGACATTAAACATTCGAGAAGTGACTCGATTATGAACTTCAAGTTCCAAACAAAATATATGATTTCTGAATCATCAACTTGATCAAAAATGGTTGAACCATTCAACTATTCAATTTTCCACTTGGAATCATTATGAAAAAAATATTTATATTTATGGCCATTTCTAGTAACTTTCACAACTTGCAATTCTTCGACAGAATGCGGAAATTAGAATTGTAGTTTTATAATGAATTCATTTAGTTCATGGCACTAGGATTGAAAATATCCTTCAAATTATTTGTGGTTAAAGAATTATTTTTAATTGGCAGTGGACCATTCTATTATCTGTGTAAGAACACAATATTACAACAACAACAGCAAAGGTCTTCCTCTGAAGAAGAATAAAACTACTATCATGACAAATCCGGGTTCTAGCAAAATCAAAGTCTAAATGGAATTCGTAAACAAGGTTGAAATAAGAACTGACGGTTTCAAAGAAATAACCTTCGGGTTATTCATACGACGAAATGTGTGGCTCCAATACTCCTACTATAAACCTGAGCCATCGAACCTGCTATTTGATTGATGCTCGAAAAAACCTTCATTCCTGCGACTTAACATGCGCACCTGGGAATGGCATTTCAACTACTCCACACACATAATTTATCTTCCCAAAATTTATACAATAAATCAAGCCTCTGCTTGTTATCAACACTGGAAGATTAATAAACTTACAAGTTTATTTTATTTTACCATTCAGTTCAACCCGTGAATTTACCATACTTACGAAAATCTTCATTTCACTTTCGAAGTGTATTTACGTCATGATTTTATATAAATAAAAAAATATCCTATTTGATTCAAATATCAATTGCTTCCCGTTTCATGCCTCTCCGTGTTATCTGAAAAATATACTTTGCTCAATGCAAATATCAACTGTTCAACCAGAACTGACATGTTGGTTGAATGCGGGCTTGCGCTAACCACTCTCCTTCGGAAAATCTCCTGTTCCAGACTAGAAATGATTAAACTACTTCATAGGCTCTCTCTCAATACATATGATTATTATAAAATATAATATCCAAGAATTATTTAGAAAAATTATGAAAATTATTATTATTATTATTAGTGGATTATTATTATTATTATTATTTATATCATTTTAAATGTGTTTAATTATCATCTCATTATGTGAGAATCCACATGTTCGAACCTTCGAATATGGAAAAAATATCCATTCCTCAACAAAAATAAATTTAACTTTTACAGTTACATCGGGGGTTTTCCGTGGTTTCCTTAAAATATGAAAAATTCAAATAAATGCTCGAAATGCTCGGTCATCGATCCTAAACTGTTCTGAGTGCTGAAAATGCTCAGAATAACTAACAAGTCTTGCGTAAATCATTGCAAGATTTAAATACGACGAAAAAAATGTGTTGGTCATCTGCAGAAAAAATAGTTTGTTCCAATTAGCTAGGCATAAAATAATTCAAATGTGGCTTACATTTCTTGATGGTCTTGAAGCGTAGTAAACCTGGTCTGTACCAGATTTATCCATAGACATGCCCTATCGGACAAGCACGTATAATTCTATGTCCCGTTCATGTCAAAAATCGTATTAACACATGGAAGCCCACCCATTCTTGGCTATTGCCCCGGCCGCCATTGTAGACCCACAAATCGTCTAGTCAGACATAGTGGTAGTATCTTTCGACGTTTGAATAAACTGTGGTTCCATTTTAATATGAGCTTCTATCAAAGCCATAACAGTTTGTTGAAATAGGGTCAGATCTAAGTGATCTCTTCTTAGATATGTCAGTTGTAACATAACTCACTGTAATCTCATCAGTACAAGAAAAACATTGACAGTCTAAGCAATTAACGGCTGTTCTGAAGATCGTTCCCTGGGCATGGTTTGTATATCACCATCTGCCATGCGCTAGACAACCTGCAGTTTCCCTTGCGTAGACTAATGAACGCCACCGTTATAGACTAGTCTTCAGTGTACTGACAGATCGAAGTGGTTAACTAGTTACAAAAATGAAAACTGACTTGAAATGGATTTAAACATCCAAGTATTAAGTTACTACTGGACTGTGACAAAATACTATTTTCTAGACAAAGTCTAGCATATGTCCTTTTAGAAATATAAATATTTCCACCAATGTCTGTAGAAAAACAATCACCTCAGTGATTCTCCTCACCAGAAACTTACTAAGTTTCAACTCGAAGCGCAGCACTTCTCGTGACTATCACGATTTGAAAAGAACTTCTGCGTAGATGCGGCAACCATGTGCCTTGGCTCAGCGTAGACGCAACTTGCTTGCCAAGTGCTTGTGTTAGAATGAGCTAACCATGCCTGCTCCAGCTGGCTTTTATTCAAAACGGTCAGGGTCACGCGTCATCGCCTGATATCTAGAAATCCTCATATCTCTTGAATCCCTGGTCCGATTTACTTGATACTAATTGCGTTCTATTTCATTTGGCCGTGCCAGTAATCGGATCCCAGTCTCAAGTCTCTACTCCATAGTTAACTATTTAATCAATAAATAGCCTCCACCTCTGCTATTACTCGCTACGTCACTTGACATCCAACTATCGGTAATTTTCTTCTAAATGCTTCTCGAAGCAATGTAGCGCGATATTCAAATATCTGAACTTTCAAAAGCGGCTACAGCCTTTCCCTTGATATCTAGGTGTCTGAAACTTGGAATACCCATTCCTAGAGTTGGGCACAGTAATGCAATGGTAAAACGGAAATAAAACGTATCGAGAGGGAATGTACAAATATGTATCTTTAACTGACATAAAACGTTACTACAACTCCTTGATAAAACAATATTTCAGTGGTAAAAAAAAAACTGGCGAGAGGTGGGACCGAACCTTTGCTCCTTGGGTCCACAGTCAGTCACCTTAAGCAAATAGCTATTCGCGCACTCTCGATCAACAGCAGACGCAACCATTCACTATCTTCAAAATCCGCTGTCTGGAGAAAATAATCCATTTCATTAGCAACAACAAAACAATGATAGATAGACAGATAGATAGTTTTATTAATTCCATTTAATCAAATACATGTATATAATACATTTTTATATAGGACACGTCAGAATTTACATCTATACAATAAAAGTACTAACAGGTATATACAGTAATACTTATATTATAACTATTTATAACTTATTATCATAACAGATCTTAAGAGATGCAATCTTATTGGGCAACTATTTACACCTTATTCTATTATCATAATATGAAAACTTAATTCTATAAATACAACAACTTACAGTTAGGTATTACAATTAAAATAGAAAAAGTAGGGGAGTAGTGAGAGTTCTAACGCACTCGGGAACCCTCCTTGCCCCACTACTAAGCCTCAGCCATGTAATATTTGCGAAAGCTCGTGAACCCAAGGTCGGATGTTGACAAATGAGGTGTCGTTGGACTCGAACTGACGTCCTCTTTCCTATGGACCACTCGTTATATCTTTGAAAAAATGTTAGAAAATTTTTGTTTTTGAAAGTACAGTAGGTGATAGTTTGAAACCCAAACATGATAGAATGTTGTGCCATAGCTTAAACGAACGGTCTCTATGTCCTTTATTTTTTATAATAAAATAAATTTCAAGTCTCTAGGACTAATACTGTGCAGTAGTGTGAATTGGAGATTTCTACTCCCCCCCCCCCTACTTTCATATAAACGTTGGGCGATATCTCCCGAACGCGTGGTGGGATTTTAACGAACGAGGTATTGTTGGCGTTGGGATGACGTTCTCTTGGCTAAGCATGTGTGTTGGTATAAAAAAAATGAAAATTGTTGTTTTTGGATTGGTGCTATTTTGGAAACGGTGAATTTTGGGAAAAAGTTTGTTTGACGTTAATAAAATGTGGGTATGCCCTCTAGGAGGACAGCAAGTTTGAAGGGTGTAGGAGGGAAAACAAAATGATAGCCAATTTCTCGCGAACATTGGTGATCATTGGCGAACGGATGGTCGGATTTTAACAAATGAGGTGTCGTTGGACTCGAGCTGACGTCCTCTTTCCTATAGACGTTATTTTCTTAAATTGTTTTTGAAAAATTTTGTTTTTGAAAGTAGGCGATAGTTTGAAAACCAAACATGACAGAATGTTGTGCCATAGTTCAAACCAATGGTCTCTATGACCTTTATTTTTCTATAATAAAACTTTTTATAGTTTCAGATTTTTTGAAACCCCTTAAATTTTGAATTTTTACTATATTGGAAACTAACACGTTGACAAAAATTTGGTTTGACATAAATGAAAGATCCCTATCCCCTCTACCAAGAAAATAAATGCCAAGTTTCTAGGACAAAAAAACTATGTTTTTTTTTATAAAAGCGTGTTTGTATACAGAGAGCCAGTAGCGCTTGACGTATGTTACAACGAGGCTATGACTGAGCTTGGTGAATACAGGAAATGGCTATTTTGGCGGGGGCGATGCATGGCAAAACGAGCGATTGCTTTTCGATATTTTTTCGTATGACGAATGAATGAATGCGAATATTTTGAAATGTGACAAGCATGCTAAGATTTTTTACCCCTGAAGGGGATCATTAACGTTTTAGTTAACGGTGATGAGCGAGATTGCTCTCTGACACAACAGACGGTTGTAGGATGTGACCAAGTGATTCTTAGACGTAGGCGATCTCGGTGACCGTGCCCGGAAGAAATGAATAGCTATTTTGGTAGGATGGCGGGGGCAGCTTATGACAGTTGGTTTTGTGACATTTCCTATGACGGATAGAGGCGAATATTTGAAAATGTGGTAAGTGTGCTAGGATTTATTTTACCCCTGAAGGGGATTTTTAACTTGCTAGTAAACGGTGATAAGCGAGACTGCTGTCTGGCACAGTAAATGGTTTTAGAATATGGAAACCTACAACATTTGCTCGACCAAGTCATGTGCATGTACGCAAAGAGCCAAAACGGTAAGGTCATTGGCCGGAAATGTTATAAACTAAATATTGAACTGGGTAAAGTCATGTGTTTTAGGATGAAAATATGTGGTTAACATGATCATGTATTGAGGATGGCCGCTTGCTAGTAATTATTATTACAGTAAAATGTTTAATAATAATAATAATAATAATAATAAGACACACACATGTTTTGAATGCTAACACGCACACAGTCCAGCTCACTGGTGACTGAATATTGTACCTATCCTGAGGACTCGTGAGAGCTGTTGCTGGTGCTGACGAGGCAGGAATGTCAAAGTCAGCAGGAAGTGTGATATCAGCTTACTTGCCTCGTGGTGGCTAGCAGGAGTGCTGTTTAAGCAGAGACCGCTATTTTGGTTCTGAGACAGTAGGACTACCGATGTATAAGAGATAGCCATTTTGGTTCCTTATTAAAAACATGAAACTAGTATAAGGTACACGAATCTAATTCAGATTGAGGAATGTGAAGAGGCAAGGGAACACGTGCGAGAGAGAGTCAGAGAACCATTCAAGGTCAAAACGCTGAGAAAATACAACTTTTTCTGTTGCTAGGCTAACTGATAACGATTGCGTTAGTCATGCACTTGCCATTTTAGCACACGGACGTATACAGTAGAGCTGTGGAAGAAAAATCCTTTTATTTTTTGGTAAGTACCTATGAATGATTATTTTAATAATGTCATGCTAATGAACCTTAAATTTGTAGTTATTGATTAGGTAATTATTGATTTTTAATTTATTTGTTTGCAGATAACTGGTATACCTTACATGTCTGAGATACAAAAAAAAAACAGTTTACTTTTGAGCCCACTAGAAGGAAACAGCAACAAGCCACTGCAAGTGAAGGTGGGATTATTTTTTAAACTAAATTGTTTCATTTTTGTTTCATATTTTATTTTATGAAATGCATGTACTAACCTGAATTTAGGTATTTATAACGGTCTATTTTATTTATTTTTAGAAACTTGGAAATAAAAGCCTTACCGCCGTAGCAGTCGCTGAAAACCCGAGATGCAGTAAAGTGCAACCATTGTTTCCAGGCAGTGAACTATTTAAAACTGAGGTCAGCCTAACATAAAATGCTATTCCATTTTACCACTACTGAAAACTCGTAGACAAAAAATTCATTACCTGTACATGACTAGGACGATGATTGCTTTCTTGATTAATGACTATGCATTGCCGGTAAAAGACCATATTGGTTGTCATTTAGACTTTCACGGCCCGTGTTATTATTCATAATGTTGAATTTTGGGCTTATGCCGTGTTTTATTATATTGCAATTCGACGCGTTTCGAAAGAAACCATGTCTTTCATCGTCAGGAATAATCTGGAATACGACAATGTTGCTAAGAGAAAGCAACGAAGAACATATAGAAGGTGCCCAAAGATGGACGCCATTATAGCCCCATGTTAGGGACAACGGAAAGCAGCAGTGAATTATTTCTCAGGATTCTGATAATAGGTAGCTAGGATTCACTGAGATTGCAGCCGGTGTCGCGGTTGAAATTATCTGGGTGTTTACGTATTTCAACCGCCTCCCTGATGATTCTGGGACGATATTGCTTTATACGGGCAAGAACATCCACCCCTTGGAACATGACATCATGGCCAGGTGTTAAAGCATGATCGGCAACAGCTGATTTATCAGGTTGAATGAGCCTGATACATCTATTATGTTCCTTAATGCGAGTGCATATTGTTCTCGAAGTCTGCCCGATGTAAACCTTGCCACAAGTACAGGGAACTCTGTAGATACCCGGTTGTTGCAATTTAGGCAAACTGTCCTTAGTTGGTCGCAGGAGTTGCCTAATCTTAACAGAAGTTCCAAATACAGTCCGTATGTTGTATCGACGTAGGATTTTAGCAATACGATCCGTTGTGTTATGTATGTACGGAAGGTAAGCAGTTCCTCTTACATCTCTTTTCTCAACTGACGTCCTATTATTATTTGTTGGTTTCAGAACCGTAGAAATCAAAGCCTTGCTATAACCGTTGCTCTCAAAGGTGGTTCGCAGGGTGTTAATTTCTTCTTGTAAAGAAGACACTTCACAAATCCTCCTAGCCCTGGTAGTTAGAGTTGTAATGATATAAGATGGACGCCATTATAGCCCCATGTTAGGGACAACGGAAAGCAGCGGTGAATTACTTTCTCAGGGTTCTGATAATAGGTAGCCAGGATTCACTGAGATTGTAGCCGGTGTCGCGGCTACATCTACGCCTCTCAAACTTCGTAAGTGAGGAATTATGGAAGATCTTTGATCGTATTTCTTCAGTGCAAGCTAACAGCGTTCTAGATCAGGTGAGGGACAGACATATTTCCAAATATGATAGGTTATGTCAGTTGCAGAAATCTCAAGCCATTAGACTTGATGCTAACAAGGTTGTCGTAAATTTGTCCAGCAAGCCCCTAAGTGATACCCAACAGGCAGTTCTCGCTAAAGGTCTCAATTTTGCTGTAGCGCCTAGAAGAATTCCTATTGAAGAACTTATTACATCCGTAGAATCCTCAGTACATCACCTCACACCTGAAGAGGCCGAGGAAGCCAGGCAAGAATGTTCCCGAGTTCTCAAGACCGCTAAGCCACCTAACACCAACTTAAAACAAGGCGAAAGCCGGGCACTTAAAGATCTAAGGGACAATTCTGATATTATCGTTCTCCCCGCTGACAAGGGTAACGCGACAGTGGTATAGGATAAGGTTGATTATGATTCCAAGATCTCGTATATAGGATTAATAGTCGTGATCCTACTACTCGCTACTCAAATGTCACCGTCAAATTGATCAAGCAATCATCTATTCCAGCGGATGCAGCGAAGACTCTCCTTCCAGGGGATGCTATTCCTCCGAGACTCTATGGTCTTCCTAAAATACATAAGGAAGATGTTCCTCTTAGACCTATTGTTAGTACGATTGGTTCTCCCACATATGCCCTTTCCAAATACTTAGGTAGACTACTTCAGCCGCTTCTGGGTAACACGCCTTCGTACATTAAGGATTCCACACACTTCGTGGAAAAGTTAAAAGCTATAACACTTCAGCCGGGTGATATTCTAGTGTGTCTCGACGTGGTGTCTCTGTTTACGAGAGTACCTATTGATGGTGTTATGTCTCTTATTAATGGCTTTTTTCCTGAAGACATTACAAGACTTTTTTTATCACTGCATGACCTCCTCCTACTTTCTATGGAATGGGAATTTTTATGAGCAGACTGATGGTGTGGCCATGGGTAGTCCTCTCTCTCCTGTTGTGGCTAATTTCTTCATGGAGAACTTTGAAGAGAAAGCTTTGTCGTCGGCTCCTTTCAAACCGAAGATCTGGTGGCGTTATGTGGATGACACGTTCGTTGTTTGGACGGAAGGTGAGGAAAATCTTAGCCATTTCCTGGATCACCTTAATCTCCAGCACCCTTCTATTTGTTTCACCATGGAAAAGGAATCTGACGGCAAAATACCTTTTTTAGATGTTCTCGTCACCAAGAAAGAGGATGGATCTTTAGGACACAGCGTTTTTCGTAAGCCAACACACACCAATAGATATCTCCACGCAAGTTCTCACCATCACCCTGCCCAGAAACATGGTATCCTTACAACTCTAACTACCAGGGCTAGGAGGATTTGTGAAGTGTCTTCTTTACAAGAAGAAATTAACACCCTGCGAACCACCTTTGAGAGCAACGGTTATAGCAAGGCTTTGATTTCTACGGTTCTGAAACCAACAAATAATAATAGGACGTCAGTTGAGAAAAGAGATGTAAGAGGAACTGCTTACCTTCCGTACATACATAACACAACGGATCGTATTGCTAAAATCCTACGTCGATACAACATACGGACTGTATTTGGAACTTCTGTTAAGATTAGGCAACTCCTGCGACCAACTAAGGACAGTTTGCCTAAATTGCAACAACCGGGTATCTACAGAGTTCCCTGTACTTGTGGCAAGGTTTACATCGGGCAGACTTCGAGAACAATATGCACTCGCATTAAGGAACATAATAGATGTATCAGGCTCATTCAACCTGATAAATCAGCTGTTGCCGATCATGCTTTAACACCTGGCCACGATGTCATGTTCCAAGGGGTGGATGTTCTTGCCCGTATAAAGCAATATCGTCCCAGAATCATCAGGGAGGCGGTTGAAATACGTAAACACCCAGATAATTTCAACCGCGACACCGGCTACAATCTCAGTGAATCCTGGCTACCTATTATCAGAACCCTGAGAAAGTAATTCACTGCTGCTTTCCGTTGTCCCTAACATGGGGCTATAATGGCGTCCATCTTTGGGCACCTTCTATATGTTCTTCGTTGCTTTCTCTTAGCAACATTGTCGTATTCCAGATTATTCCTGACGATGAAAGACATGGTTTCTTTCGAAACGCGTCGAATTGCAATATAATAAAACACGGCATAAGCCCAAAATTCAACATTATGTATAATGACCATATTGGTTGTTTACCGGGAAAGTACAAGGCCATATTGGATTTTGTAAAAATCAAAAATTTTAAACTAACTGACATGTCGTTCCCTGTAATAATAATAATATAATATTAATAATAATATTAATATCGTATGGCCTCGGGTGCCGGGTGCAAGCTTTGTTATTTGACACAGAGAGGGTAGCTTGCATGTCGAATTTAGTTGTTCCTTGACTATGAAAGTCAAGGAGGTTAGATGTTAGATTTCTAATCTCCTTAAACTCTATAGCGCTTTCTAGTAGAAAAATGAGGAACTTTGTACCCTATGAACTCAACGAATATTCACAGGTTTGAACATGATAATCGGAACAAAATGACATGTCATTATTATTTTTTGTTTATATATTGGTTAAAGGGGAATGTAAATGACTGTAGCTTTATGAAAATAAAATAAGTACATGGGTTACTCTTAGTGCCGACATACTGTTTATTATAATTTTTATGGTGTTTGATATATTAAAGCCAATTAACGTTAAAGTTTTATTTACAAGTATTGATTGATTGAGTGATTGGTTATTTTGTTTGCTTTTAGGTGTCGTCATGCGCCATTAACGTAATGAACAGACAGTGAACAAGCATACTTTGTGCTTTAAAGTACTCTGTGCAACGTTAATAACTTACAACAAGAAAAAGTTTTATTATAACACATGGCGTTAGTACCAAATACAACAAGTTAGCAAGTTGGTTTACCACGTGGGTTAAATTTAAAATTAGAACATGATCGTTGGTTAACATTTGAATCCTGGCCTGTAGGCTTTTAGTCGACACATACAATTGCAAAAGCCGGTTTCTTTTACTTGAACCGAGAAAATGTGGTGCGCTGTGTGTTTTGTCGTATTGAACTTTCACACTGGGAAGAAGGGGATGATCCCTTTAGAGACCATTTGCGATGGTCTCCTTGTTGTCCTTACATGCTTGGAAAACAAGTGGGTAACATACCTGTGTATTCATGTTACCGAACCACAAGACCATTGGCCGCTACTTACGTTGCTGAATCACAAAATAAATAATAATAATAATAATAAATATGTATTAACAGCCAACAACGGTAGTGTCGATATATGTGGTCCATATGCCATAGAGAGTATTGAATTGGCATGTGCATTTGAAAAATTGGGAGTTTGCAAGACTAAAGCACTAGCACACCCAGAGTACAGCTCAGTTGAAAAACGTTTAGAATCTTATAAAAATGTTTGGCCATTAATATTAAAACACCTTACCAGACAGCTAAGTGAAGCTGGATTTTTTATACTGGTGAAGGGGATAAAACAATATGTTTTTATTGTGGATTTGCTTTAAAGGATTAGCAAATGACTGATGACCCTTTTGTGCAACACGATCGTTGGTTACCTAACTGTAAATACATGGTGTTGCTTAAAGGTCAGGAATTTGTGAACATTATTCGTAAAGAATACGTGATTGCAGCACAAGACCTAAAAGTGCCTTTAGAGTTAGAACATGCGGAGCAAAAACCTGAGGCTGAACAGAAAGACTTGTCTCACGAACAGATACAAAAGTGTGATCAACAATTACGTAAAATTTGTTATCAAGATGAACTAGGTGTTGTATTTATGCCTTGTGGACACGCGATAGCCTGTGTCAAGTGTGCATTATAACTCAACACTTGTGCTATATGCAGAAAAGCAGTATCTGCTACAGTTAGGGCATTTCTTGCATAAATAGTAAAATTTATCAGCCATGCATAGTGCAAAATCCCCAATTGCACAATATTATTAAAGCTGTTTTAGAGTGTAATAGATATGCTTTTCTTTTGTTTATAGACTGCTACAATGAATGTTTTGAATGCTGTGGGTCAAGCATGTGGCTTAGAGACAAAGAAGCTCAGCGAATTGCCAACGCATATTCCATTCCGCATTGTCAAGATTCGGAAATTGAAAACAGCATATGGTGATCGTGTACTTTGTGTATATGAAAACTTTGAGACATTTCTGCCTACACGGTTTAATTATATGTCGGAGAGTATTTTTGATGAAGTCAATAATGCTGTACAACCTGTACACTTAATTTATGAAGGTTTTAAAAACAATAGGTGCATGGTTCGTTTTAATTAAATAAAAATAAAAAGCATAGGTCGAATAATAATGGACGGTATAAGTCATGACAATGGACTGAAAGAAAAATATGTGTATAGAATAATTATGTTTTAATGTTTAGTATTGTCTTAAAAATATTATCATGAAAACAAAAAAATGTATATAAAGTTTGTAAATAAATCAAAAATAATGATACAATGTTGTTTCATTTTCTATAGAAGTCAGAATATTTAACATTGCAGAGTATACATGATTATGACAATAGAAAGCACACTTAATACAAGTCTTTGCCTTTACGATAGTGTGTTATAGTTTTAAAAACAATGCTTGTTGTAGATCTTTTTTCTTCCACGGTGAACAATAGGCATGAAAACGTTATTGTCTTGTTTTGGATCATTATCACTATCATAATCATAAGCAGCATGATCTATATCACTATTATTATAATCACTATAATTATCCTCAATATTATCCTCAACATTACTAAAAATAGTTAAAAATTTCTGTTCCTCTTCCTGTTCCTGTTTCTCTTCCTGTTCCTCTTCCTCTTCCTCTACAGTGTCCTCATGTAGAGTCTGCGTGGCTTTTGATAATGTTAGTTTTTTTTTGAACATTGAATTATTTTCAATAGTAGTATTGTTTTGTAGCACTTGCTTTATAACATTTTCATGATTTTCTGTTGACAGCAACAGTGATCAATGCAGTACACTACATTGATGATCACTGACACTTAAAACCTCACTATTTTTACATTTTAGCTCACTGCGACATTGTTTTGAACGTTGTTTTGAACATCGCCGAATAACAGTTCCATTTTTATTGGTTCGTTTCACAATATATGAATATCCTTTATAGAATGCATGAGGCTTACCATACCTAGACACAGATACTTTTATATCAACTGTCAAGCATAGACTAAGCTCGAGTAAAGACAACTTGTTAATAAGAACAATAGTTTAATGTGCGAGCATATATGGGAGCAAAAAGTGGGAGCCAAATGTGAGAGCAAAATTGAGAGCAAAAAGTGGGAGCAAAAAAAAGTAGCAGCAAGTATGGGAGAAAATATGAAAGCAAAAGTGGGAGCAAGTATGGGAGCATATGTGAAAGCAAAAGTGGGAGCAAAAAGTGAGAGAAAAAAGTGGGAGTAAAACGTGTAAGCAAAAGTGGGAGCAAATATAAGAGCAAAAAAGTAGGAGCAAGTATGGGAGCAAAAATGAAAGCAAAAGTGGGAGCAGAAAGTGAGGGGTAAAAAAGAGGGAGCAAAATATGTAAGCAAAAGTGGGAGCAAATATGAGAGAAAAAAAATGTGCGAGCAAATATGGGAGCAAAAAGTGGGAGCAAAAAGTGGGATCAAAAATGTAGGAGCAAGTATGAGAGCAAATGTGAAAGCAAAAGTGGGATCAAGTATGGGAGCATATGTGAAAGCAAAAGTGGGAGCAAAAAGTGAGAGAAAAAAGTGAGAGCAGAAAGTGTAAGCAAAAGTGGGAGCAAATATGAGCGCAAAAAAAAGCAGGAGCAAGTATGGGAGCAAATGTGAAAGGTGAGAGAAAAAAAGTGGGAGCAAAAAGTGTAAGCAAAAGTGCGAGCAAATATGAGAGCAAAAAAAAGTGAGAGCAAATATGGGAGCAAAAATTGGAGCAAAAAGTGGGAGCAAAAAGTGTAAGCAAAAGTGGGAGCAAACAAGTGTGAGCAAATAAGGGAGCAGAATGTGGGAGCAAATGTGAAAGAGCGAGCAAAAGTGAGTGCACAAAGTGAGAGCAAAATGTGTGAGTAAAAAGTGGGGGCAAATGTGGTGTTTTACTAAAACAATCTTCCCTAACCTAACCTAACCTAACTTCACCTAACCTAACCTTCCAACTCTCAGATCAAAAATTAAATTCTGGCCATAGTCGAGTTGGAACCCAAAACCTCTGGGATAACACCCAAGTATACTAGCCACTACACCGCGAGATGGGCAAATTATCATGCAACACAACACAAAAATAAAAGTTTCCTGTAGTGTAACTCATTGGCTGACAACCATAGTTGAGAATTCAAACCCAGGACCTCAGGACTTTTGTATTGAACATTATCAGAAATATTATTCCATTTACATTTTGCTGTTGCTTATAGTTATAAGAGTTGGCATTAATATGGGAGCAAAAGTGAAAGCAAAAACCGGGTGCAAGCATGGCTGGTTGTTGAGACTTTCATTTCAACTAATACACATAAATTAAATTTTAGTAAAGTGACCTGGCTAATAATAATAATAACAATAATAACAGTTTAAAAAATTCAAGGGGATTGATATTTTTCAGGGTGTAATTTCTAAAGTACTGTCAAGAACAATAATTACATGAACAAATTACAAGAACTCTAGAGTGCTTTTAAGGTTAATGATTGGCTAGGTGTGACATAGAGCACTTAAGTTAACCTCAGCTCACTAAACCTAACCTTGTCACATTACATGTTCTACAAGTATAAACTTGCTTTGAGACTGGCTATGACTTCAGAGATGAATGGCGGTGGGAGGCTGGACATGACTTTTTATTACCCAAAAACATTTTCCTCTTTGCCAGCCTCCCACCGCCATTCATCTATGACGTCATAGCCAGTCTCAAAGCAAGTTTATACTTGTAGAACATGTCATGTGACAAGGTTAGGTTTAGTGAGCTGAGGTTAACTTAGGTTAGCTAGCTCTATCTCACTCCTAGCCAATCATTAACCTTAAAAGCACTCGAGTGTTCTTGGAATCTGTTCATGTGATTATTATTCTTGACAGTACTTTGGAAATTACACCCTGAAAAATATCAATCCCCTAGAAATTTTATAAACTGTTATTATTATTATTATTACTAGCCAAGTCACTTTACTAAAATTTAATTTATGTGTATTAGTTGATATGAAAGTCTCAACAACCAGCCATGCTTGCACCCACTTTTTGCTTTCACTTTTGTTCCCATATTAATGCCAACTCTTATAACTATAAGCAACAGCAAAATGTAAATGGAATAATATTTCTGATAATGTTCAAAACAAAAGTCCTGAGGTCTTGGGTTTGAATTCTCAACTATGGTTGTCAGCCAATGAGTTAAACTACAGGAAACTTTTATTTTTGTGTTGTGTTGCATGATAATTTGCCCATCTCGCGGTGTAGTGGCTAGTATACTTGGGTGTTATCCCAGAGGTTTTGGGTTCCAACTCGACTATGGCCAGAATTTAATTTTTTATCTGAGAGTTGGAAGGTTAGGTTAAGTTAGGTTAGGTGAAGTTAGGTTAGGTTAGGTTAGGGGAGATAGTTTTAGTAATAAAACACATTTGCCCCCACTTTTTACTCACACATTTTGCTCCCACTTTGTGCACTCACTTTTGCTGGCTCTTTTTGCTCTCACTTTTTGTTCCCACTTTTGCTTTCACATTTGCTCCCACTTTCTGCTTTCATATTTGCTCACACTTGTTTGCTCCCACTTTTGCATACACTTTTTGCTCCCACTTTTTGCTCCCATATTTGCTCTCACTTTTTTTTTGTTCTCATATTTGCTCGCACTTTTGCTTACACTTTTTGCTCCCACTTTTTCTCTCTCACTTTTTGCTCCCACTTTTGCTTTCACATTTGCTCCCATACTTGCTCCTACTTTTTTTTTGCTCTCATATTTGCTTTTGCTTGCACTTTTTGCTCTCACTTTTTTTCTTTCACTTTTTGCTCCCACTTTTGCCTTCACATAAGCTCCCATACTTGCTCCCACTTTTGCTTTCACATTTGCTCTCATACTTGCTCCTACTTTTTTGATCACACTTTTTACTCCCACTTATTGCTCCCACTTTTTGCTCCCATATTTCCTCGCACATTTTTTTGTTCTCATGTTTGCTCCCACTTTTGCTTTCATTTTTGCTCCCATACTTGCTCCTATTTTTTGCTCTCATATTTGCTCCCACTTTTGCTTACACTATTTGCTCCCACTTTAGCTTTCACATATGCTCCCATACTTGCTCCCACTTTTGCTTTCACATTTGCTCCCATACTTGCTGTTACTTTTTTTGCTCCCACATTTTGCTCTAAATGTTTGCTCCCACTTTCTGCTTACCACTTTTTGCTCCCAATTTTTGCTCCCACTTTTTGCTCCCACTTTTTTGCTCCCACATTTGCACCCATATATGCTCGCACATTAAACTATTGTTCTTATTACCAAGTTGTCTTTACTAGAGCTTAGTCTATGCTTGACAGTTGATATGAAAGTATCTGTGAGTATGTATGGTAAGCCTCATGCATTCTATAAAGGATATTAATATATTGTGAAACGAACCAATAAAAATGAAACTGTTATTCGGCGTTGTTCTAAACAACGATCAAAACAACGTCGCAGTGAGCTAAAAAATAAAAATAGTGAGGTTTTAAGTGTCAGTGATCATCAATGTAGTGTACTGCATGAAACACTGTTGCTGTCAACAGAAAATCATGAAAATGTTAAAAAGCAAGTGCAGCAAAACAATACTACTATTGAAAATAATTCAATGTTCAAAAAACCCTTAACATTATCAAAAGCCACGCAGACTCTACATGAGAACACTGTAGAGGAAGAGGAAGAGAATGAGGAAGAGGAACAGGAATCTTTAACTGGTTTTAGTAATGTTGAGGATAATGTTGAGGATAATTATAGTGATTATAATGATAGTGATATAGATCATGCTGCTTATGATTATGATAGTGATAATGATCCAAAACATGACAATAACGTTTTCATGCCTATTGTTCACCGTGGATGAATCTACAACAAGCTTTGTTTTTAAAGCTATAACACACTATCGTAAAGGCAAAGACTTGTATTAAGTGTGCTTTTTATTGTCATAATCATGTATACTCTGCAACGTTAAATATTCTGACTTCTATAGAAAATGAAACAACATTGTATCATTATTTTTGATTTATTTACAAAGTTTATATACATATTTTTTGTTTTCATGATAATATTTTTAAGACAATACTAAACACTAAAATATTATTATTCTATACACATATTTTTCTATCAGTCCATTGTCATGACTTATACCGTCCATTATTATTTGACATTTGTTTTTTTATTTTTATTTAATTAAAACAAACCATGCACCTATTGTTTTTAAAACCTTCATAAATTAAGTGTACAGGTTGTACAGCATTATTGACTTCATCAAAAACACTCTCCGTCATATCATTAAACCGTGTAGGCAGAAATATCTCAAAGTTTTCACATACACAAAGTACACGATCACCATATGCTGTTTTCAATTTCCGAATCTTGATAATGCGGAATGGAATATGCGTTGGCAATTCGCTGAGCTCCTTTGTCTCAAAGCCACATGCTTGACTCACAGCATTCAAAACATTCATTGTAGTAGTCTATAAACAAAAGAAAAGCATATCTATTACACTCTAAAACAGCTTTAATAATATTGTGCAATTAGGGATTTTGCACTATGCATGGCTGATAAATTTTACTATTTATGCAAGAAATGCCCTAACTGTAGCAGATACTGCTTTTCTGCATATAGCACAAGTGTTGAGTTCTAATGCACACTTGACACAGGCATAAATACAACACCTAGTTCATCTTGATAACAAATTTTACATAATTGTTGGTCACACTTTTGTATCTGTTCGTGAGGCAAGTCTTTTTTTTAGCATCATGTATTTGCTCCGCATGTTCTAACTATAAAGGCACTTTTATGTCTTGTGCTGCAATCACGTATTCTTTACGAATAGTGTTCACAAATTCCTGACCTTTAAGCAACACCATGTATTTACAGTTAGGTAACCAACGATCGTGTTGCACAAATGGGTCATCAGTCATTTGCCAGTCCTTTAAAGCAAATCCACAATAAAAAACATATTATTTTATCCCCTTCACCAGTATAAAAAATCCAGCTTCACTTAGCTGTTCGGTAAGGTGTTTTAATATTAATGGCCAAACATTTTTATAAGATTCTAAACGTTTTCCAACAGAGCTTTACTCTGGGTGTGCTAGTGCTTTAGTCTTGCAAATTCCCAATACTTCAAAAGCACATGCCAATGCAACAGTGTCTATGGCATATGGACCACATATATCGACACTACCGTTGTTGGCTGGTAATACATCGTTATTATTATTATTTATTTGTGATTCAGCAACGTAAGTAGCGGCCAATGGACTTGTGGTTCGGTAAAATGAATACACAGGTATGTTACCCACTTGTTTTCCAAGCATGTAAGGACAACAAGGAGACCATCGCAAATGGTCTCTAAAGGGATCATCCCCTTCTTCCCAGTGTGAAAGCTCAATACGACAAAACACACAGCGCACCACATCTTCTCGGTTCAAGTAAAAGAAACCGGCTTTTGCAATTTTATGTGTCGACTAAAAGCCTACAGGCCAGGATTCAAATGTTAACCAACGATCATGTTCTGATTCTAAATTTAACCCATTTGGTAAACTAACTTGCTCACTTGTTTTATTTGGTACTAACGCCATGTGTTATAATAAAACTTTTTCTTATTGTAAGTCATTAACGTTGCACAGAGTACTTTAAAGCACAATGTATGCTTGTTCACTGTCTGTTCATTACGTTAATGGCGCATGACGACACCTAAAAGCAAACAAAATAACCAATCACTCAATCACTCAATACTTGTAAATAAAACTTTAACGTTAATTGGCTATAATATATCAAAACACCATAAAAATTATAATAAACTGTATGTCGTCACTAACAGTAACCCATGTACTTATTTTCTTTTCATAAAGCTACAGTCATTTACATTCCCCTTTAACCAATATATAAACAAAAAATAATAATGTCATGTCATTTTGTTCAGATTATCATGTTCAAACCTGTGAATATTCGTTGAGTTCATAGGGTACAAAGTTCCTCATTTTTCTACTAGAAAGCGCTATAGAGTTTAAGGAGATTAGAAATGTAACATATAACCTCCTTGACTTTCATAGTCAAGGAACAACTAAATTCGACATGCAAGCTACCCTCTCTGTGTCAAATAACAAAGCTTGCACCCGGCATCCGAGGCCATACGATATTAATATTATTATTAATATTATATAATTATTATTATTATACAGGGTGAGTTAGCCGTGGTCGTTACGGCATGACTGTTGGCAGTCGCTCACATCCGGGAGGCGAGGTGGTTCGAATCCCCCGCCGGCAACCTTGAAGATGGTCTTCTATGGTTTCCCATCTTCCTTCCAGGCAAATGCCGGGGCTGGTCCCCAACTATAGGCCACAGCCGCTACCTTCCAACTCCTTGCCCTTCCATTCCAACTCTCCTCCCCGACGGTACTTGTAGCTCACCCATTGGGTGTCCGTCTCGAAGCAGCTACAAAACTGGCGAGCCAAACATGTCCTCGGACACTCCCGGCACTAAAATCCATACGCTGAAAAAAAAATATTATTATTATAGGGAACGACATGTCAGTTAAATTAAAAATTTTGTCTTTTACAAATCCAATATGGCCTTGTACTTTCCCGGTAAACGACCAATATGGGCTTGTACCGGTTGCCAATACATAGTCATTAATCAAGAAAGCAATCATCGTCCTAGTCATGTACAGGTAATGAATTTTTAGTCTACGAGTTTTCAGTAGTGGTAAAATGGAATGGCATTTTATGTTAGGCTTACCTGAGTTTTAAATATTTCACTCCCTGGAAACAATGGTTGCACTTCACTGCGTCTCGGGTTTTCAGCGACTGCTACGGCGGTAAGGCTTTTCTATCCAAGTTTCTAAAAATAAATAAAATAGACCGTTATAATTACCTAAATTCAGGTTAGTACATGCATTTCATAAAATAAAATAGGAAACAAAAAATGGAACAATTTAGTTTTAAAAAATAATCCCACCTTCACTTGCAGTGGCTTGTTGCTGTTTCCTTCTAGTGGGCTCAAAAGTAAGCTGGTTTCTTGTATCTCAGACATGTAAGGTATACCGGTTATCTGCGAACAAATAAATTAAAAATCAATAATTACCTAATCAATAACTACAAATTTAAGATTCATTAGCATGACATTATTAAAATAATCATTCATAGGTACTTACCGAAAAATAAAAGGATTTTCTTCCACAGCTCTACAGTATACGTCCGTGTGCTAAAATGGCAAGTGCACGACTAAAGCAATCGTTATCAGTTAGCCTAGCAACAGAAAAAGTTGTATTTTCTCAGCGTTTTGACCTTGAATGGTTCTCTGTCTCTCTCTCGCACGTGTTCCCACGCCTCTTCACATTCTTCAATCTGAATAAGATTCGTGTACCTTATACTAGTTTCATGTTTTTAATAAGGAACCAAAATGGCTACCTCTTATACATCGGTAGTTCTACTGTCTCAGAACCAAAATGGCGGTCTCTGCTTAAACAGCACACCTGCTATCCACCACGAGGCAAGTAAGCCGATATCACACTTCCTGCTGACGTAGACATTCCTGCCTCGTCAGCACCAGCAACAGCTCTCTCGTGTCCTCTGGCTAGGTACAATATTCAGTCACCAGTGAGCTGGACTGTGTGCGTGTTAGCATTCAAAATATGTGTGTGTCTTATTATTATTGTTATTATTATTATTATTATTATTATTATTATTATTATTATTAAACATTTTACTGTAATAATAATTACTAGCAAGCGGCCATCCTCAATACATGATCATGTTAACCACATACTTTCATCCTAAAACACATGACTTTACCCAGTTCAATATTTAGTTTAAAACATTTCCGGCCAATGACCTTGCCTTTTTGGCTCTTTGCGTACATGCACATGACTTGGTCGAGCAAATGTTATAGGTTTCCATATTCTAAAACCATTTACTGTGCCAGACAGCAGTCTCGCTTATCACCGTTTACTAGCATGTTAAAGATCCCCTTCAGGGGTAAAAAAAATCCTAGCACACTTAACACATTTTCAAATATTCGCCACTATCCGTCATAGGAAGTGTCACAAAACCAACCGTCATAAGCTGCCCCCGCCATCCCACCAAAATAGCTATTCATTTCTTAAGGGCACGGTCACCGAGATCGCCAACGTCTAAGAATCACCTGGTCATATCCTGCAACCGTCTGTTGTGTCAGAGAGCGATCTCGCTCATCACCGTTAACTAAAACGTTAATGATCCCCTTCAGGGGTAAAAAATCTTAGCATGCTTGTCACATTTCAAAATATTCGCCTTCATTTATTCGTCATAGTAAAAAATATCGAAAAGCAATCCCTCGTTTTGCCATACATCACCCCCGTCGAAATAGCCATTTCCTGTATTCACCATGCTCAGTCATAGCCTCGTTGTAACATACGTCAAGCGCTACCGGCTCTCTGTCTACAAACACCCTTTTATTTAAAAAAATACAAATAAAAAATGTAAATGCATAGTTTTTTTGTCCTAGAGACTTGACATTTATATTCATGGTAGAGGGGATAGGGATCTTTCATTTATGTCAAACCAAATTTTTTGTCAACGTGTTAGTTTCCAAAATAGTAAAAATTCAAAATTTAAGGGATTTCAAAAAATCTCGAAATATAAAAAGTTTTATTATAAAAAATAAAGGTCATAGAGGCCATTGGTTTGAACTATGGCACAATATTTTGTCATGTTTGGTTTTCAAACTATCGCCTACTTTCAAAAACAAAATTTTTCAAAAACAATTAAAAAAAAAATAACGAGTGGTCTATAGGAAAGAGGACGTCAGCTCGAGTCCAACGACACCTCATTTTTTAATATCCGACCATCCGTTTGCCAATGATCACCAATGTTTGCGAGAAAGTAGGCTATCATTTTGTTTTTCCTCCTACAACCTTGAAACTTGCTGCCTGCCTATAGGGCATACCCCCTTTTCATTAAAGTCAAACAAACTTTTCCCAAAATTCACTGTTTCCAAAATAGCACCAATCCAAAAAACAACAATTTTTTTTAATACCAACACACATGCTTAGCCAAGAGAACGTCATCCCAACGCCAACAATACCTCGTTCGTTAAAATCCGACCACGCGTTCGGGAGATATCGCCCAAAGTTTATATGAAAGTAGGGGGGAAGTAGAACTCTCCATTTCACACTACTGCACAGTTTTAGTCCTAGAGACTTGAAATTTATTTTGGGGGTAATGGGGGTCAGGGCCATTCATTTATGTCCAACAATTTTTTTGTAAACTCTTTAGTTTCCAAAATATAAAAATTTCAAAATTGAACTTTTTTCAAAAAAATGTAAAATATAAAAATGTTTTACTATAAAAAATAAAGGACATAGAGACGGTTCGTTTAAGCTATGGCACAACATTCTATCGGGTTTGGTTTTCAAACACGTATCACCTACTTTCGAAAACAAAAATTTTTTCTTTTTTTTTTTCAAAAATATAACGAGTGGTCCATAGGAAAGGGGACGTCAACTCGAGTCCAACGACACCTCATTTGTCAACATCCGACCTCGGGTTCACGAGCTTTCGCAAATATTACATGACTGAGGCTTAGTAGTGGGGCAAGGAGGGTTCCCGAGTGCGTTAGAACTCTCACTACTCCCCTACTAGAAAAGTAAAATATAATTATAGATATCATCGTTTCTATACACTAAGATATTCAACTACAGAGTAAAAACAATGGCACTGCAGATAAGCTTTCAACATTCTATCAAAGGTTTTTATTTTTGGGGCAAGTTTTATATATTGGGGTAGTTTATTGTATAATTTAACTCCTGTGTTATAAGTTCCTTTTTGATATATGCTTGTGTGTGTGTGTGTGAAATATGAATGTTTTGATTTTGTCTTGTGTTATGCCTATGAACATCATTGTTTGTTTTAAGAAAAACGTCCTTATTCATTAAATTCTTTTTACAAAACATAATACTTTCAAATATATATATATATATATATATTGTGACCGTTTAGTTGATGTCAACAACCACGATGACTCAACTAACGACACATAAATCAAATAAAAAGTACCGTGAGGATCAGGTGACCTTCCATAAAGGCTAAAGCGGCACGAGAGTCCGTAGTCCACAGGGATCGTGGTACATGGTGACGATGGTCATAGACCGCCTAAGGAAAGGTTCACCTTAAAACTAGACTGAGAAAATAAACATCCAGACTCATGTAAAACACCGTGAAAATTTATTAAAATTCACAAGCCCCTAGCCTAGTTCGGAGGGTTATAATCGGCTAGTCCGCAAATTAATAAATAAACAAAGATAAAGAACAGGTCCCCTACCTGAGAAGTTACTGAAAACCCTCGCGAAAGATCTAACTCACAATGATAAAGCAACAACAGCAACGCTAGGAATATGGTACGACGCAAGTCCCTAGTTCAAGTTACAAGATCAAGCTAATATCTGAATTTACATTTAACAGGGTAGCAAAACAAATCTAGGTTAGGATGGTACCATTTCGACATTTAAATTTAACATTAATTCAACTAGCTAAGTCCTATCAATTAACAAAATTTACGGCGATGACGTCCGTAAAAGAAAACAATTACATCCAAAAGCTAAGTGTACAGCCATGGAAAACAAACAATTTAATTATGCTTAATAACTATGTGCTAACAGCACACAATAAAGTAACATGTAGGGTTTAATACACTTGACATCATAAATTAATAACGAAATAGACACAGTAGTTTTATTAAAAATTCCTGCCTACACCTTGGTTTACTCTTTGTAAACCATAGTCATCTAATGTGTATAGTTACGGTGACGAATGCGCAGTTGAGACCACGTCTGACATCGCATGGCCTGAGCTCCACAAGCTACGAACTCTAGGTTCGCACATGCTTCAGGTCGCTACAAAAATGTCAACTGTCCTAGTCATTTCCTCACAAGGAAATTATCTTCAACTGCACGGCTATGTCAACAGTTCCAGAATGCAAAGAACAAAGTTAGATAGAAAGAATCGTTAGTTAGGCTTGTTTTACAACAATTATGCATTTTATTATTAGAATGTCGGTTTATAGGTTTATCGTAGGTTTATGGCGAATAACATTGACAATAGCCTGGGCACGGAGTGTCTCCAACTGAGATCATTCTCCACCAAAAAGCCTCGACTCAACAGTCGGAATATAATCAACGAGTATAACAACTCGGACACACAATAACACGGGTTACCAGCGGCGCTAAGCTCGCGTTCAATAACTCTGGGATAGGCCTGTACAACAGTTACCTTCCATATAACATCTGGTCAACGGGATCATCCCCGGACAAAGCATACAATAACATCCTGCTATAACAGGGTAGACTTCACCATCCTATAGAAAACCTTACATAACTGTTCCTGTCATACGACAATACACGCAACAGAGCGTAAAACTAACAAAAACCGATCCATAAAACAAGTGATCAAATACAAGAGTGGAAACTGATTT